>VDFB02281492.1:168738201-168778416 GCA_007258455.2 Sequoia sempervirens | reverse complement strand
GCCAAGCATGGTTCTAAAATTAGACATCCTAAAATCCTATGATCGAGTAGACAGGCAATTCCTGTTAGATGTTTTGGGTAGGTTTGTCTTTGAAAAAAATCTTGTGGCATGGATTAGCGATTGTATTGCCTCCCCCAGGTTTTCAATTATGATCAACGGTGTGGCCCAAGGCTTCATCGGTTCTTCTTGAGGCTTAAGACAGGGGGACCCCCTCTCCCCTTTCCTGTTTATCATTATGGAAGAGGCCCTAGGCAAGAAAATTGGACAAGCTAGGATGGAAGGTTCTTGGAAGGGTATTGAGGCTACTCTAGGGGTGGGAGCAAGCACTCACCAGCAATTCATGGATGACACCATTTTATTCGAGCAAGCCACAAGAATGGAGGCGAGAAAGATTAAGCAAATTCTGGATGACTATAGCAGTGCCTCAGGGCAGGCTATCAACTGGAGGAAATTGGAAGTATTTTTCCTAAATGTCCAGCCTAGCCTCCAACGTATCCTAGCACGAATCCTAGGAGTGAGACCTACCAACTTTCCTGGTCGGTTTCTTGGAATGCCTCTGTTTGTTGGGGTCAACTAAATTGGTTATTGGGAAAGGCTTGTAGATAACTATAGGAAGAAGATAGAGTTGTGGAAAGGAAAATGGCTCTCTTTTGCAGGTAGGTTACTTATGGTAAAGGTTGTGTTGTCCACCATCCCAATCTACTCAATGTCTTGTATGAAGACTCCTGAGAGTATCTCTACCTAGTTCAACCAAATTATGCGAAAGTTCTTTTGGAATGGACCGGAAGAAGCAAATAAGATTCCACTGTTAGCTTGGGATAAGGTGTGCAAACCCCAATTGGCAGGAGGGGTTGGCATTCGGCAACTGAAAATCATGAATCAGGCGCTTGGTGCTAAATTAGTATGGAAAATGTACACAGGTAACCAAAAGTGGGTAATAATTCTAAGGAGAAAGTATTTGGACTCAGATGATTCGGTTAGCATAATTAGAGCACTTGACCCACCAAAGGGCTCGGCCATCTGGAACTTCATCTGTGAAAGCAGAGATATCATTATGAAGCATGTCACATGGGAAGTTCACAACGGATAGAATGCCTCCTTCTAGAATGAATCTAGAATGAATCCTAGGAAGGTTTTCCCAAGATGGGAGAATTAGCTCATTTGGAAGAAATTAAGGCAATAGCAGATAGAGTTTGGGGCATAAAATTCTTTGACTATGGCAGGAAGGTTTGGAGAAATGGGGTGCAACAGTGGACCTGGAAAGACCCTGGCGAGCTCGATGCCCCAGAAGATCAAAAATTGGCCCTTGCGTACTACTAAAGGAAAGAATGATACCGGGTGGTGATGGGAAAGACACTTTGAGATGGGCAGCCTCAGTGGATGGGGAGTATAAGGTTAAGATTGGTTACAAGCTTAAAGAAAGGGTGGAGTCAATGTAGAATTGGCCAAATGCACTCTTTTGGGGTAAGCATGTTCTGCCTAAGGTTGAGGTTTTCACCTGGCTGGCATCACAAAAGAAAATCCTTACATAGGACAGATTGGCAATGTTGGGCTTCAAGGGCCCTAACAGATGCATTATGTGCAAGCAGCAAGCGGAAACCGTGTCCCACCTACTGTTCTCATGCCTGTATGTTGAGTAATATTGGAAGATCATAATGGAGCTCTTAGGGTTCCAAATCCCACTCCTACAGAACCTGGGGGACTGGTTGTCAGCATGGCCGAGAAAACCTTTCAAAGGTGTTTTCAGTAATATATGGCAAGTAGTGCCATCCACGGTCTGTTAGGAACTCTGGAAGGAAAGGAACGGGAGAATTTTTAAAGAGCAATCCCTGGGTAGGGAGGTGATGTCATGGCGTATGGCTGGGGCAGTGGTGGAGCTCTTTAATTTAGATGCCAAAAGGTTAAGCTTTCTGAAGAAATTTTTCTCTAATAGGGATATTGAGCTCTCCAATAGAGTTGCAGGTTTGTTCATCCCTCCTATGGTTGGAGTCTCGAACGCCATTTCAAAATCTAAAATCAGAAGGAAGACAGCGTGGAAGAAGCCAACAGAAGGCTGGATAAAAATAAACTTCGACGAGGCCTCCAATGGTAATCTGGGTGCGGCGGGTATTGGCTATGTGGCAAGAAGTTCTGAAGGAGTTGTGATCGCGCAAAAGGAAGAATTCATTGGCCATTCCATGAATAACATGGCAAAATTTTGAGCTGCTTTGTGTGGGCTTGAGCTGGGGAAATCCTTGGGGGCAACGAAGTTGCATTTGGAAGGGGACTCACTCATTACAGTGAATTCCATCAAGAATAATTCTTCCCCCGATTGGCTGTTGTGTAGATGGCTCTCGTCGATCAGAAACCTTATCCTTACCTTTGAAGACTTCCAAATTAGCCACACCTATCACAAAGGTAACTTGGTGGTGGACAAGTTGGCAAAAGGGGCGGTGGAAGGAGCAGGGAGGAGTCGTGTCGATGCCAGCTAAGCAAGGTCTGGGTGTGTCAGTCACGATGTTCAGGTGACAAGGATGTGGGCTAAGATAAGCGTGTATTTTGAGGCGGGTTTATTTTGACAGGTTTAGTTTGAGGTGGAGAGTGACAGTTACAGTGAGCAAGTTGAAACTACTTAGGTGGATCCAATGCTGCCAGACATGGGCGAGGATTTGCAAGAGGAGGACAGGTGAGACATAGAGGATATTGCAAAAGGCCCTGCTCATAGGAGGTGCAAGCTAGAGTGTTCGGTCAAAGCTCAAGCGGCCCATGCAAGGAAAATGAGAAAGGAGGAGGTGAAGCAAGGCTCTGGGTGTGAGGCGACGAGCCCCATCTTCACAGTGCTTTGTGGTCCGTGGAAGCTGAGGTGAAGGAAGTACTGACCCCTTCATTGTTGAATCAGTCTCTGGTTAGTCTTGGGTACAGTCTGGTGTTCTAGAAGGGTAGATAGTTTGTTGATAGTAGTGTAGTTGGGCGGTTTTGACGGTTGGCCACAACATTTTGGTTTAAGCTAGGTCCTTATGCAAACATCTTACTCGAACTATAAATTTTTTTATTTTGATATAATAAAATGGGTGTTGGCCTAATCCAGTAGTTAATCGATCAAAAAAAAAATCATAACAAAAATTTAAATCTGGCTAGAATTCAAAAAAATTTAATATCATTTCAAATCACCAACTAGAAATCCTACGTACCCATGAAGCTATCACTTCTACCATTAATTCATTGAATGCATATCAAATTCCCTCCCATAATTCAAAATTATCCACTTGCTACCAATTCAAATTCTATCAACCTATTTATTTATGCAACGCTCAGTTGTGCAACGCAAGTTACCTATCAACTAATTCAAATTTCTCACTTTGTGTTGGATACTCCTAAGCGACAATGACCTCCTCCAAATCGATGCAATCTCCTCCTTAAGCTTCTACAGTAAGTCTCAATACCTTCCTTGGTTATTACTTATGCATTCTTGTATGAATTCATCTATGAAATTTCCTTGTCCATTTACATTTAAATGAAATGAAGACTTGTTCATTTTCATAGCCATAGTTTATGTTGTCATCGACCACTCTCCCTTAAAGCTTACTGTGCTATGTTTATACTTATGGTTCAAATATTTCCAACCCTTTCCAATACAACATTATGACACATACATACATATATATATATATATATATATATATATATATTGCACAGATAGATAGATACGTATGTTTTCTATAGCCCTATTCATTTTCATTAAACTTGTAACGCATTTATCCATCTCCGCAATCTTATATATATATATATATATATATATATATATATATATATGTATACATATATATATATGTATATGTATATGTATATATATATGTATATGTATATGTATATGTATATATATATGTATATGTATATATATATGTATATGTATATGTATATGTATATATATATGTATATGTATATGTATATGTATATGTATATATATATATATGTATATGTATATATATATATGTATATGTATATGTATATATATATATATATTTATATGTATATGTATACTGCATACTGAAATTTTTATAATACTATAAACTTCAATAGCAGTATAGTACAAAATTTTCCAACCCTTTTTGATACAGCATTATGATACATATATTACAGAGATACATAGATACATAAATTACTTATAGCCTTGTTCATTTACATTCAACTTACGTATCTATCTATCTTTGCAATATATATATATATATGCAAAGATAGATATTTAAGTTTCCCATATCCTTCTTGATTTACATTCAACTTAATTAGATGTATGCTTTGTTTGTTCTTCAATTAAAGTGACTAATATGGTAACCATTTCTCAAACAACATTATAAAACATTTACATAACCTGAAATAGTAGTATGATAGAAATATTTCAAACCCTTTCCTGTATCATACTGCACTTTCAAGCTATTTCATATTGTTGTTTTAAGATTTATCTATATCATAACGCTCTTTCAAGATATACATATTTGTATCATACTGTTGTTTCAAGTTTTATATATATATTTGTATCATAATGTTGTATGAGGAAGGGTTTAACATGATCACCCAAGTGTTTATAAGAGGTAGAGTTGGTGATATGATAGTATACCATGCATTGCTTGTTTCATTGCACACATACCCTTAATCATTTGCAATCAACTCAATTAGATGCATGGTTAGTTTGTTCTCCAATTACACTCACTATTACATGTATGAATTTTTTGTTTCAGTTTGTATCATTCTTTTAATTGTAACAGTTATAATTGTATGTTATTTACTAATCATTGTGTTGGTTCAATGCAAAGGAAGAATAAAGCGACAACAAATACCAGGTGACCTTTAACAAAGCGACTTGTACCAGAGCGGAGGCGGACAACTATGCCTACACACAAAAGAGGTGTGCAACTGCCACATTAACAAAGCGACTTGTACCAAAGCGGAGGTGGACAACTATTCCTACACACAAAAGAGGTGTGCAACTGCCACATAGTGATGAGGAGGATGTTGTGATTCCTATTCACCATCCAACTGAAGAACCAAGCAGTGATGAGGGGGTAGAAATTGTTGTGAAGCAGCCAACCGAACCTATACTCCAAGTTAACCTAGTTGTAACCTAGTTGTATTGCGACAGGAATGGACCATGGATGACATGGAACATGCCCTTGTAGATGTTGAAGACAATGACATGTCATGTAGAGGGGCATCCAAAAAGTGTGGTCTTCCAAACATAACATTGTCAAATTGGTTGGGTGGTGTCACCACTACTTAAAGGAAAGGGCCCTCAATAGTCCTAACTGAGGAGGAAGAGGCATTGATCGTTGAATGGTGCAAGGAGATGGTTGTTGTTGGCCATGGTCTAGAGATTGTCAATCTCAAAATAGAAGTGGCCCAAATATGTGAAACAAGGCCTAATCCCTTCAAGAATGGGCTTCCTAACAAGTCTTAGTGGACAGGATTCAAAAGAAGGCATCTCGATCTATGCTTGAGAATAGCCCAAGGGCAAGATAGAGTTTGTGCTATAAATATTAGGCCTGCAGTTGTAACTTCTTTCTATGACACTTTGGAGAAGGCATATGCAGCCAGGAAATATGGACCTCAGAGGATTTGGAACTGCAACAAGATAGGGCTGCAAGCTAGCTAGAATGGTAATATGAAGAT
The DNA here is from genome assembly GCA_007258455.2 of Sequoia sempervirens. NCBI lineage: Eukaryota > Viridiplantae > Streptophyta > Pinopsida > Cupressales > Cupressaceae > Sequoia > Sequoia sempervirens. The sequence continues at coordinate 168,772,773 of VDFB02281492.1, read as the reverse complement.
GCTTTCCAAAAATGGCAGTAGAAGTGTTGCTTACATTATCCCAAAGAGTCAAGAGTGGATCACTATTCTAGTATGTGCAAATGTTGCAGGTTAGAAAATTCCTGGTTTTTATTTGTTCAAAATAAAAAACCATGTGCAAAAATACATAGCCAACTGTGAGGCAGGAGCATTGATGGTTGTTCAGCCTCACACATGGATGACCAAAGAGCTTTTTTTCAAATGGTTGAATTTCTATGCTTTGCAAGTACTTGGGGGTTGCTTTCCCAGCCATAGACACCTCTTGATATTTGATGGCCATGGAAACCATGTAGCCTTCTCTACCATTTCGGAAGCAAGGGACCTTGGTATTGACTTGCTCACTGTACCATCCCACATATCACACAAGCTACATCCTCTTGATGTGAGTGTTTTCTCATCTTCCAAATCTCAATTCAAAAATGAAAGAACATATTGGAGTAATAGACATCCAAATCTGGAGATAAGAAGGGCAGAATTGGCTACACTTGGCAACCTAGCTTTTCAAAAGTCATTGATTGTTTCAAACATAATAGCTAGCTTCAAGAGGATGGGTATTTGGACCTTTTATCAAAATGCTTTGGAGAATGACATGAGGGTTAGCGATACTTTTCAGTTTGCTTCCCCCGAGGAAGCATCAACTACTGAAAACATTCTAAGCCTATCCAGCAATGGTTTGGCAATGAATGAGGGTGAGTGTACTAATGGAACAACAGAAGTTGGAGATCAGCAAAATGTGTGTGTTTATGTGTACTCTTTTGTATATATACAGATTTGACCATATTTTACTTGCAAGAAACTCTTAATAGTAAAGAGTATAATAACTTTGAATACTGCCACTATACATATACAAATTGCATAGGTAGAAAATGAAAAGAGAAAGCTATATTATGGTGGATTGTGTGTATATGTGTATATACATAGATATATATGCATATATATCTATGTATACACACATATACACATATACACACAGTTGGCCATAATATAGGTGCATTATTGCTGCAAAATTACATTTGCTCGTTGTTTGTGTGTGTATATATGTATACAAATATGTATATCTATATACATATATATATATACATAGAAGCAGCCATGATAAAGCTACAACAAAGCTTCATTAGATGAGGAAATCATTACTTGTGCACAAAAGCTATTTAAACAAAAAAATATTGCAAGAAAAAACCAAAAAAATATTGCAATGCATAGTGACTGCTTGTGTGAGGTTGGAACACAACCTCACCTGCGTAGCCAGAAGTTAAATGGTTTCCTTATAGTGAATGTGGTGTTGATAAACACAGAAAGCTCAAGAAATGCATCACCAATATTCGCCCATGGCCTCACCACTATTGGCGTCCATCCTAACCAGAGCTCGTTATCAATGCAACCGCTCAAAGTGAAAAATGTTTTCATGAATGGATGTTTCGTGAACCTAAAGCAAGACCAAGCGAATGGTGTGCTTGCCGAGGTGGTAGGCATTAAGACCGACAGTGGAGGAATGTCTGATAGTTAATGTGCATTTACTAGGAGTGTAATGAGCTAGTACTAGTGTGGTGCCAACCCACCATCGGTGATACAGATGTCCATTACTGTTCGATGACACAATTTAAGACATTTTTTGCGGTTTTTGAAAAATGCCCTAAAAACATCAGAAAATGTGCTTGAATTTTGCCCAAAAACAATGGGGGGGTTGCCAACTCGACGGTCAAGGGACGTGGAAATTTTTTTTTTGACTCAGACGCTACTGACATGGACTCAACATCGCCCTTCCCACCATTGACTCCTCTCCCTTATATTTTTTTGGTTAAGAGAGGGGCCCACGACACAACCACCTAAGCGGTCAACACTTAGTGTGTGTTGTTAAGTCAGGAGCTCAGTGGTTGATGTTTTCCTTTCACTGTAACTTTATAATGATTATATTATCTCATTTAAGCCTATATCTAAATTCTATCCTCTTCCTTTTTATATAAACTATTTTTTTCACTTCTATCTAAATTATATTCTCTTCCTCTAAAGATGTGAACTCATATTCACTCAAGTTTCAATGTCTACAGTTCTAAGTTGTTAAAATTAAAATTGGTGATTCTAAGTTCATTGATTTACATTATCTTTGATTCTGAGCCAATAACCATTGTTTTATACTTTTCCCTTTGGTTATATCATAAATGACTTAAAGACACATAATTTGCAATCATTAATTTCTCCTATATCCATTTGAAGCTTATCAAGTTTGGATATGTTTTTACATCAATAAAAATCCTTAAAAATTCATTCTGGTATATTCCAATAGAGTAGAAAATTGAAACCCTTAAATAGATAAGGTTGAGGTATTAGTACTCATATCTTCAATCAAATTATTGTTCTTTATTCAAATTCTTGACTCTAATGTCAATATGTTGTCTAAAAAAACTTTAAAGTATTCATAGTTTTTCTTTCTCCTAAATTTTTCTCACATATGGTACAAAGTTTCCTTTGGTATGATATTCTCACATTAGCTTCATAGGGAGCTCAATTTTATTTAATATTGGAATCAAATTTTAATAAGCATTACCTGTCGGAAGTGAAGTAAGAGATAGAGAATATTATTTCTTGTTGATAATTATATTAGAAAAATAGATGACATTTGATTTGCATTATCATGCAAGATCCTATCATATATTTAGACTCCAAGAATAAATGATTACCATATATGTGAAACAATCAAATGTTACACTTGAATGAGTATGAGCATGATTAGGTGATTGATAACATTTGATATTAATTATCTTGTTATATTAAAATGGACAAATTCATTCTCCTTTTGTTAAGACACAAAGATGACAAGGTGAATAAAAAAGTAAGGGAAAAATGTTTCAAACTCTTACACATCCATAGACAAGTGGAATGACATAAACTTTAAAAACGTCTTTTGGCTACTATATCTTACTTTCATAGTGTTACTTTTGCTCACATTTTTATGAGCTTCAAGTATCATCTAAAATTATAAGGTGTAAATCACCTACTTATAATGGGTGGCTATCGCCCTCATAAACTGCCTGAGGAGCAAGCTTGAAAAGGATAACTCATCGTTGCTTAATTTTTTATGGATCATTATTATATTTTAGTAGCATGACTACTTTTTTATTAAACGAGACATGACAAATTATTCATACTTATGTTTATAGACCAGTATTTTATGGTCATTGGTGAATGACAAATGTGTATAATTAATAATGGTCCTTATTGTTCCTATACCAAGAATCAAATTTACTTGATTATTGGGTTATTGACTATTTTTTTATTCTATTTTTAGATTTTCTTCAAAATAAATGGACCGGGTGCTATTCCATGTATGGATTAATACTTTAAAATGATATCTTCTATGGTTTTTAAACTCAAACCCAAAATACAAAAGTAACTCTTGAAGAATCAATGTGGCTTTGAAAAATTATGGAAGAGTTTCAACTGGATACTTATAAAAATACCACCTAGCTATATGATAACTAGATGTATTTTTACTCGTAGAAAAGGATCTAATTTCCAAAGAGAGAAAATCATATTGAATATCATGGGCACCTCACTCATGTGAAATTATTCCATCATAAAAGTTGTGCCCAAGCGAAAGTACTTTATCATAAAAGTTCTCTCTAGTTCTATTCAAGAAAAAATATTTTGTCATAAAAATTCTCTCCAGTTCTATTCAAGAAAATTTACATGCACGAGCAAGAAGAAAAATATTGAAATCCTATCCCATCACTTATCAAAACCTATGTACATCATGGAAACCAATAATATTCAAGAAATATACAAATTATCTATTAAAATGTCTTACCTTATTAAGGAGAAATTCCTATTATTAGTATTAATGATAGTCATGGACTTGGTACATTGCTACCCTCAAGCTCTAACATTGACCTCTAGACATATTGATAATCAGCATTACCTCAATGACTACCATAAATAAGAGAGGTATTATCATGATGAATTCCATGCACCTAGTCATGCATAGGACAATCATCTCCATTAACAATCCCATACCATTGAATCATTGTCATCAACATCTCAAGATTCTATTCATAAAGACTATCATAAAGATGGGAGAATCTATTTAAATATAAAATCTTGTCAAACATATAAAGTAAGCTATCATCAAGGAAAGAGATAGTCATTGCAACATAACACTTTTGCATAGTTATTACTTCATTGTGGAATCATAAATAATTATCCTAAAAGGACTACTACACTACAGTCATAAGAATAGTCACACCAATCTTGTGATAGTAAAAAATTGCCTATATGCCATAATGTTTTCATCAAGCCATGGGCGCTATAATGGCCCATTATAACAATTAATTTAAATTTTAGGGTGATAATCATGTTTTAACTACCACAGGACTATTAATATAGCCGTTATAGTCAAAATTTCATGGAAGAAATGTTATCATTAGACAATCTTGAGTAATCAAACCTTTATTTTCTACATGAGCAGACAATCTTCAACATTCAAAGAGATTTCAAAATTAATCACATTTGTAATAAAAATCCTAGCTAAATCATAATGATGATAATGTTGCTCAATTTCCTTACCTATCAAAGGATAAAGGAAAGGGGATAATTGTCATATGTTATAGCTACAACTGCACTAAAACATACATGTATGCAAAATGTGAAGTATATAAAAATCACCTAATACCATAGGACAATGTTGTTGGCCTCCTACAATGATTTAATAACTAAGCCCTTACAGCCATGATTCAGAGATTGGACATCTAACCTGAATAGCTATTTCAATCATCATGAAGGTGCATTTAACTTGTCAACCCAGGGACGTGAACTTGAAATGGGTCAGCACAATATGTGCACTAGGAACCCAAAGTAGCCATTTTCATTCTTCATCCAAAGAACTCACAATACTGAAAGTAAATTGCTTAGAAGGGAATCTCATAAATGTCAATCATCAATCAACAACTACATCAAACTAAAATGCATAGCAGGAATGAAAATCTGAGCAATAAATAGGGCACTACTCTGTCTGCTTTGGCTGCAGGAACAGTCACAGAATGGAATTCTAGTGGCTGCAGGAACAGTCGGTGTCATACTTCTAACTAATTACTAAACAACAAGTAATACTAAACTAAGAGGACCGATTACTCACCAAGTGGGACCCCTTGGATAAGTATCCTCTAAAACTAATGAGAACTCAGATGCTCGAACTTAGAACTTTATTTTATTCACTGTAAATCATGAGTACAAAAGAGTAATGTATCTGTGTTATTGAAAACTTGAGAGTGCAAGTACAATATCCAATCGTGTAACTCCTAAAGAAGGAGCATCAGATCTTTATTTATACTATCAACTAGACAAGGTAGTCAACTCAATGACTGAAAGGATGCCATTTAGGGAAAACAGAGAAAGTGGAGTGGCAATGGTTACACGTGCATGGAATCTGGTCAGACAATCAGGTCCAAACGCAGATTTAGCACAGCAGTAATGCTCGTGTCTGCTCAATCATTAAAGTCCACTACAAGGTGGTTACATTCAGTTGCATGAGGAATCTTCTACCGTCAACCTCCTTTGACCTTGAGTGATTCCTTTGTTGGATGTTATGGTGCATGCCCAGCTAGCCGTGTCTTCCTCAACTTAGCATCCTCAAATTAAATCTGCATGGTAATGTCAGTACGCACAATAACTGCATATCTATAACCACCTTAAGGAACATTCATTAACCACATGCAAAATCTATATAGATAATCCACATAATATGCCAATGTCATTAAGCCCAATGTCTATCGTTTGAGATAAACATTATGAAAATATCAACATTTAACATCAAAGTCCATGACAACTGCCATCAAATAAACTATAGATTCTACCCAAAATTGGACCAAAAACTAGGCTCATCACTCCCCCCAACCTAATGTTTTGCTAGTCCTCTAGCAGGGGAAGGGTTGTTCTTCTACTTGGTCAAAGCTCTGAGATTTGCAACTGATAGTTTTCCAACATCAGTGGTTGTTGAGCGTGAATCAGGGTCCCAATAAAATCCTCCCAATTTGTCCAATCTGCTCCATCTCTATTTTTTTGCAGCAATGTCATACTGGTAGAACCTAAAGTTTGGAATGGGCCACATGAGAATGGGTGGATGGAAATTCAGGGGAAGCCAAAATCTCCCCTTTGTTCTCCTAATTTGAATATACCTATCAATCATTTTTAGTGTTGCAGCATAATTGTGGATGGAATGAGGTTCAGCCTACTTTAGTTCATTAGTTAGGCTATTCCATCATTGTGATAGGTATCTTCTAATAGTTTCCTCCTTTGTTGCTGCCTTTACCTCATACTCACTGTAAACTTCCTCAATCCAAGGCATAATCTTGTTGCCATAACTAGGTCTGAGAAGCATTATGAGCCATTCTCTGTAAATATCCTTTGGGTTGCTTGATTCAGCCCTAATGGGCAGAGGGATGTTAGACTCTGATTACTTATAAGCCCCATGTTGTTGTCCCCAACTAATCTCATTTTTTACCCAAGACATAAATTCCCTTAATTGGACATCCCCAACATACAACTTTGGATTCCAATCATGGTCTTGAGTTACAACATAATTATGCAAATAAAACTCACACAACAAATTCTTCATTTTAGGGGAGACAATTCGATAACCATTGAAAAATTCATTAGGAGTGTCAATAGAAGGATTCAAACCTGAGACAATCCTTGACAGCTTAGAAGAGATATATTTCTCTTTCAGGTGCAGAGCATAGACCCTTGGAGGGTTCCTACATTCCAAAATCTTTGGTACCAAGGTTGCCATATCATCCACCCTCTTCCTTAGGGTGGAAATTTCTGCATCCTTATCTTCAATCTCCTCATCCCTCTTTTGTATTTCCTTTTTCAATTTATGTTTTTCCTTTTTTCGTTCTCCCTCCCTCCTTTGTATTTCTTTCCATAAATTCAAAATTTTCATATGTACTATAAAATCAGGAGGATTATGAATTCCTACAAATATTTTTGTCGATGGTTGTTCCTCATATAGTACTATCTACATGGACTCAGGCTATCCAGTTGTCTCTAGTTGCAAGGGTACTGTTTCTTCTCCCACTTCTTGTTGCAGGGGCTCTTGTTCTTGTTTTTGATGTGGTTGTAGGAACTCCTGCTTTGGTTTTGCTTGTTGTTGCAGGACCTCTTGCTGTAGGACTTCTTGCTCACGCTACAGGAAATCTTGATTTTCCTCAAACTCTTCTGCAATGTTAGCAAGATCGTCCAGTGTTATATTTTTCTCTCTCTCAAATATGTCTTCTTTTTCGACATTCTCCTTCCCCATTAGAGCTTTAGGGTCCTCATGTGATGTCTCATTAGGCTTAGGGATTTCCTGTGGAGGCATACCAATCATTGGCCCAACTGGTCTTGATTTCCTAGGAGGTCTCCCATATTTTTCTTTGGTTGCAGGATGAACAATGTCATCCTTCCTCTTCTTAGAACTTGGCACCTTTCTTTCTGTTGGTTTCCTTTTGGCCTTTCCTTTTCTCATTTCTCCTTCTCTCTTTTGTGCCCTAGTTTTCATGAGGGTGTCAAGTGGAATGTTGTCATTAGAATCTGAGGAGGAGCTTTCTTTTTCTAAGTGCTCTATTCCAGAAGAACTAATTTCTATGGTTTCTTCTACTGCAAGAGGGTTTACACTAGGGCCTGCGCCAGAGGTTGAAGCACCACGAGTGGCTTCAGTCATGCTCAATCTCCTGCTAGACCTACGAGGTTGAGGCAAAACCTTAGGTTGCAAGTGCTCAGGTCTAATTTGATCAACATTTATAAATTATTCCCAAGTCATTCCAGACACATCATGCAGAGACTTTTCAACTAGCAATTTGATCAAACAATGGTGGGAAACAAAATTGTCCCTACCTTTTTGGGTCTCAGCTACCATGATTGAGAGAATATTGTATAGCACATTAGGCACATTTACCCTCCTTCCATGCCTCATGTGACTCAAGAGTTTGAAGTGTATTGAATGCAGCTTCGAAAGACGACCTTCACAGGTGAGATACCTTATAATGTAGATAGTTGTTTGCTTCCATGGTTCAAGCAAAGAGGTTCTTTTTGCACCCTGTTTATCCACCTTGATTGGAGGGTCACTGTGTACTATAAATTTGGCCCTAGCTGACTTGGCGTCTCTAGAGGCAAGGTAATGTTCACCATCAACAGGTAGCCCTGTAACCTCTACAATTCTTTCCTCAGTTTCCACAACCTCCAACCCTTTTACTGTGGCTTTTCCTTTAGAAAATGTCTAGACGAATTCTAGTGCAATGCTTTCATCAAAGCCATCAAGCTTCAGGAAGTAATCTAACCATCCATTGTTTCTAAATTCAGCCAGACATTGTACATTCTACAATAAAACATCATGAACCGAGGGCTTATTTTGAATTAACCCTTCTCACATTGTCTACAATCAACTATCACTACAAAAAAAAATTCCTGCAATTCTTGTCTGAAATCCAAACACCTTCCTACAATACCTGCTAAATTTCCAGTGCCAATATCGACTGAATTTTCCCTTTCTTTTGTTTTACCTTTTTTCTTGCAACTCAGGATTACGACAAGGTCAATAATAGCAAGAAAAGGAGTGATAAAGGAGAATTAAGATGGGAAGAAATGGCAGTTGCAATTAGTGTCACTTCACACATGTGAGCCATCCTTTCACTCAGATTTCAAATCGCCTCATTTTAAATTTTCTGACATAGCCTAGCATAAATTGACACATGGGCAATATATTTGCATCTTTTTCTTCCCCCCCAACATAAATTGGACATGTGTTCATACATGCGAGATGGGAGTGGTGATTTGACAAGGAATAATGACATGTTATGTGAACGTCTATACTAACGTATAGTAATTAAATGAATGCACTTAAAAGATGATTAAAAGATAGCAATTAATTCGCACATACCTGAATGTGTGGAGGATTTGTTGCAAAGATCGTGGAGAAAGTATCGTTTGTCTTTTAGGAAATAAATTGAGCAATTAATGAAAATGAATTGGAATGAGGTGAGGCGGAATGAAGTGATGGAAGAGAGAGAAAGGTGGTGATGGATGGGTGAATGGGCGGATGGGTGAATAAATGGACTTCCATGAGAGCGAAAGTCTTTATTATGACAAGTACGTACCCTAATTAGCCAAAAGGAGGGACACTAGGTCCACTTAGCTCAGGTGTTGAGTGTTGGGTGAATTGTTGCAGGAACTCTTCTTTGGAAGTTGGCTTGTGATTAATCTGAGGGGATGACCATTGAAAAGTAACTTGAATCTAAGAGGGTCAATGGTAGTAAGTTGAACAACTCCATTAGGAAATACCTTAGCGACTCCATATGGTCCTAGCCACCTTGTCAGCAATTTTCTTGCATTGTCCTGATATCTTGAGTCATACAGTAGGGCCCAATCTCCTAGTTAGAATTTCTTATCCTTTATAAATTTTTCATGCCACTTGATTCTCTGATTCTGCACTACCTCTATATGATGCAAGGTTTCTCTCCTTATCTCATCCAAAGCATTTAGTTGCATGATTCTTTCTCTTTGTGCCTCAGAAATATCCATCCCCAAATCTACTGCAGTCTGAAGAGTCTTATATTCAAATTCAATGGGCATCATGGTTGTCTTTCCATACAGTAGCTAGGTTGTCCTATAGGCCCAAACAACTTTTGGTAATCTTTTTTCCAAATCCTTTCTATGAATAGCTATTGTTTTGGTCATAATGGCTTCAATTTCTCTATTGGTCACCTCAACTTGGCCATTAGCCTGAGGGTGATTAGGAGTAGACTTATTGTGCCTTATGTTGTACTCATTAACTCGTGTTGCAACAAGGGTTGATGTGAATTGAGCCCCTTGATCAGTCACTATTTCTCTTGGAACTCTATATCTTGTGAAAATATCCTCATAAAGAAATTATGCAACCTTGTTATCTCTTGCATGCTTCATGGCCTTAACTTCTACCCACTTTGTCACATAATCAGTGCATACCAATATATAAGACTTACCATTTGATGGAGGGTCAATGGGTCCCACAAAATCCAATCCCCACTTGTCAAAGGGAGTGATTACTACCTAAGGCCAAAGTGGCATCTCATTAGATTTGGTTGGTCTTCCCATTCTTTGACATCTATCACATTTTTTGGTATACCTTTTTGCATCCTTATGGAGTGTTGGCCAGTAATATCTTGTGTTCAAAATATTCATTGATGTCCTCTTGGCTACAAAGTGTCCTCCACATGGTTCGTTGTGGCATGCATGAAAAATGTCATATGTTTCATCTTCTCTCACACATCTCCTCATGACATGGTTTGGTCCAATATAAAACAAACATCCAACAATCTAGGAGAAACGAAAATATTTTTCAATGAGTGCCCTTTTCTCTTTTGGAGAGAAGTGAGAAGGAACTCTACCTGTGACCAGATAATTTGTTGTCAGCATACCAAGGTGTTTGTATACTAAGGGAGAATAGATGCTCATCAGGAAAAGAGTCATCTATGGGTTGATTGTCTTCTGATGTAGTCAGTCTTGAAAGAAAATCTGCAACAACATTGGCCTTCCCTGGTTTATCCATAATGGTTATATCAAACTCATGCATCAACAATAACCATCTTGCCAACCTACCTATGATCAAAGGTTTATTCATGAGATATCTAATGGTTGCATGATCAATGTGCACAAAGATTTGGTAACCCGTTATGTAATGTCTAAATTTGTTCAGTGCATAAATTCCTGCCAGCATTTCTTTTTGTCACTGTATAATTGAATCAACTCCTTGTAAATTTTTGCTGAAAAAGTAAATGGCATTTTCAACAACTCCTTTCTGTCTTGAGATTGCTCCTATAGCATAATATGATACATCAGTATGGATGTGGAAAGGAAGTTCCCAATTAGGCCCTTTGAGTACATGAGCATAAGTCAAAGCTACCTTCAAGTCAGAAAATGTCTTGTCACAAGCTTCAGTCCACTGGAATTCAACATCTTTAGTGAGAAGAGTATATAATGGTGTTGCTACCTTGCTAAAATCCTTCATAAAATGCCTATAATATCTTGCATGACCCAAGAAACTCCTAACATCCTTTTGTTTTGCAGGTGTGGGCAGATTTGTGATTACCTCAATCTTTGCAGGATCTACTTGAATTCCCTTGTGAGAGATGTAGTGGCCAAGAACTACACCTTCCTGCATCATCATGAAGCACTTTTCACTGTTTAGGGACAAGTTTTGGTTTTCACATCTCTGTAGGACTCTCCTGAGATTTTCCAAGGCTTGATTAAAATCAACACCATAAGTGGTAAAGTCATTCATATAAATTTTCATGCAATCATGAGAAATATCTAAGAATATGGTAATGACTGCCCTTTGAAAGGTTGCAAGTGCATTGCATAAGCCAAATGGGAGTACTGGATAGGCATAGGTCCCCCATGGACAGGTAAATGTGGTCTTCTCCTGGTCCTCTGGTGCAATTTGGATATGGTTGTAGCCGCTAAATCCATCTAGAAAAGAAAAGTAGCACTTTCCTGCAAGTGTGTCCAAAATTTGATCAATGAAGGGTAAGGGAAAGTGGTCCTTCTTGGTGGCAGCATTAAGTTCCCTGTAATCAACACAAACTCATCATTTCCCTCCTTTCTTAGGCACAGTCACTAATGGAGACACCCATTGACTATCTGAAATGGGGTAGATAAATTATGCATCTAGTAATTTCTGCAATTCCTCTTTTACAATTTCTCTTAGTGCAAGGTTAATTCTTCTTTTTGGTTGTCTTACTGGGGTGCAATCATCTCTTATGTAAATTTTGTGTGTACAAATTTTAGGTTCCAATCCCTTCATATCATGATAATCCCAAGCAAATGCATGCTAATGGGTCCTTAATAAGTTTGTCAATAACAATTGTTGTTCTTCACTTAATTTACTGTTAACATTTAGTTATTTTCCTTCTGACACATGTACTTGTGTAGTTAACTCTATCATGGTTGCTTCATTAACACATTCTACCTTTAGTTCATATGGTAGCAATGTATGGGGCATACCTGTTGCTGCAAGAAATCTATCTGTAGGAAGTCTGTCTGTAGGAACAGTGGTTGCAGGAAGAACGGTTGCAGGAAGAACATCTGCATGAATAGTGGTTGCAAGAAGAGCAGGCAGAAGTGTCTTGACTAGAGTAGCAGAATGAGAAGATGATGCTTCCTCCCTTCACAATGGTTCTGAATTATGTTAGCCAATACTTCATCCTCATCTTGGAGCTGCATGAAAGAGCTTCTGCCTAGCATCATAAGCTGCACCACAGAATGAACTTCCTCGGCCTCTTCACCAACATGTGGCCATATAGGATTATCTTCATCATGAGATGGCTGAGCAGGAGGATAAAGAACAAAAATTTTAGTGCTCTTCCCATCTGAAATGGTCATGTCACTTGACCAACATCCAATGTATGCATCTACAGTTGCTAACCAGGGTCTTCCAAGAATAATGGGATACCCGCCTAGTGTAGCTTTAGGAGAAAGAATCATAAAGTCTATTGGGTACTCCAAGGAGTCTAAAACTACCACAAGATCCTCCACTACACCATCAGGCTTAACAATAGAGCTATCAGCAAGCTACAAGATAGTAGGAGTAGATCTCATGCTTGCAACGTTTAGTTGGTGCAGGATGTCCTTGTTCATTTCATTTATTGCTACCCCTAAATCAATCAGAGCATTCTTAATTTGGATCTCGTTTATAACAACTACTACCACAGGACTACCTGGGTCATTATACTTGGGGATAGTTTCTTTTCCCAGCATGATGTCAGTTATTTGTCCCACCACATGAACTATAGTTGGGTCTTTCTTTTTCCTACCTGGCTTCTTGAGGCATGCTTCCTTGATTGTCTTGCCATAAATTGGAACATCCTTTATGGCCTGAAATAGAGGTATCTGGACACATATGTGCTTCAGCTGATTCAAGATGTCAAAATTTGTATCCTCATTTTCTTCCTTCTTCTTGGAAACTTCCAATCTCTGAGGAAATGGTGGTTCTTGTTCAATCTACTTGACTTGGACTAGTTCAGTATTTTTAGGTACACTTGGTTGAATGGGATCATTCAGAGGCTCCTCCTCCTCTTCCACAGGAAGCTCATTGATAATGGTCTTGGAAGGGGCTGGTAGATTAGTTCCTAAACACAATTGGATGTCACTTACACTCACATCATATGCAGGGAATTGATTTGAATCGACAGAGTATGCAAGATGTTGTTGTGGTTTGTTATTTGGATTGGGTGTGGGTTGAGCTAGTAGTTGAGTAGGTTCAAGTGCATTTGAGCTTGGATTAGCAGGTGGAGGCATTATAGTAGGTTTTTGGGGTTGAGAAAGTGGTTGCATGTAACTGGTTGTCTGGGCAAGCCATTGTTGTCCTCCCCTCCATTGATTTTTTTGCTTCCAATTTCCTAGAGGTGGCTACCAATTCCATTGAAATTGTTGTCAATTCCCCTGAGGTTGTTGCCACTGGGATGGAGAGTTTTGATGATTGGGACAAGCATTTGAAGGGTTACTCAAAGGCTATAGTGGATATCCTCCATAGCTAGATGGATATGGAGGCCGCCATTGGTTACCAGATGAATAGGAATTAAAATATGGCCCTACATAAGATAGTGGATCTGGTGGCATACCTTGTCTTGGAGCCCAAGGCTTCCTTTGTGCAACATAGTAGACTTGGTCTTCTTTAATCTAGATTGGTTTGAACTCAGGTGGAATCTGCTTGCTTTCAAGATTAGCTACCATCTTGCATCTACAGTCCCTCTTCTTTTGTCTGCAATGGGGGCAATATGTTTTCAACATTGTCTCTGCCTTCTCTTGCTTCTTCTTGGCCTGAAGTGTATCTAGCTGAGTAGCTAGATTATTTATAATGTCTTGCTTGAATTCTGCCAGTAAATGAGTAATCTCCATTCTTGAAACTTCACTGGTAGTTGACTTACCCATGGAAGATTGGTAAGCTCTCCTTTTCTTTGAATCTGCCCTAGAGTAGTTTTGGCATATTTTCTTGATATCTTCCCAAGGAACTTGGGAGATATCTCCTCCTCCCATGAGGTCCAAGGAATTAGTGTAGCTATCATTGATTCCTCTCAGGAAAAGAAACTTTTGTGAGTCTTCATTGAGTGTATGGTGTGAATATTTTTGTAGGAAAAACAGAAACCTTGCAATATAATCTTCCAAGCTCTCATCTTCATTTTGCTGCATCTTGAAAATGTCACCTCCTCTCATGTCGCTTCCCCTACAATATTCTTTTTATTTCTCAAGGAATTTTGTCTTCATGTCTTCCCAAGTTTCCACAGTATTTTTCCCTAGGTTCATGAACCATCTTAATGTAGCCTCTTTCAAAGTGGTAGGAAATAGCTTAAGCCTATGGGCATCAATAGTATAATCATAACTCTTGCAGAGTATGTCAAACTCAAATAAAAAGGTATCAGGATCTTTTGTGACAAGTCCATAAAACTTGAGGAGTGTTGAAGCAGGGATGTTCTTGATGTTTTCAACTTCATTCTGATGGGAAATGGGGAAAGGAAAAGTTGGTTGGTTAGGTCTATTCCTATTTGCATCACCCATGTCTGCTTGATGTAGTTCCAAAGCAAAGGGGTTCTCAAGCTGATTTTGGTCTTTAGAGGAGACTTCAGAGCTAGTCATATTAGGAAATGCATCAACAAAGGGGTGTGGGTCTTCTTCTTCTTCTTCTCTTGGCAGGTTCTAATATTCAACTAGCTGGAATGGATTATGATTGTTAGGAAGGAATCTCCCATAAGAATTTGCTCTCATTCCTCTATGCACGCAGTATCACTCACTATCAGCTAGCTCACACAAAGAATTGGTAAAGAATAAGGGGGACATTACTTCCTAAATGAGGATATACTAAGAACAACTTCCAGAAACACTACAGCAAGAAAAACTACCAATGACTCCAAATAACTTCCTAGTTTGGCACCATCCCCGGCAACAACGCTAAAAATGTTGGCCTCCTACAATGATTTAATAACTAAGCCCTTACAGCCATGATTCATAGATTGGACATCTAACCTAAATAGCTATTTCAATCATCATGAAGGTGCATTTAACTTGTCAACCCAAGGACGTGAACTTGAAATGGGTCAGCATAGTATGTGCACTAGGAACCCAAAGTAGCCATTTTCATTCTTCAGCTAAAGAACTCACAATACTGAAAGTAAATTGCTTAGAAGGGAATACCATGAATTCCAATCATTAATCAACAACTACATCAAACTAAAATGCATAGCAGGAATGAAAATTTGAGCAACAAACAGGGCACTACTTTGTCTGCTTTAGCTGCAGGAATAGTCATAGAATGGAATTCTAGTGGCTGCAAGAACATTCGGTGCCATACTTCTAACTAATTACTAAACAACAAGTAATACTAAACTAATAATAAACTAAGAGGATGAATTACTAACCAAGTGGGCCCCCTTGGATAAGTATCCTCTAAAACTAATGAGAACTCAGATGCTCGAACTCATAACTTTATTTTATTCACTATAAATCATGAGTACAAAAAATTAATGTATTTGTATTACTGATAAATTGAGAGTGCAAGTACAATATCCAATCGTGCAACTCCTAAAGAAGGAGCATCAGATATTTATTTATACTATCAACTAGACAAGGCAGTCAACTCCACAACTGGGAGGACACCATTTAGGGAAAACAGAGAAAGTAGAGTGGTGGCAGTTACGCATGCATGGAATCTGGTCAGACATGCAGGTTCAAATGCATATTTAGCACAACAGTAATGTCTGTGTCTTCTCAATCATTAAAGTCCACTACAAGGCGGTTACATTCGATTGCATGAGGAATCTTTTGTCATCGACCTCCTTTGACCTTGAGAGATTCCTTTGTTGGAGTTATGGTGCATGCCCAGATGGCGATGTCTTCCTCAACTTAGCATCCTTAAATTAAATTTGCATGGTAATGTCAATACACACAATAACTACATATCTATAACCACCTTAACGAATATTCATTAACCACATGCAGAATCAATATAGATAATCCACATAATATGTCAATGTCATTAAAACTTGTAGAAATAAGATTAAGCCCAATGTCTATGGTTTAAGGGAAACATTATGAAAATATCAACATTTAACATCAAATTCCATGATAATTGCCATCAAATAAACTATAGATTCTACCCAAAATTGGACCAAAAACTAGGCTCATCAAATGCTTCAATGATAATCATGGCACTTGGGACCTTGCTACCCTTCATCAAGGAAATTGATAGTCATCATGATAACAGCTTATGGACCTAGTTATATTATAATAGTCCCAATCATCCCCATAAGCTATTATGATAATCACGACACTTGGGAGCATTGAACATGTCTTTATACCATTATAATACTACTATGGATATCATAATACTCTCAAAAGGTTTGATTACTAATAATATAAAGTAATACTCAATGACTATCTCCTTCCTTGATGATATATTACTTTATATGTTTGAGAATATTTTGTATTTAAATAGATTCTCCTATCTTTATGATAGTATTTATGAATAAAATCTTGAGACCTTGATGACAATGCTTCAATGGTATGGTATTATTAATGGAGATGATTGTTCGATGTATGACTAGGTGCATGGAATTCATCATCATATAACTATGAAAAAGTGTTATGTTGCAATGACTATCTCCTTCCTTGATGATAGCTTACTATATATGTTTGACAATACTTTATATTTAAATAGATTCTCCCATATTTATGATAGTATTTATGAATAAAATCTTGAGACCTTTATGAAAATGCTTCAATGGTATGGGATTATTAATGGAGATGATTGTCTTATGTATGACTAGGTGTATGGAATTCATCATGATAATACCTCTCTTATTTATGGTAGTTCATTGAGGTAATGATGATTATCAATATGTCTAGAGGTAAATGTTAGAGCTTGAGGCTAGCAAGGTCCCAAGTTCCATGATTATCATTGAACCATTGAAGCAATATTAAAGATAGTGATGATTTTTATGACCATATGAGTAGTTGTGTCTATTATGATTATGGATATACAATATCCTTGGGATAATGTATTGCATAATTTGTATCAGGATAATGCATTAAGACTTGTTGAATGGAGTCTATTGCCTTTCTAATACCATGATTGTCATCGCTCATGTACTTGTCCTCATTAATTAGTCTTCCAAATTTAATCATGATTTCTTCATAGATCTCAATGATACCATGTGACTCGGGGACTTCTTTAGAAGGAAAGGACTGTCCATAGCAGTATTATGATAGTTACTAAAAACCCAACTTCCTTCCTTTCTTGTAATATTATTTAGGGTAGTTTTATAGCAATCAATGAGAAAATGAGCTACAAGTCTATGCTCTAAGGCACATAAATTATTAAGGGGAAATTTCCTTACCTAATTTATTATGGAACTATTATAATGTCTTACCTTATTAAGGGGAAATTTTCATTAGTAGTATCAATTATAATCATGGCACTTGGGACCTTGCTACCCTCAAGCTCTAATATTGATCTCTAGATACATTGATAATCATCATTACCTCAATGAATACCATAAATAAGAGAGGTATTATCATGATGAATTTCATGCACCTAGTCATACATAGGACAATCATCTCCATTAATAATCCCATACCGTTGAATCATTGCGATCAAGGTCTCGAGGTTTTATTCATAAAGATGGGATAATATATTTAAATACAAAATATTTTCAAACATATAAAGTAAGCTATCATCAAGGAAGGATATAGTCATTGCAACATAACACTTTTGCATAGTTATATCATGATGAATTCCATCCACCTAGTCATACATAGGACAATCATCTCCATTATTAATCTCATACCATTGAAGCATTGTGATCAAGGTCTCAAGGTTTTATTCATAAAGATGGGAGAATCTATTTAAATATAAAATCTTGTCAAACATATAAAGTAAGCTATCATCAAGGAAGGAGATAGTAATTGCAACATAACACTTTTGCATAATTATATCTTGAAGAATTCCATGCACCTAGTCATACATAGGACAGTCATCTCCATTAATAATCCCATACTATTGAAGCATTATTATCAAGGTCTCAAGATTTAATTCATAAAGGTGGGAGAGTCTATTTAAATACAAAATCTTGTCAAACATATAAAGTAAGCTATCATCAAGGAAGCAGATAGTCATTGCAACATAACACTTTTGCATAGTTATTAATTCACTGAACATTGTGTAATCATAAACAATTATCCTTAAAGGATTACTACACTACAGTCATAAGAATAGTCACACCAATCTTGTGATGGTAAAAATTTTCCTATATTCCATAATGTTTTCATCAAGCCATGGGCACTATAATGCCCCATTATAACAATTAATTTAGGGTGATAAAAAAAATTTAACTATCAAAGGACTTAATACAGTTGTTATAGTCAAAATTTCATGGAAGAAATGTTATCATTAGACAATCTTGAGCTATCAAACCTTTATTGTCTACATGATCAGACAATCTTCGACATTCAAAGAGACTTCAAATATTACACTAGATTCAAAATTAATCGCATTTGTAATAAAAATGCTATATAAATCATAATGATGATAATGTTGTTCAATTTCCTTACCTATCAAAGGATAAAGGAAAGAGGATTATTGTTAGTGTTATAGCTACAATTGCACTGCAGACATGTATGCAAAATGTGAAGTATATACAAAACACCTAAACTAGGCAATTAGGAGGCATAAAGCCAAATTCCATAACTTTTGTCAGCATCTTCCTTACATGTTGTAAAACTAGCACTTTGGAACAGGGTATGGACACCCATCAAAACATAATGAAAGAGATATTTTAATCAAATACTATTATGTGAAATCCTTAATTTTAGAAAATAAAAGCATAATGAAAGCTTGATTGTACCAATCCTTAATTTTACAAAATATTTTGTTCCAAGAGTTTTGGGTCATCATCAAATGTCTCGGCTTTTGAGATCAATGAAGATAATGGTGCTCTTCATCTTAAACTTTGTATGAGAAAGAATCAGCTTATTAAAATGATGGAAGAGAGCCAAGATAGTTATGAGACCACAAAAAGAATCCTAGAGTCATACCTCAACTCTGTGAAATCCCAGCAAATGGAGAGCAGGAATGTAAAGGAAGATGAAGAGAAAAAGGTATGGAAACATTCCCTTAGGAGCATATCTTAAACTTGTTGAAACCCAAAATTACTTATGGAATCCTCTCATGTTGTTTCATTTGAAAAAAAATTATTTTGCTTCCGGGTTGTGGAAATTACTGTTTCAAAAAATTATCGTGTAGAAGCTTGAGTTTGTTTTGTGGCTAACCAGCATCCTCCTTGCTTGTGGTAAAATTGGCACTTTGGAACAAGGTATTGACACCCATCAAAGCATAATGAAAGGGGAATTTTCCTCAAATGCGATAGTTGGAAATCGTCTGGTATGTTAGTGTAAAATATTATCTTCTTATACTCACTAAAGCTTACTTAGCATTTTTTTATCTAGTTGTATTTATTCATGCAAGTAATTAGTTTATTAGCTATTTGCTCTAGATTTGGATAAAATTTCTTAGATATTTTTTCCTCCTTAGTTGTACTTTACAGCTCTAGTTGAACTACATGCATTATGTGGGACCTTGAGTTACCTCATGATTGTATAGGCTAACTCCAGTTGAACTCTGTGAGACCTTGAGTTACCTCATGCATTGCCTTGCTCTAAATAAAGCAATGGTTAGTTGTACATTTAACACACAAACTCTTATTTGCTATATAGAATATAATTTATTCTAGCATATTTTTATGTCATGCTTTCCTATTCTTTCATTGTGTCTTGGGCTAATTTAACATAAAATATTGCATGGTATCAGAGCCTTCATGATTGATAGGATTGCTTTTAGAAATATTGAGTGCAAATTTGTTATTTATTTTTTTTCAAAATAGTATGCTCTTCTCTTGCATCCTCGGATGATCTGGAGAATCGGAAAATTGTAAAAAAAAAATAGATTTTGAGGATTTAACATCTACTTTTTCATTTACATGTTTGTTGCATGTATGTTTTGCAGCCTCATCAATAGAATATGGAATCACCGTCGTGTTCAAATCAGCTGAGAAAGTCAAGGCATTCTCTTGTGTCACCAAATCAACATCTTCTTTTTTAGTTGTGTGTTTCTTGCATGTGCTTGCATGTCACTGCATGCGAAGGAGAAGTTTATTTTTATGCTTTTTGCATTCATTCTTGGGGGATTATGCATGTAATTTGTAATCACAAACTGAGATAAAGTTCCATTTGCAGGGTTAATCATGTCTCTTAAACACCATTTTCATCATTCTATTGTTAGGCTAACTTCAGAGAACTTTTTGTCTTGGAAAAAAGGGATAAAGAATCATTGCCTTGAGCAAGATCTACTACCCTATCTCCTCAAACTCATTCTTGAGCCAAGTGACTATGATGAAAAGAATGCATAGTTTAATAATAATGACATAGTCTATAAACTAATATGTCTTACTATTTCTGAGGGACTCTACATCACATAGAGCACACTGAGTGCCTTTTTACTGCTTGGACCATAATCCAATAGTTTTATGGAGATATTGAATCTTCATCTAAAAGTGGTGTTTCCTTGAAGAACTAGGCTATTGTGAATGATATTGAGACTTATGTTGCCTCATCTAATGTGGAAACATCTTGTATGGATGATCGGTTCATTGATACAACATCAACAACACCTGTTGCAGATATAGATTCCAGTGATGCTTCCTCAAAAGCTTCCAATGACTTCTTGCAACAGGACATCCATAGTCTTCTTGATTTAGCTTTTTGGGATGATCTCTTGATAGGAGTTTCAGACTTGTTTATGGAGACACATATTTCAGATTTGGATGACATGTTTGAGGGGTTATCTCTCCTCTTTGATGATAGTCATTGCACAACTATTGTCAAACCATCATTGTCTTTAGATTATGTGCTATATCAGTCTCTAGAAGATTTTGATTTGTCATCTTCAACACTGTGGCCTAGAATGCCTAATTTGATTGTGACTACTTTCAACATCGACACAGGGATACTTAAGCCAACTTCAAAGACTTCATACATTTTTCACTTTCTTCCTACATATTCCATTCAGGACTTGGGAGATAGATTGCATTCACCTTTGGTTTTGTTTCTTCCTAAGGGGAGGAACGTTGTTCGATGATCATGGACTATATTCTCCATACAGTTTTGAGCATCTACCATTGGATGTTCTTGGGGGGCCTATTTAATCCTCTTATATTTTCTCTCTATTTGTGGGGGGGATTTGATATGTACATGGGTACCTAACATGGCCTTGTTTTCGGGACCCATCTTTGTTGCTTCTATAGGTTTTTCTCCTAAGTTGCACTTAAGGGGGGGTGTTAGTGTAAAGATTCTTTTCTTACACTCACTTAAGCTTACTTAGCATGTTTTTATCTAGTATTATTTACTCATGCAATTAATTAGTTTATTAGCTAATTGCTCTAGATTTGGATAAACTTTACAGCTCTAGTTAAACTTTAGTTGAACTCCATGCATTATGTGAGACCTTGAGTTACCTCATGATTGCATAGGCTAACTCCAATTGAGCTCTGTGAGACCTTGAGTTACCTCATGTATTGCCTTTCTCTATATAAAGTAATGGCTAGTTCTATATTTTAACACACAAACTCTTATTTGCTATATAGAATACAATTTATTGTAGCATTTTTTTTTGTCATGCTTTCCTATTCTTTCATTGTATCTTGGGTTGATTTAACAGAAAATATTACATGGTAGACATGTATTCAAATCTTTGAAGCATAGACAAGGCAATAAAATTGTGAGAAACAATGTGAATCTATGATTTTTTAATTGAAAAGCTTTAATTTGTGTTATGTTTACAGGAAAAGTATGCCAACAATAGACTATTTTATAGAATGCCTCAAATAAATATGATCTCAACCAAAAAAAATCATAAAATTAAAAGAAAAAAGTAAAAACAATTTTAAAACTACATAAGAATGGAGGAAAGGATCATACACATTTTATCACTTCACAACTGATAGCAATTGGTGTTCAGGGAACTCAATACAGACAACAATCTTCACCGTGTGATCAAAACTTCTGTGAGTTTTGGATGGACAAAAGAGTGCACAAGAGTTTGATAATTCAAGATTTCAATGGACATAATAACGCCCAAGATTTTGATGCAACAAACGAGGGGTGGTTGGATGCGAATGAAACGATAGATAAATCCTTTGAAATAATGGGTAGAATAAGAATGAGAAATGCAAAAATAAAAAATGGCAAAACACTAAGAACAAGATATTGTTTTGGTTAAGAGAGGGCCCCATGGCACAACCACCTAAACGGTCAACACTTAATGTGTGTTGTTTAAGTCAAGCGCTCAATGGTTGATGTTTTCCTCACTGTAACCTTATAATGATTATATTATCTCATTTAAGCCTATATCTAAATTCTCTCCTCTTCCTTTTTATATAAACTATTTTTTCACTTATATCTAAATTATATTCTCTTCCTCTAAAGATGTGAACTCATATGCACTCAAGTTCCAATGTCTACAATTTTGAGTTGTTAAAATTAAAATTGGTGATTCTAAGTTCATTGATTTACGTTATCTTTGATTCGGAGCCAATAACCATTGTTTTATACTTTTCCCTTTGGTTATATGATATGGACTTAAAGATGGACAATTTGCAATCATTAATTTCTCCTATATCCATTTGAAGCTTATCAAGTTTGGATATGTTTTTGCATCAATATAAATCTTAAAACTTCATTATGGTATATTCCAATAGAGTAGAAAATTGAAACCCTTAATTAGATAAGGTTGAGGTATTAGTACTCATATCTTCAATCAAATTATTGTTCTTTATTCAAATTCTTGACTCTAATGTCAATATGTTGTCTAAAAAACCTTTAAAGTATTCATAATTTTTCTTTCTCCTAATTTTTTTCCACATATGGTACAAAGTTTCCTTTGGTATGATATTCTCACATTAGCTTCATAGGGAGCTCAATTTTCTTTGCTATTGGAGTCAAATTTTAATAAGCATTACTTTTTGGAAGTGAAGTAAGAGATACAGGATATTATTTCTTGTTGATATGTATATTACAAAAATAGATGGCATTTGATTTGCATTATCATGCAAGATCCTATCATATATTCAGACTCCAAGGATAAATGATTATCTTATATGTGAAACAATCAAATGTCATACTTGAATGAGTGTGAGCATGATTAGATGATTGATAACATTTTATATTAGTTATCTTGTTATATTAAAATAGACAAATTCATTCTCCATTTTCTAAGACACAAGGATGACAAGGTGAATAAAAAAGTAAGGGAAAATTGTTTGAAACTCTTACACATCCATAGACAAGTGGAATGACATAAACTTTAAAATAATCTTTTGGCTACTATATCTTATTTTTTGAGTGTTACTTTTGCTCACATTTTTATGAAGTTCAAGTATCATCTAAAATTATTAGGTGTACATCACCTACTTATAATGGGTGGCTATTGCCCTCATAAACTATCCAAGGAGCAAGATTGGAAAGGATAGCTCACCGTTGCTTATTTTTTTATGGATCATTATTATATTCTAGTAGCATGACTATTTTTTATTAAAAGATACATGACAAATTATTCATATTTATGTTTATGGACCAATATTTTATGGTCATTCACTACTAAATTTGACTCCATTTTTCGACAAACATTTGTCGGACAATCAACGAATCAACGAAAGAATTTTTGTCGCCATTTTTTCGTTGAAATTTTGACGACGAATTAAATGTTGAAATAACGGCGTAGATTTGTCGGTCGTTGGCATCATAAAATGACTCAGATGTTCGTTGGAATATCGACAACAACTTCGTGTATCCACCGACGAATTATAACCAAAATGCAATTGCAATGGCTCTTCTGAAGTGTCGAAACAACACCAGAAGTTCTTCGCCATTTCGACGAAATGGGCAAGGAGTTACGACGAAGCCTTTGTCACAGCTATAGAAACTTTGTCAGACCTTTTCGGTGATTCGTCGGTGGCCTTCGTTGAAATTGCGACGAAACAATGCAATTTAAAAAAAAAAAAATATTCGTTGAAATGTACCATTGCGGAGACTCTTGGTGATGACCACCGAAGCCAACCCATCAGTGAGAGATCAATCATCGGCACAAGATAGAAAACTCACTCTGATAGTCCATGTCTTGCCGATGACTTTCGTCGGCAAGACAAACCCAATGTCACACCAATCTGACCTCTTCTGGAGCTTTAAATAGACCTACACCATGTCATCACGGAGACTCTTGGCGATGACCATCGAAGCCAACCCATTGGTGAGAGATCAATCATCGGCATAGGATAGAAGACTCACTCTGATAGTCCATGTCTTGTCGATGACTTCCGTCGGCAAGACAAATCCAATGTCACATCGATCTAACCTCTTCAAGAGTTTTGAACATTGTTGGTTATCAATAAGACATTCTGAGGGTCTCGTCGATTAAACAAGTGTCTAAGAGCAAGTAAACAAATGGAACCTATTAATTTTCTTATTTTGGGGTTCTTTAAATCATAGAATAGATACCATCTTGTGTATAATGTACTTATATTCAAATTTGAATTCGAGACCAATTGTCATTGCACATTCCATTTTACTTGCACAGAGTATTCTATAAGCAATATATTGATAATGCCAAATAATTTATGGTGTTGTACAACTCTACCTATCATCACAATTTTGTTGTTCCCCCCTAGAGAATCCTGCAAAGACAAGTTTACAATACCAAGTCAAATAATATGAAAAAGACTTACTTCCATACAAATTAAATGATTATTCTCACAATGGCAATTGTCTAATCACAGCAACAATTTCATGAAAGGTTATCCATGCTTCATAAGATATGGTTGATCATACATACAGACTGCAAGATGCATAGAAAAATCATTACACTTGAGAACAACCAAGGTCTAACAAGGGAAGGAGTTAAGAAACGTCTGGATTGAAGAGAAAATGTGTAGGGAAAATGCTGAGCAGTGTCAAGAGAACAGAGCTTGTAGAACATATTCTTGACCTAATCAAGCTCTTGAACAACTTAAGCAAAATTAAAATACTAACACATACATGAGACATGTAATGAACTTCAAATATCTGCTATCTTTTTCATTAATGCAGAGGTAGGTAAAGGAGAAATAATTATAATTGTAAGACTATTCATAGTCCAGTAAATTATGTTCATAATTTGTGTTCAATGGACCTCAGTTTTATCATTATACTTCCCATCTAATACCAAATTTTAATCCAGGGTTCAACTATCTCAAATCTAAAGAAGCACCTTCAATTAACCATTTAAAGTACTATAAAATAAGGTAAGACTTTTACTTGAGAAAGATTCGGTACACTTGTAGGATTAAAGTTCTCGCAATCATCAGGATTTATTGGCACACAGACACAACCTACAACATATGAAGTAATGGATGACTACAAGTTAGTGAAATGGTCCTTAATATGTGACTAGTTTGCAAATTGATTGGTAGAAAATAAGGTTACAAACAGATCTACATAAAAAATTATGAGGACAATCTACCGTAATCATCAAAATAGATGAAAAGTGCAAAGGAAAGAGTCGAGATACTTCTCTAGAGCCTAAAAAAAACACATGCAAGAAACATAAAAAAAAGAACAAACCAGTTTTTCGATGAATACAAAATGGTGCCTTTAGCAAGTGATTCATATGCTTTCACACCTAATAGGACATTAAGAAAATTTTAGTCTTCCTCTGCGAAATTAACTACTTACAGAAAAAATCCAGAAACCAATATTATATACCTCCATGTCTAGCCGAGGGTAGGTATAAGAGAAAAAAAATTCCTCAATGCAATGCCAAAAAATATCAATGTGTGTGTAGGTTTGTATTACTCAAAATATCATTTCACTGCCTAAGGAAAAATACCAAAGTGATGTTTTAAATTTCAATCTTCACATAGGCTCCCTTATTGCTACACATGCATATACAAGCATTATTCGAGCTCTAAACTATTCAAATTTTAAGGATTTAATTAGCTATAAGATGGAAAGTTGTTGTTTAGACATAATCCATCATCTTTTACATATCTTTATTCACTCCTAGCGCTTCAGATAAATTTGTGTAAATGAGACAGAAATGTGAATCATTTATGACAAAGAAAATTCTTAAAAGGAGGGGGGAGAGAGAAAAGGGTAGGGGGAAAGAGAATGCTTGAGTGTATAGCAAAGTATAACATTTTGATCATTATAACAATGAAACGAATCTTAAGTTTCAAGAATTAATATCATTTAGAACATTTATGATCAAGAATGAATGTAAGTAGAGAACCTTTTGCATACCTGCAAAAGGTACAAAATTTCATGGTTAAGTGGAAGCCTCCCATCAATAACAAGATCCAAATATTCGTGTATCTATCTCAATCGAGCCTCTAAACCCTTCAAAGTTGTCAATTTTTCCACTAACCTATTATGCACAAAAGTCAAATTTTAGAGTTATGTCACCACTAAAAAATAGAAGAAACAGAGCTTTGAAACCAAATCCACGCACAACACAATGTGGTATTCATAAAAAGTCATACAAACAAACTAAACTCAAAACATTGGAATAGAAACAACTTCAAATTATGATGCAGAGCATGGATTCAGGGTATAAAGAATCATTTTTCTGCAACCATAGTGAAAACTTAGCACTTTCTTTCATCTTTGCATATTGGTTTGATGCTTCAAACGATGCATTTCTTATATTGAAAAGTGCATTACCTTATTGAGCTTCTCTTTGTTTCGAGATAGTTTAATATTTTCTACTTAACAGGGCCAACCACGTGATGGTGGAAGCTCATTTGGCCCCCCCCCCCCTCACATCACTCTCAATTTCCCATACCCAATCATATAACATTAATCATTCATTCATTCATTAATAACATATAATATTCATTCATTCATCCATTAATAACATATAACATTCATTCATTAACATATAATATTCATTAATTAACATATTCACATTCATTCATTAACATATAATATTCATTCTTTCAATTTTTACATATTATCAAAAATATGGTTGTCATGATATGATTACAATCACTTTTTTTTGTTTCTTTTTTAAAGCTAAAAAAATTGAAGTGAAGTATCGTTTTCTAAATCATTTGTCCCCCCTTTAGTTGTTTTTCCCTCTACTCGTTATCTTAATGTACGCCTAGTCGTCTGCTCACGACGTGGACGTCGCTGCAAGGGGGGGTCTGATGCAATAACAAAGAAATGTTAAACTGATATGTTTTATTAATATTGTTACAAGTATTTCATTAATTAAAAGAACATTAGAGTGGTTCTCTTTACTTGATGGGTCCACATCATGTTCTTAAACTTCTATTATAGACTCATGCTCAACATGTTGAACACCCTCTAAATCCTGATTTGTAGTTGAAACACGAAAGGTTACATTAATTAATACACCAGTTGAAATTAAATATGTTTAAAAGAACATTAGAGTGGTCCTCTTTACCTGATGGGGCCACATCATGTTCCTGATCTTCTCTAGCCTAATCATGCTCAACACGTTGATCACGCTCTACATGCTCTAAAGTTGAAACACGAAAGGTTACATTAATTAATACACCAATTGCAAATAAATATGTTGAAAAGAACTTTAGAGTGATTCTATTTACCTGATGGGGCCACATCATGTTCCTGATCTTCTCTAGCCTGATCATGCTCAACATGTTGATCACACTCTACATGCTCTAAAGTATTGGGATGCATACCATGACCTTCATCTACAGGTTGTGCTCCACCCTCACCAGGCTGCATTCCAATGTCATGTGCAATATTATCATTGCTTGAATGTTTAAAACAAATAGGCATGTAATTACTTTATGGTGGAAATTAATATTGAATAGATTGCACAAGTATTCAATTTTAAATAAACTTTATTGAGTTTATTTACGCATGTCGGATGCTGGAAGATTGTGTTTTCCCAGTAAGACTCTTAGGCGTTCAAATACGGCTCCATAGCCTTGCCGGAAGGCAATCTTCAGTCCTCTCTGTGGGAACTCTGTTGAATTCAGAGCCCTACATTTTTGCATAAGATCATGAATTTTGCTTCTATGGTGTGATAAAACCAAAAAAAAAAAAATTATTATTTGGATACAATATTTCATTTATTGATACTTACAATTTGTGCAGCTAATTTCATATAACCACCAGAGCCAAGTTTGTGTTGCTCGTATTTTTCTAATCTTGCCTTTGTTGCCTTCGATGTGTCGGGCAGCCTATGAAAAGTTTGAAATATGTTAGATTATGTAAAAATAAAGAGTAATCAGTGTATAATTACATTGTTGATAGTATCACATACCTTCCTTGGCCTGGTGGTGTCTTTCCTTCTTTTTTTCAGCCTTCTCCTTTCCATTCGACACCAGGTCCTTCCACTCCCTCTCCGGAATCATGGGGGGACACTCGTAATTTTTGTTCTTCTCTAAATGTGACCTCTATTGGTCCCTCACATACTTTAGATAGGCACCAGCTTTCTTAAGGACCTTGGTTCAGTTGAATGTTTTATCACCGAAGAGCACAACTAAACGGTTAATGAGCTCATCTTTTAAATCTTGATTTTGGGCATTCCACCTTGTACATATGGTGGGTACGAAGAGCTCCAATGTAATCACTTAGATGTTTATAAAAAACATCATTTCCTACAAAATTATCATGGGATCAATAGTCTAAAAAGAGCGATCAATAAGTAAATTTCAATTGGATTATATATAATAATAATTAAAGCATTTTAAAGTACCTGGGACCTTCTCTATCTTTATGGGAATGAAATCCTCGGTCACCACAAATGTGACCGAAAATGTTCTCGTACTAGTAATACGAGAAGATCTAGAAAATGCTGCTAAAATATCACCAGTACTAGTGGCCTCTGCATCCCCAGGTACATGTCCTGACGCATGTTCTGGCATGTGTTTGTTGCCAGAGGGTACACTAATGGATGCCTACCTGGTATGTGTTTCTAACATTTCAGACGACAATATAGGCACGGATGATGGGGTCAGATGATGTGATGTGTGCGTAGGAAGATCAGGATGGACACTTGTACCAATCCCTACTCCTCGAGCAGCACTTGCAGTATCCTAATCATGGCCAGGAGCATCATGAGGACACAAAAAATCCTATAAAAACAACACATATTTTAGTTCATGACATAAAAGAGTACAAAATATAAAACCATGAATGAACTTATGTTATAATTAAAGACCTCATGACAGCTTACTTGCAAGTTTTGTGATCTCTCAGTCAATATTTTAACCCTCTCTATCTCATATGTTTGAGGCACTATGAATAACAACTTAAGGATTTCTTCATTGCATTTTTTTTGGGTCTTCCTTATCATATCGAGAGGGTTTCTTGAATAAGCGATGTCATCATCACATAATATTGACTGCACCTCCCTATGGATGCTCTCATCTACTATTGGTGCCTTTCCCGATCAGTCGACTGCAACAAGAATATTAAAAACATTATCAAATTAACCCAATAAACTTATGAAAAAAACATAATAATAAAACATTTTTCTTGTATCTAATTTTTTCAATTACAACGAGGTAAACCTGTCAGGTAGAAGCACCTGAAGATACATCGTGATCTATGCTCTAGGCCGGAGCCTTCTTCGTATGATCAATGTCCCGCTATGACAAAAATTAAATATAAAAAAACATTACCAAAATGAAACCAATAGACTTACGAAAAAAAAACATAAGAATAAAATGGTATATTGGAGTTATTAATTGGAGGTTGGGTAAAATGGTACATAGTACGTACCACCCCCATAGTGACTGTGTTTGTAACTAAGCAATTCAAATTGTAATCGATTAGCAACTCTTCCCCTACAATTATTCATTTTATTGCACATACGAATACGCTAGTTTCCCTCGTCATCTCGAATATGCAATTGGGTTGCTTATTTGTTGACCCAGGTCGTGTATTGTTTATAAACCCTGCAATATTCCCTGATGCTTCTAGCCTTCCGTCAATGTACATAGCCACTCCTTTATTTTGATCCTTATCTTTTAGCTATATATAATAATTTGTTGATAGTGCATACCTCATGCCCGTGTATTATATCAACCAGTTGCATCCAATCTTTGTAACTTAACAGGTCCGATATACTCACATCAATTCAGTAACTTTTCGTAACAAACCTTTATTTGTCCATGCAAAATAGGCCCAAACCATGTAATGACGATGGTGCTATGCGATATATCCTCTCGTTGACACAAAAATAAGTGTTTATTGGAGGAAGTTCCTTGGGTACCCATTGTTTCCGTAGATGTTTGTACCTCAAGGGCACCTCACCCTATGCTCTCATCATCATAAGAACATGACCCCCTTACCAAGAGAAAACTTCCATCGTTCTTTTTCTTCAAATCTTTTGACCTCTAGTTGATCTCCCTCTTTTAGACATACTACATGTCTCACTTTCCTCTTCTCTTCTGAATTTCCCTGCGCTCGAGGAAGACAGTCTGACAAATACCTATTTGGTGGTACCTGCACTCATAAGGATGTTGGATGAAGTTCTTTCATGGTGATGTGATCCTAAGGTGACATTATGAGTAATCTATCATTTCATCGCTATAATTTCACAGGTTATAAGGTAATCAAGTCTTGATAGATTGCAAGTTATTATTACTACCATCCAAATGTGTCCATCACAAATCAAATCTACTTAACGTTTTAACTCCTAAAATTTGTAACAAGTGTTAAATGTGGTCCACTAGTTACACAACCAAGGCCTCAAATGTATTCTCTAGTTGTAATCAAAGGACTTTTTCTCTTCATTCAAGTAAATAAACTTGAAGGGAAACACCACCAAGTGGTTTATTGGACACCTACATGAATAAAAATAGCAGAAAATTTACATTTAATTTCCATATGTCTAAGTGGTTAATGGGGAGGGAGTGTGTACTAGGCCTAGTTAAGTCATCATAAGTTTATGCTTTGGCAATAAAAAAAAATTTAAGTCATCTTAAATCTTCATATGTCTAATTTCTAGGAGACTTTTGGTATGTTTTAAGGTAGGATGATTGATGAAAGAGCCCAAAGAGCCTTTCTCCATGGTATCTAGGTACACATAGCAGTGGTCTTCTCTTATACGGTTGGACATGATTTAAATAACTTAGCTAGGAATTATTCATTTAACCTAAGGTTTTCTCATAATGCCATCATTGGAAAAGTATGATCAAATTCTTCTATTATGAAGAATTGGTCTATGTGCCTCTAGTAATCACTATAAATGTTTGTAAGGATAAAATGACTAATTGCATTAGGTAGGAGAGAATCAACTTTGAGTTCTTCAAAGATTATATTCCTCTATTCATAATTTTTAAGGGTTGTGTGTGGAGGAGGTTATCACTACCAAGAAGGGAGGAGACCTTTCCTTGTGATGGAACTTCAAAAAATTTCTTTGTGTTCCATTTTTATCTTGCTTTATGTCTCTAGTCATCTATGGTGTTTGGAAAAAGCCTAAGGTTGGGGTTTTACCTTTGTCTTCATGTAAAACCCTAGTGTTTATCTTACACCTTGGGTGGGATCTTTTGGGCCGTTACTTTTTGGGGAGGGTTTTAAAACAACTTTAGCCCCATCGCTTCGTCTAGGCTAGGCCCCTTTTGATTTATCATTTTATTTCCTTCGCCTGACTTTATTATTTCTTAAGTCTTGGATGGTCTCATGCTCCCTCGTTTAAAAAACAACTTATGTCATTGTTTATCATCAGCCTAGTGATGTCCCCTCATTCTTTTAATAAATGTTTTATATTTTGCAGAGGGACAAGTTTGTGTGACCGTAGATCAATTATCATTTGATCTCAACTATTCCCCACCATCCCGTGATGACCACACCACACTATTTTGGTTGATCGTGATATCACGGGTGAGCACCACGTGTCTCATTTAATGAAGCCAAAGAGATGATAGAAATACTTTGATACATTTATCTGGTTTTAATACATTATGTAGTGGGTTACTAAAGCATTTATGAGATGCACGTGTTTCAAATCAACGGAGATGTTATAATCTCGGTAGTTATAATCTCGGTAGGAAAGGTGCTTGATGGTTAATGAAAAATTTGGCAACTATGTTGAACAAACAAGATTACCGATGGTTGAGATCCACGGTTGCCCACCATAGCATGATCAGAAGTTGTGAGGTCTTTATCGATCGCGATATTGTGGGCGAGCGCCACGTGGATTTCCTTGGCAACGCATAGTATGGTGGGCCCTTATTGCCATGATGGAGATCATGTCAGTTTTTTTTTAAGGCAGTCGTTCAATCATCTGACCAAAGTGAAGGATCGACGGATAGTATTTGAATCTTCATCAAATGCGATTACAAGGTTCTATTCTGTAATTTCATATTTTTGCTTAGCCCGCCTAAAGAACTAAAAACTCAAGCTTACAGCTGCCCTCCTAGAGAACTAAGTGTTGAAGAGAGCCAAGATACAGACACCAGACAGATGGCATATAAGTCATTTGTAGCAGACAATGAATTTTGATATACAGAGACTCAGATGCATGTATTTTCATGGAGTAAATGAAGATATCTAAGTTGCGGATGAAGATTTTGGTATCAGTTGTTTGTTAAATTTATGCAGTTATTTGATTGTCTCCATTTTGATGCTTCTCTATTGTTTAAATTGATATAACAAGTTTATACTCAGTTTATCATTGTACATTTGCTATATATGTGTGATTTGGTTATTCGGTTCTCTAAAATAGGGATTAAAATCTTTTAATCAGTCACACCAATTGGGAAGTGTTACTTGGATTAATAAGAAGAATCACATAACTAGAATTTCCATTCTATCTCAAGAAGAGTTTGTCAATTATTCACTTGCACGTTTACACAAGTTGTAAACAATTTATGTGCCTGACAGTTTGAATTATTGCCATTATTGAAATCCACATTTGCAGATATTCATTAGACTCCATATACCCAATAAGGCACTAGTCTCCCCTTGTATTCTTTTATAATTTTCATTATTCTTATTTATTTTACACTTTCATTTACAAATGCACATACATATGCATTTACTGTTTTCATTTATTTCTCACGCAGTTTAATATTTTGATTGATTTCATATTATATGTGTTGAAGACTTTAGAATTTCAATTACATTAACTTATGGATATGTTGTATCTATAACACTACAAAACCATATGCTCTTTGCATTTACACTTGCATTTAGAAATACACATTTATATACATAGATATAGATTTCTTTAATGATATGTTGCATTTATTGTTCTAGGAGAGCATCCAATAATTGCATTTTACATTACATTTAAAAATACATATACATACATACATACATATATATGTGTGTGTGTGTGTGTGTATGTATATCATTTATATTCTGTTTAGAAACAATCCATTAGGTCTGCACATGGATAAAAATTCATAAAATCATATCTCCCATACATATTTTGTTGAAACCTAGGCTTGAACCTCTCATTTCACATGCTTTTCTTCACAAAACTATTGAGGACAGCAGCTATACCTTCTTTATTTCTTCATCCTACACCCTATTCATGCATCCTACAATTACAACAGTATCCATGGGGCCTCTTACACAAGCTACAGTAATCACAAAAGTGTAAGAGCCCCTTTATATCATGTTTCGACTACAAAACCCTCAAAAATAGGGTAACTCATATTATGATTTGTTGGTGAGTGGTATGGACAAAATCATTAGCACTAGCTCATTTCTTGAGTCTTTTGAAGAAAGCGAATCGAGGTGGTATTTAAGAATTACAAAACCTTATAGTGTCAAGGTGAATGAGGTGATCAATTTTGATTGGCCAACTAATGAAGAGTACCAAAAATGGGTAAATGTATATTTAACTAAGGAAGAGTGAAAAGGAGTAGGTTGCTAACGGTTGACAAATCAGTTGTTCTAGTTACAATAGATTCCAGTTTTTTTTTTTGGTGACAATCTAGGCACGAAATTCTTGAAGTTTTTGTTGTTGCATCAACCATTCTCAGCGGGCACGATGAACAAGAAGATTCTCCGAGGAGATTGTTGTTGTAACAAATTTTTGGAATATCACAAGGTGGTCCAATTGGCTGGTGACATGTGTGCTTTCTGGCCCAATGCTTGTTTACTCCTTTTTCTATAAGAAGGATTTCAAGGCCAAAAGTACGAGTTAGCAAGTTACATATTTTTGGTCGAGTCTAGATGAAGTTGCAGAGCAAATTGTAAAGTCTGATGGTTTTAGGGAAAATGCAATTTAGGTTTTGAGTCATTATGTAGTAGGTTTTGAATTCATGGGGATTTGATGTTTTATGATAGTATTGGCATTTGAATTGATATGATTAATTCAAACTCATGTCTCTCCATTGTACAAGCATATCTGAATTTTGAATAAAATGATCAAGAGTTGTTTCATTCATCTCACTATTGTGGTGTGTATGATTCTTGTTTTAGGTTTAATTCAAGGAATTAATTAAAATGCTTGAATGG
>VDFB02281492.1:168647023-168738101 GCA_007258455.2 Sequoia sempervirens | reverse complement strand
GTTTTGTACTTGTGTAGTTTAGTCTTGAGTTTTCTTGTGTCTTGAGGTAGTTGGTATTTTCCTAGGGAGCCCTTTTACTATCTCCTAGCACGAGGGGTGAATCTTTAGGTACCACTTGGTTGGGTGGAACGTGCACCATACACCGTTGGGTTCCCATTTCTTGTTCATGATGGTGGGATCTTCCAAATTGGAGAGCTCGCATGTACTAGTTGATATGTTTCATCTCTTTTGTACTTTGTATCAGAGGATATTTGTATATGTATTACTCCTCATTTGTATTCGAGGAGGATTTTTGTATCATGTAATTGTAACATTATTATTGTGATCTTCCTCATTTTGGAAATGAGTTCTTGTAACTATTTTATTGAATGAATGCAAGCTATAAATGATTCCTTATGTACTTTGTATCTTATGAGATGAATTAAATGCTTTAGATTTATGTTCCTTATATCATGAGTAGTATTTGTATGCTATGGTTAGTTTACTTCTGTATTATGGATTTCGAATGTAAGCATTGTCACATACTTTAGAGAATGTATGCATTTAATGTAATCCACTTACATGTTATAATTACACTTTAAAAAAAAAATTGCTACGCTTCCATTGTGTTTGCTTCATTCTCTAGGGTTATGTGGCGGGGCATTACACATGGTATCAGAGCCCAAGTTCAAACACTAGGAACTCTAATTTCACATGAGCCCATTAGATTGTCCTTGCTATTTGTACTCTTATGTGTGTATTCCTCTCCTTGTTTTCCTTGACTATACTAACTAGTTTATGTTTGGGGAAACTAGGTAGACCCTAGAGATAGATAAGAGATCTTCATCTTCTCTCTTTCTATTCTTCCTGTTATAGATGACTCAATAGTTGTTAATTATGTTAGAAATGAAAATGGGATGCTTTATCATAAGTATGTTAGTGTGTATTTATGACATGGAGTAGTGTGGAGGTTTAACCACTCTCTTGTATAAAAGATAAATGCTTTTCTATTCTGAATAGTGGAATATGGATTTGTGTTGGTTGTATTGCAAGAAAAGCTAATGATGAGTTATGGATATATGTGATGATATGAATCACACAGATTATGGAAGTAAATATACTTATGGAATTGTGTATGTAATTGTATTTCCCCCCTTGTAAATGTGAGAAACCAGTGACTGTGCATTAGTTGAGTGTTTTGAATACCCTGTACTTGCTTTATGAGCCCATGGTATGGTGATACGGTGTACCCATCCATACGAAATATGTTGTATTTAGTGTGGGATTAACCATACCATTTTGTGTGTTTGTATGTTTGTTACTTGATTGAGGGCCAACCCACGTGTAGTTGAAAATCTATTTATATAAGAGTAGCCAAAAGGTAGTTTCATGGATTCTTTTCTTTTGGTTCTCTAGTCCCTCAATCCGTGAAGGGGTAGTAGTAGCCAAAAAATTTCTTGGGCGGAGTATACAACGTACGCACATTGCGACACAAAGCGATCTTAGCTCAACTGATCTAGAGGAAACACACCCACTACTTTCCCTTATGATGGAACAGGGTACTTGATCCATATGTGTTAGCCTAATCCCCACAATTTTGAGTATAACAACATTGGTTTGTTAGTTTATGCCTAGCCATCCGTAGGGATGTTGAGCTGGCATTAGTGAGTCAACCTCGTCCATATGAGAGGTGAAGCTCGAGTAGCCACATATTGATATACTCATATATGAATTTACTGTATTTGCACATGTTCCAACATGATGCAATGAATACGATGCCACAC
Source organism: Sequoia sempervirens (assembly GCA_007258455.2). Taxonomy (NCBI): domain Eukaryota; kingdom Viridiplantae; phylum Streptophyta; class Pinopsida; order Cupressales; family Cupressaceae; genus Sequoia; species Sequoia sempervirens. The sequence goes on along the minus strand of VDFB02281492.1, from coordinate 168,736,338 downwards.
CCCACTGATGTTCCGATATAGTGCCGGTGATGATGCCATGTGAGCTGGGCTCGAGGACACGATGCCACGTGCATAGAAACGTGAAGGCGCACTATGAGATTGTGTTATGATAGCCTACTTATGTGATGAGCGTAATGGGGCCTCACACACTTGTAGAGGGATACCCATGTTTGCTTTCGACAGTGTTTGGGTTGATTAGCATACGGGTATGTCCTAGCCATGTATACCTCTGGCTACGGTGAGTACCTGCATGTGCCTTCTCCACAAGGTATTGCTATGCGGAGTGTGTTCTGTACGTGCCTATTTCCACGGAGCCACATACACATTGCCATGCGGCATGCGACCAGTGCGTACCTTCTTCGGCTGGTGTATGACCATGTTGCATGATGATGTGAGGTAGAGTGTAGCCGAGGAGTACACTCTGAGACATGTGGATGGTGTGCTCACTCCGCACCACATGTGGGCTATTGTTATAACTTGACGATGTTCCCTCCTTCCTCGTTTGGTGGCTAGTATCTAGTTACGTAGTGTTGTATAGTGCAATTTTGAATATTGTGGACTTTCTTTATGGTTATTGATGATTTTATGTTGATTGTGAAGGTCGACACCTTGTTTATATTTGATTGTGATGGCTTAGCCACACCTTGTGATATTATTTACTCGTAACCCTCATGGTTACACTTGATTTAGTGTTGACATTGCGTGCATTTCTTGCTTTATTGCTGAAATTGAATCTTATTTAATGTTTATTTATGACTTTGGTGGCTCAACTAGTTTATCCTTATTATTTTCGACGTCGGCCATGTGTCGTATTGTGATTCCTCTCCAAGGATGTACGAGGAAGACTTGGTGAGTGTATACGAGGAAGCAAATGCAGGGAACCTTGAGGATGGGGGTATGTGAGGCTGTTACATAGCTAAGACCCAGTACCCACCTATGTGTGATGACTATCTCTTAGAGGCTAACCACCTTATACAATAAGAGGTAGGTCATTGTGGTCTTGTTTGGATAGTCTCACCATGTGTGTGTGGCCTAACACCATCAAGCCACTGAGTGTGAGGTATGGATCATGTGAGATGGATATTGGCTCTTGGCTCATGGATTATGTATCATGGATTAGTATGTTGCTTTCTGGTGTCCAGATGGACCCTTGTATAGCCTTGTGATGTGATTCCCGGTGATGTGATTTTGTGTGCATGTGAAGAATATATGTTAATTATGGATATAGTACTTGGATTTTTGAGATTTTGTTCTCTCCCCTTCTGTTGTTCTCACCTTATAACTAAGACTTATTTTACAATGGTGTTGTGTAGGATCATGCCACCTAGTAGAGGTTGCAGTAGAGGTCGTGGACGTGGCCGTGGAGGCGATCGTGGAGGTAGTCAACAAGATCCACCTCCCCATGTTTCGGTGGGACTTCTACAACCACATTTAGTGCTAGAATGTAAATGGGATATAATTTCGTTGGATTTCATTGTTGGGTTACCCAATTCTTTGCAACAACATGATGCCATTATGGTGACAATGGATAGGCTGACGAAGGTAGCACAATTCTCACCTATTTGTTCATCCTATAATGCTTTTTCCGTTGCTAGAGTGTTCATGGGAGATATAGTTAGGTTGCACGGTATTCCTCGTCAGATCATTTTTGACAGGGATCCTATGTTTACCTCAGTGTTTTGGATGTCATTGCAACCTGTGATGGGGACATAGTTGAAATTTAGATCAACATATCACCCTGAGACAGATGGACAGATCGAGAGAGTCAACCAGATCCTCGAGGAAATGTTATGCATGTATGTGATGGACCAACAAACACGATGGGAGGACTATCTCCATTTAGTGGAGTTTGCTTATAATAATAGTTATCAGAGTTTGATTGGTATGCCTCCTTTCTAGGCATTGTATGGATGACCATGTTGGAATCCTTTGAGTTGGAATTGGTTAGGGGATAGAGTTCTATTGGGTCCTGAGATGCTTCAGGATATGGAACAACAGGTGATCCATATCAGGGAACATTTGGTTGCTGCACAGGAGAGATAGAAAAAGTATGTAGATGTGCATCGGGTGGAACACCAATTTGTAGTAGGAGACTGAATCCTTTTGCGAGTGCATCTGTGAAAGAGTCCAATCCGATATGGAAAGGGCTCTAAGCTCTCACATCACTTTGTCGGGCCATTCAATATTCTTGAAAAGATTGGGCTAGTAGCGTACCATCTTGCTTTGCCACCTAGTCTCTCGTGCATACACAACGTATTTCATGTTTTAGTACTCAGGCCTTACCACCTTGATATATCTCATATCCTTGATTGGAATGCCTTACAGGTAGAGGACGGGCAACTAGCTTTGGAGCCCGTGGCCGTCACGCAACACAAGAGACTTGCTCTCAGGGGTCGAGATATTGAGCAGGTTAGGGTCCAGTGAGATCCCAGTGATGATACTTCAACTACTTGGGAGGATACAACTAGGATGAGGGAGCTTTATCCCTATTTGTTCGCAGGCTTCCAGGAGTAAGCCTGATCCTAGGGGGAAGGATGTAGTACCCCTCTATTTTGTTTATGTTATCAGACAGTGTGTTTTTACTTTGATACGCCTTGATACTATGTTGTTGTTATTTGATCGCTGACAGTGGAGCGATGATGGTTTTAATATTTTGATGTGATGGTACACTATATGGATAATTATTGTTTGTGACATGCTTTCAAATTAGCATAGTTGTTTATTTGAGTTGATATTGTTATATATGCTCATCTGTAGTTAATTGATATTTTAATTTGGTCAGTCTTAATGTGACACTGTATTGGTGAAGAGAATGGGATTGCATCACTCGCTTGTGAGCGCCCTATGATTCCTTGATTTTCTCTTCACAGTGTGTTTGATTCATGATTTATATATATAAATGTACGACATATGTTTTATTGCAAGATTGCAGGTACATGACATCGACTCCACCTAGATTCATAGGTTTGAGTGTGTCCATTGCCCAACGAAATAGTTGATTGGGAGATAGTAACGAGGTTTTCCTTGTCAAACCACAACCCTAGTCACAGTGTGTCGTCAGTCCTTGTTCGGTATGCTTTGTGTTATGTTGTCCACGTTTACCTTGTCATTTATTTATTTTGCAAGGTTTGTTCTGTGGAAATTAATGCTTTTAATGATTTTAGTGATTATTTATTAATTTTAATTAATATTGTTAGAAGCTTTGTATTTAATTTAATTAATTTAATTTAATTTATTTTGTAAAGTAATTTAATCCTTGTGATTAAATTTATTTTATAAAGTAATTAAATTAGTTAGATTAAATTTGAATATAAATTATTATGTGAATTTGAATTATAAATTGCATAAAATAGATAATGTTAATTTGTGAAGTTTGAATTATTAAAATAGCATAAATTTCTTGTAAATATCAAAAGGAAATATTTGAGTTGGTTGAAAGATATTTTAATTTTGACATGTGAGAAAATTTATTAAACTCTTATTGAGAAATTATTCTCGGAGAGAATATTTGCAATAACTGAAAGAGGTAAGAAGTTACTTCATGGGAATGGTAAAAATATTTGGAGGAGGTTGTTAAAAAAAATGGAAAAGGAAGTTCTCGGGAAGTTTGTGGACTCTGGTTTTTGGTTTTCTTTTTTTGGAAAAGTGAATTCTTGGAGGAAGCTTTGACAAAATTGGAATCTACAGGAAAAGCTTTACATCAAACATCACTTCCTCAAACTTCCGGATATAGGTTCTTTTAATTATTGTTATTGTTTTGCAAATTAGAAAGATTGCCTGTACAAAAGAATTTGTAATTTGAGTAGAAGCTTTTAATTATTTTGTAAAATTGTAAGGCTTCTGTGTTTGAAAATTTGTCGTGAATATTTTAGTGCTTATGTAGAAAATTTTATAGTGAAATTAGAGAGCCTCTGTTGAAATTTGTTTTTAAACAATAGAAAACCTCAGAGGGAAAACAATAGAGAAATTTGGAAATCTCTGTAGGAATTGAATTTAATCTTCCTGATAAAATTGGGGAAAATCTTATTTGAATTAGAAAGATCTTCCTGTAGAAGAATATCATTTAAATTTTCTTTCCCAATTAGTCTTATTTTGCTGGGAAAATTGGAAAACCTCTGTGAAATTTTCTAAATACTTCCTATAGAAAGCTTTTATGAAAATAATTTGCCCGATTAGAATGTTCATGTTAATATATATATATATATATATATATATATATGTATACATATATATATACATATATTAATATATATACATATATGTATATATATATATGTGTATATATATATGTATGTATATATATATATTAATATATATACATACATATACAAAACTCTATATATTCTGGGTTTATGTCATATAAAGATCCCTGTAGATTACCTGTTAAAAGATTTTATTAAAAAGAAGATTATGGATTTTTAAATCTGTATAGCGATTTTTAAAAAATCACAGGTTTTAATTAAGTTATTTGGTTTGTATATAATGTATGGGGGGGGAAGGGCTGTGGCTGTTCCCACAGTCGCCGCCCCCAAAGGGAGGCGATGGTGGGAGCAACCTAGTGCTGCCCTCACACATGCTTGTGCCCATGTATGGGAGCCGGTGGTTGTCAATAACAACCAAACATTAACCTTCATTCCATCCACCATTTAATTGGTTTTGACTAAGTTTTTTCTAATATGCGATTTTAAAATGATTATTATTTAATAAATATAAATATATAATTATATATAAATATATAATTATATATAAATATATAATTATATATATATATATGTATATGTATGTATACATAATTTATTTAAATATGTTTGTATTTAATTTATGTTTTGAAAAGTGGTAATTTTAAATATTTAGATAGTACATATATTTAATATATATATATATATATATGTATATGTATGTATATATAATTTATTTAAATATATATATATTTATATATATATATATATATATATATATGTATATGTATGTATATATAATTTATTTAAATATGTTTGTATTTAATTTATGTTTTGAAAAGTGGTAATTTTAAATATTTAGATATTATATATATATATATATTTAAATATATTTTTATAATTAGATGCATGCAAATGCATGAGATAGAATATTTTTAAATGATATATATATTAAAAGAGGAAATTGATTTTAAATAGTTGATATCAAAAAAATGATTTAATTAATTAGATTGAGCTTCTTCATTATTTGTAAATGATATTTATTTAAGTTAGATTAATTTGAGCAATGTAAGATTGTATTCTTGGAAAGAATTTGGATTTAAGAAATCCTAATGATAGATTTTATTAATTGCTTAAATTGCTTATTTAAATGTGAATCCTTTTGTTTACATATGTTGGGGAAATTGGTTAGTTGTAGTATTTGTAAGTCTTCCAGACGTGATTTTATGAGGGGGGGTTAGTGTGAGTTGTAATTCAACCCTTTATTTACCTTGGGTAGTGCACTAGGTTATACTTCAGTTTATCACCCTGTTACTATGAACGAGGATGTGTTGTCTCTTGTTTTATGGTTGGATATTTATTATCGGTATTTGTGCACCGTGTATACCCTTGAGTATTGGTTTAGATCATTGTGTTGTTAGTAGGGGAGTGGCTCTCCATGGGGGCCGACACACAAAGTGGTGCCAAGGTAACTCGTGTGAGAGTTAGTTAACTCAGTGGAAACTAAATAAACGTATTAAGGGAAAGGGTAGTTTAAAACATTTAACTTGTTAATTATGCCTCTTTCATGGGCTCAAGGGCTATTTTAGACTTGGGATGAGACGAGAAGGCCTGGAATGGCAAGATCATTATCTTGTCCCTTTGAAAGATAATTGATTCCATATTAGATTGCATGTGGGGCCGAGAGTCGTGAGAGGCTACCAGGGTAACCCAAGATGGGGGCCGGGGCCTAGGAAGATTCGCCAGGGTAACCCATGCAACTTTGTGATGACACTCCTCCTATTACAACGATTTAATTGTTCAGTTGATGTAATTGATACTTTTACTCTGGAAGAAATGTAACCTTCATGTTATGTTTTGTACTTGTGTAGTTTAGTCTTGAGTTTTATTGTGTTTTGAGGTAGTTGGTATTTTCCTAGGGAGCCCTTTTACTATCTCCTAGCACGGGGGGTGGGTCTTCAGGTACCACTTGGTTGGGTGGAACGTGTACCATACATCGTTGGGTTTCCATTTCTTGTTCATGATGGCGGGATCGTCTAGATTGGAGAGCTTGCATGTACTAGTTGATATGTTTCATCTCTTTTGTACTTTGTATCAATGGATATTTGTATATGTATTACTCCTCATTTGTATTCGAGGAGAATTTTTGTGTCATGTAATTGTAACATTATAATTGTGATCTTCCTTATTTTGGAAATGAGTTCTTGTAACTATTTTTTTGAATGAATGCAAGCTATAAATGATTCCTTATGTACTTTGTATCTTATGAGATGAATTAAATGCTTTAGATGTATGTTTGTTATATCACGAGTAATATTTATATGCTATGGTTAGTTTACTTCTGTCTTATGGATTTTGAATGTAAGCGTTGTAATGTACTTTAGAGAATGTATGCGTTTAGTGTAATCCACTTACATGTTATAATTACACTTTAAATTTTTTTTGCTATGCTTCCGTTGTGTTTGCGTCATTCTCTAGGGTTACGTGGCGGGGCATTACATGTTGCACTGCTTGTTGGTAGGTGTCTTGTGCTTGTTGAAAATCTAGAGCATGAGCTTGTTGTTGTTGCAAAGCTTGCTGATAGGCTTGTTGCTGTTGTAAAGCTTGATCTAGAGCTTGTTGTGCTTGTTGCAAAGCTAGAGCATGTGCTTGCAATGTAGAATCATTTGGTTAATGGACATCTATGATGGGTTTTGAGTATTTATGTTTTGTGTGGGTTGTGAGTTGTTGATGAGAGGTTGGGGATTCCCTTGGTTCAACATTCCTTGTAGGATAGTGGATTGTGTAATGCCCCACCACGAAACCCTAGAGGACAACACGCTAAAATGCCTAAAAATGATTTTTTTTATAGAGCAATATACACAAGATTGCAAAAGAAACAATAACTTGTTTTCTGATCTAAGTTGTCTAAGGTTCTAAGGTTACGTTACTAGAATCCCATTAATGAAGCTAGTATGAAATGAATATAAAAATAATAAATAACTTCATCAACAATGTAACAACATCCATATAATACAATAAACAAACACATGAGATAATATCATTACCATTATCCATAACATAAGAGAGTTCAACATTTAATTACATCATTTCGTCATTACATCTTGAACAACAATGTCTACTCGTAAACATGTGAGGAGAGTACATGAGAAGAAAAATACATGATATAATTGAATTATAGTACAATACAAATACATGAAGATGCTCCACATGAACTGGAAGAAGTGTAAAAGTCATTATATCTAGGAATAGTCACCACGGACACGAACAAAGTGAGGGAACCCAATGGAGTACAAGGCACATTTCACTCGACCATGTAGAACCCTAAGGTCCACCCCCTATGCTAGGAGATAGCAATAAGGTCCCACCACTAAGGCATACAAGAAGACAACAACATGACATAAAAGGGCTAACATGAATCCAACATACAAAGTAACAAATGAAACATAAAGAAACAACTACTTCCAGAGGTACAAGAACAACACGGGAAAGAAAAACAAGGCATACAAGGTTGCTATATGGAGGAGTGTCATAAAATAGTTTGCTATGGGTTACCCTGGCATAACCTTCCTAGGCTACCAGACCCTCATCTTGGGTTACCCTGACCACCTCTACCAGCTGCTGGACCCCCATATAAACTATGCGGGATCAACATACATTCCAATCAAACCAGGTAGTTGATCTTGCCATTCTAGGTCTCACTCATCTCAAGCCTAACTACCCAACCCCCTAATTCATTTTATATTTTTACTTGATTAAACTCTCAATGAGTTACCCTGGACCTGCCACTTTGTGCACTAGACCCCCATTAAGAGCCACTTCCCCTACTAGCAACAAAAAGACTCAACAATACACTAACTAGGTAAGCCAACTTGCACAACACATATAAGCCACATGTATTATCACATAAAGCGAGGCATGCACCAACTCACACAAAGTCTCCACAAATAACAATTCTACAGTGCAAGGCTAAAACCCACATAAACATGATCAAGTATAAGAACAACAGTTCACAAGGAACTCAACATAAGAATCAACAATAAGTAAACTCTTTCCCCAACCTCTGGAAGACTTAAAAAATCACTAATATAATGGTTCCCCAATTGAAGTGGCAACAACAACATGATCTCACACTCAAAATCAGCCCCAAAATCCAAGTGAAATCAACCAATAGGGCATCCAAGGGAGACCTCAAATTTCTCCTCACATGATACCCAAAATCAACTCAAAACCATAACCATACCTCCTTCAAAGTAAAACGATCATAACACCGAACATACAAAAATACTCCCCCCGAACTTAAACAATTTTACACAAGGGACATCCCTTCAACAATTATACAAACACTTAATTCTAAGTCAAGACATACTCAATTATATCAACCATGAAGACATCCACAACTCTTGCAATAAAACATATAATTTAACAATCAAATAATCCATAACATGATAATGCACATAGAGCTAACGTTCAGATTAACTTCCTGAGAGGAAGGCATGAATCTAGTCAATTTTCCTAACAATTAATTGAGACAAGAGTCACTTGAATCCAACCCAAATAAAGTTTATATATTATCTTAAGAGTTAGATATTCCCTCTAATCAACATCTAATTTTAAACTTCAACAATGAAATATAAATATCATTAGTTAAGAGAATTCAAATATCTTTACAAGGCACCTCATTATTGAGTTGCATTTAATTAGTCCTTTCCTAGATAGAGTGTTACTTATAGATACTAGCATCAATAAGAAAGATTCTTTTATCTAATTAATTAATTATTTTAATTATATATACTCTACATCATTAATGATTTGCATCTCTTAAAATTATTATTGTATGAGCTCACGATTTCTATTTAAATAGTGATATATATATATATATCCAAGGTAAATCTATTTATTCATGACTTTCCTTTAAATTCTGAAGCAAGAACATTCCATTATTAACATCATTATAAAAGAAACATATACAATTATACCTATACATATACAAGTATATATATACATATGTATATAAACATATACACATATATAAGCATATGCTTATATATATACATATATTTATATTTGTATATGTGTATATCGAAACTCTTTTATAATTACAATCTACAACACAAATACATTTACTTACACATAAACATTCTTATATATACATATTTATAAATACCACATTCAGAGGCAATGCAATAAACCAATAATAATGATAAAACATACCAAGGCCTATCTTTTAAACATAACATAGCGAACAAAGCAAAGATTATAGGTGACATAAGTAAATGTAAATCCAACGCCAGCTAAATAAGAATACCCTCTAGAATGGGAAGGATCTACTCTCATCTTAATAAGTGCATAGTAAAAGAATTGTAAGCATAAGAGATATAGGTAATAATAAGTCATAAACATATTGATATGTTATTAAGGCTGAATGAAGACAATGATATAAGTGCTTAAAATATGCAAACTCTCCTAAAAGAAGTGCGTAGAAAAGGAATTGTAAGAAAATGCTTAGTATTTATTTCATTTAGATAGGCTGCTTATGGGCTGATTTGGAAAGCCACATGGTGGCGATAGAAAATGAATAAAGTAAGAGTTATGAAATAATTGTAATTCTTGTTTGAGCTACCAAAGACAATGTGAAGTATCGCTTGTTTATGGCGTATGAAATAGAGTCATAAAATAATACAAATACTTTTATTGCATGATAATAGTAGCTGTAAATAAACATTTCCCAAGTCACCATATAGCGGAATAAACTGTGAAAGAAATTCATTAACTATGCGAGCAATAAACAAATTTGGGTGTTACCAAGACAATATTATGAATGCGGGTTCAGGGTAACCATTTGGGTGTCATCTGTAATTATAATATTTGTGTTAAAATCTCAGAGTATAAGGTAAATCCACCCCTCCAAAATTAAAACAAAAGAACAAACCAAGCACAAGAATATGCAATGGCGCGACTAACTATTGAACTCTAAGAAATATTCAAATAGGTTTCAAGCAATTGTTGATGGTAACTAGAGTAAAACAATCACAAACACAGACCTAGAAAGATTACAGACAAAACACAAACAACATACTGGGAGTGCTGAAGCAATCCAAGAGAATACATTCATTGATTATCACAAATCAAATTCCAATAATTATAGGTATGTTTTGCTCCAAATAGCATATAAATTCAAGCATTTATTCCAAAACAAGGAAGAAGATTGCAAGAAAGAGGAACTTGGAATAATTCGAATAACTAAGTTGAAAGTTGATGCTAGGTTTGAATTCCAAGTTGCAGCTTCAAATTTTCCCCAATTTCCCCACAACTATGTAGAAGTCCAATTCAAAACCCAAAATCCCGTAGAAAGCCTCTAAGAAACAGAGAAAACCCCCAAAAATTTCAAGAACAAGAAATCAAAGCTTCCAAGAACCAGAGCCACTCTCCCGGAAAGAAAGATTCATTTTTTAGAAATAACCCCCCAAAGCCCTTTTCTTTTGCAAATTAACTAATTTATTTACTATTCCATCCCCATCCATTACAACATGCCTTCTCTTCTTTAACTTAATTATTTTATTTAATCTCCCACTATTGTAAAGTGTCGTGCCAAAACTGATCCAAAAACCTTGATTTTCTGCCTTTGGAATTTTGACAAACACTTTGCTTGCAACCCTTTACTTGCTGGTTCTAAGTTTCAGTTTTCCTTGTTTTTGTTTTGAATTGATGCAATGATGTTTAAATGCTTGCAAATGACTACTAATATGTGTATTCAAATATCTAAAATGAAGATGCAACTCTTTTTGTATTTATAGATGCAAATACATGTCCTACATATGCAAAATGTGCACCTACAACAAATATGCATTTTTACAAACACTTTGTATGTAAACTATATTAATGTTGAAAAGGAAATAAAACTACTTGACATTTGGTCATACAATTGGCTGTCAATATCCTTATGTCTCCAATATGATATTGCAATTGAAATGAAGATTATTACAATTTAGAAGTGAAGTGTAATATGACCTATTACATATGCAATTCCTTTCTACTTTTCAACATGACCTTGACTGAAACTAAATGCCAAACTGTTGTGTATAGAGCAGCAATACAATGTAATCTTATTATGATTCTATGACTGTAAACACAATGTAAAAATGCTGGTATAAGATAACAAGAGACTTCTATTGAAAATATGACTTAAAATGCAATTATAATTCCACATGAAGAACCTAATACAACATGTCAGTCAACATAAGATCATTTGATTCTCCTTGATGTAACATTCTATGACCTCCAAAAAGCAGAGCTAAGTCTCCTTGAAGTCCCACGACCCCTCCTAAATATTCTCAGATTTTTAAATGCATCCTTTCACAAAATCACACCATAGCATGGGGCACCCAACAAGTGATGAAATTCATATTTTTATCTAACCAAAAAAATGAGTCATTCCTCTATCAAATCGTCCTCCTAGATGCAAGAACGTCCTTCCCAAGGACTGCAATTCTTCAACCAAAAATATGCAATTTCTCCTTTTGAATTGATTTCTCCACAATCATCAAAATTTGGCCAATGGCCATAAAATTTTGAGCACAAATTGAGAGACTGAGTTATCTCTCACTTCAAACTAGCTAGGGTTGGTGTTGCACAACTGAAACCAACAAACTTAGAGAATTTAACTTCTCCAGCTAAGTCAAGCATTCAAGCTCTCCAATATTCAAAAAATGTATTCAACTCAGGATGATCTCAAATGCCCTCCAAAAGATACTTATAAAGAATTCACAAGTATCTCCAAGAAGCTTCTAGAATAAATTATTATTTTATTCACTTAAGTGACTTTTTGATATTATTTTATTTTTAGTCACTTTAATATTAAATTAGTTAAATATAAGGTTACTTTTTAATATTTAATAACCTTATAAATAATTAATTTAATAAATTCTCCTTATTGCTCCAAATTGGGGACATGACAACTACCGACAACTACTTCATTCTAATTATTTTCATAATTTAATCATACTTCAATATTTTCCCATAATAAATCAACTTTAAAATATTTTATTTATTAATTTAATATTTTATTTTAATTTTATCTGCAAAAATATGTTTATTTTAATTTTTCAATATTAAGACACAAACTTAATTTATTTAAATTTAATAAAAGTTTTAATAATATTTATTTATTTATCAAAACCATAATTCCATTAAAGCATTTATTTCTAATTATCAAAAATGCCTTTAACTTTAATAACTCTATTTTTAATGAATTAATCATAACACAAGTCGACCAAATTGGTCAAGTGAACAAAATACCAAACAACCAAACAGACAACCCTCATGGGTGAATCACGGAGGGGCACTACAAATTGAGGTGGAGGAATGTAAGATTGAGGTCCCATTTGATTTTGCATGACATGGGGGACCAAGGGGAAAGATGATGTTGGTGCCATTTGGTATTGCGATGGTAATGGCACATTCAGACCTTGCAATTGATTGAAAGGGTTCCCTTGACCAATGGGTAGGGGGTTCCCTTGTTGTATTTAAGGTGGGATCAAGGCATCACCTTGGTTGATGGGATTCGTAACCAAGGTGTTGTTTTGATTTGGGTCGATGATAGCTAGGTTTGATGTGGATGGTGGATTGAATTGAGTAGCTTGGGTAACCACTTGTTTCAATGTGTCGATGGGGTTGCTGGAACCACTTGCTAAGGGTTTCGCTTGCGTGAGGGTGTTAACTTTCCCTTGTTTTCCTATTTGAGGTACTTGGTTCACATTACCTACCTTGTGTAACGTTAGGCACACTTGGGGTATTTGTGGTGATGGATGAAGAATGTTGTGCTCGAAATGTTGAGGTCGTTGTGGCATTGAATGGAATGTAAGTGGTTTGCCAAATGTTGGTGTCCAACTTGTGTTTTGGGAATGTAAGTGGTTAATGGAATGATTGTGCTGTGAATACCCAAATTTGTGTTTGTTACTAGACATGAAGTGATACCAAGGTTGGTTCCTAGTCTAGTTGCAAGACTAGTTGTTGGCTATGTGCAGGATCATCATGGAAAAAACAGGCCCTTAAGTGGCAAAACAATTAGAAAAATCAGAGTTAGGCAACTTGACGTAAAAATTTGAATAAGCTATCTATATTATTTCAAAAATATGTAAGAATAGAATATGTAGAAAATTGAATGTAGTTTCTAAACTACTAGGTTTGTTTAAAAAAAAAAAATCTATTTGGTGAAAATTTGAAATTTCAATGCGTAGTACTTAAATTTCAAGGAAAAATAAGAAGTAGGTGTGTGTCTAACCACCCTAACCATAATAAAATGATAATATTTTTTATAAGATTTTAGATATAGGTAGAGGACTCATGTCCTGATGTGATGCATATTTTTTTGTAATTTTTCCAAGTAAATAATTAATTATGAATTTTTTATTACAAATTTTAAAAAATATAAAAACTCGTATGCCTAACCACCTTAACTTGGTCAAAACTTCATGAAACTCAAATTTTTTTTTAATCCTATAGTATGTGAAGCATAGAATGAAGCATATTTTGGATTCAAAAAATGTGATATCGTTTGAAAGCTATAGATGTTTTTCAATCAGTCTATCAATCAGGACTTTAGTCGTAATTTGAATAGAAAATGAATAATAATTACTTATTAAATTCAAAGTAAAGCATAATTTATATCGGTGGAAAGCTGAGAATCTCCTTTAAAAACCCTTTTCATTTCATCAATTTTGGGTAAAAAAAAGGTCATCGGCCACATACCCATCATATTGCCACTTTTTAGCCCATCATAATCCTGCACATACCCTGTTAAGGGTCGACTCGGCACAAGGTATGGAGTTGGTTGAATCATAGATGGAGTCAAGCCTTGTGCCAAGGTTTGTGTGAAAAAAGATGGGGGAATTGAAGCCACTTTCTCTAAGGCTTGACGTTCTTGTTTATGCTCAAGGATTTATTCTTTAGTAAGCTCAAATGGGTTGTTTGTGACATCTTCTACCTCATATGGTCCCAATGGATCTTGGGGTTCTTGTGATGGGGTAGAATGACTCCTTGGATCAAATTCTTGTGGGTTTGGATCACTTTCAAGGTGAATATGACTTTGGTTTTTTCCATGATTCTCTTGTGTTGTGATCTTGTCTTTACCATAAATTTTGGGTCACCTATGGGAGATTTGTGTTGAGATTTGTAATGTTTGAACTCTCTAGTTGACTCAAATCTTGGTAAAATGGATGCTCTAAGTCGTTTTGGAGCAATGGTGATAATGGGAGGTGAAAAATTTGAATGATGTGGAGAGTGATCTTTGTAAATGTTTTGGGACAATACTTTTGACTTATAGGTTTGATGTTTGATGTTTGGATAAAGGATGTTTAATGAACTTGTGAATCTTTAGGGTAGATTTGTGACCTCCGAGATAAACTAGCCCAAAAGTGATAACTAACTTAACTAAATGCATGGAAAAGGATTCATTTCACATACAAAGTAGTTAAGTTAGGGTTTGGGTTGATAGATGTCTTAAGACAAAAAGTGTTGGTGTGTTTAGAAGTTTGCAAAGATAGTTGAAGTGAAGGATGAAGATATGATGAAGGATGGGTGAAGATGTTTGACCAATGTTAACCTAGAGTGAACCTTTTGTTTTACAAGACCAAGGTAGTGAGAAAGATGCTTGACCTTAGGAGTAACTCAATTAAAAAGACCAATGTTGACTTAAATGAGGGGTTCATATTGAGCATACATGTTTAGATCATTCATTGAAACATGTCTATAAAAATTCCTTACCAAAATGTTCATGTTGCGGTAAAGACTCACAAGGTGTCTCTTGACAACTTTTTGACTATGATGCCTAAGTTTGAAGTGACGAAATGTAGACCTTCTCTTAGGGATTTTTATTTTGCGAGAGATCATTTGGAGAAGCCCAAGATTATGGAAAAGAAGATATTTATTGCCATGCAAGAGGTGGTAATATGGGTCATCCGACCACAATATCGACTTGTTCCTCTTGTTCATCTAAGATGTATGTTGCATTTCTCCACTGGATTGGTGTTTCCTTTGTTTCAAAAGTGAAGCTTCTCAAACTACTAATTATATTTGTTCTCCCTTAATTAGTTCAAATTTTGGTTAAATGATAGTGGGTATAGGGTTTGGTTTTTCAACCAGAGAGATCGGATGCCAAATGGTCATGTGGGGTTCAATTTGTCAATTTATCTTGCTTAAATGAGTTTCTTTTTTACCACAAACATTTTATCTTGCTTAAGTTTCAAACTAAATGTTTATGTCAAAAACATCATCAATTTCACAAAGTCCATTTTGTGAAAAAGGATGAAGTTAAGGGCATAGTTACCTAGGTTAACTTTGGGAAGTATGGATTGAGATAGAACCAAAATATTTAGAAGTCTCTAAGAACAATCCTTAGGTAAAGCATCAATATCAAGGTTTTGTCAAAGGGTATCCATATTTAGACCAAAGGGTTTGAAATTTTGAAAAGACTTGTTGATGTTTGTTTTCAATTGTTTTGGAACCAAGAAAGTGTTAAATTGAATCACAATAATGAACAATCCTAGATAGGTGTGTATTTCTTAGTAGGCTTACCATCATCTCCTAAGAGATGATTAATCCATGAATATGAAATGGACAAATAGGCTATGTCAAGGATATTTAATGTATTGACACGCCAAGCAAAGGAGTACCTTCCCCATTTGCTTTATTGCCTCAAAAATCAGACATGGTAAGTAAATTCTTGGAACAGTGCTATTCCAATGCACTACCTCAAAATACACTTCGAGGGAAATGGCGAGCCACTAATAACAAGGTTTGTAATTTGGTCTTTTGGGGTAAACTAGTGCTATATATGTAGAAAATTTTCTCAATTAAGAGGCCTCCCAGGCCTTAGAAACATCTAAGGGTTTTGATGTATCACACAGATACTAGAGGAGACGATCGTGGTATAGTGTAACTACACTAGCTGGTTAATGACTTTTGTCACACTAAGTATTTATATAGCGGACTGAAGTGAAAGCACCATTTGGGTTGTTCCCTCTCACAAGTTAGAGGTAGGCCATTCTAAAGATAACACATGTTTGAAGCGTAAAATGATTTTTGTCACCCAAGATTGCCAATCGGCACAAGGGGAGAGGATAAGCGATTCCAAGAAGAAAAGGTATACTTGTGTGTCTCTTCACCCAAGATCACACGAAGCGCAAGGGGATTGGATATGCACAACAAGCATACTTAAGAAATTCATAAACATGTTCATTTTAATTGATCATAGCAAAATGAGTTCGTTTTAAGCACCAATTTGAAGTGTTGGGATTGTATTGTTCAATTTTAAACCAACAAGCATAATGATGTAAGGGTTCAATTTTAACCAATTTGAACATTCATTTTAAAGCCCAAAAAGAAATCTAGTTTGGTCCTAAAACATGAAATAAAGCATCATTAATGGGTTATAATTGCCCCATAAGTGTCGAAACACTTGTTACAATTATATTCAAATGGTAATATGCTCCTTCACTTCAAATTTCGTTGTTCAAACCTGCAAAACCCGTTAGCCTTCAAAAGAGTTGTTGTATCTGCAAACACAAGGAAAACAAAAATCTAAAGAGAAACTTGTCAGTTTGATTAGTTCAAGCCCTCCTTCTAGCGCCAAAATGTGACCAATGATATATAGTATAGGTTAACTATACTTGATCCATACGAATTCGAGGCATATTTAATCCACCATATATCAATCTCAATAAGATCATCCAATGTAGACTAAACTAAGAATTCATTAAAACTAACATATTAAAATACAAAAGCTTTAAAAACGCCTATTCTAATCCATTGAAACTTATCCTATTGGGGGAGTGGTGTCACATTGATGTGGAATGGCGACCCTTTCCCAATCCCTTGGATAATGAGCTTGTTTCAATCAATTCTATTGAAGCGAATTGACAAAACTAATGAAAGATATGTGATAAAACATGATTTAAATGCTAAATTAACATGATGAATGCTAAGATGATCTATATGGGTGTATGAAAATCTAATCTAAATGTATGCAAGCTTCAAAATATTAAAACCCTAATTACAAGCTATGCTAAATGTATGCACCTATGTTATTATGGAAGCCATTAATGGATGCTCTAAGCTAATGATGCAAGTAAATTAACAACATAAGTTTGCTATTATAAGATGGATCCATTTGTCTCCAAGTAGTGACCTATTTATAGGATGCTAAATATGAGTGCAAGTGAAACACCATAAGTTTTCTCTTAAAAGATGGATCCATTTGTCTCCAAATAGTGACCTATTTATAGGAGGACAAATGAGAAATGAAGGGTTAAGATTAAAAAAGTTAATCAATTGTCAAAATTGGAGGAAAGATGAAACATGGATCAAGGATTCTCATCAATAGATGAGAATCAATGATCACATGGATCAAGAAAAGAATCAAGGGTTCATATTCTTCCAAACAAACACACTTTCAAAACTTGCACAAGAAGTCTTGTTGAAAGTTTGTTGTAAGGAGGAATATTCATTTTTTCAAATGAGTGAAGAAAGAGAATATTCTCATGGGTGAGGAAAATTAGATATTTAGTTAATTAAAACTAAATTTGAATGTGCAAGATGAGGAATGTGAGGATATTCATTAAATTATTGATTTATTTAATGAAAAGGGGATGCAAATATGATATTTAATTAAATAGTTTAGGCTATTTAATTAAATAAGAGGACTTAGGGTTACAATTAAATAATTTGCATTATTTAATTAAACTGGATGAAATGTCAGTGTGAGAGGGGGTGAATTAACACAATTAGGTCAATTAGATTAATAGGTGAAAATGAGACATTTAATTAAATAATTAGGCTTATTTAATTAAACAAGCGAAAAGAAGATGAATTTTAGAATGAAGCGATGTTAATATATCAGATTCAAGTGTGTATATCATTCAAGACATTCTTAAGTGTCTACAGATTGTATGTCCCCTTAAGCCATCCCCTAATTACAATCCAAAAGTTAGGTAAGTTTAATTTACTTTAGCAACTTTGGGATTTAGTTTAGTAACTTATTTAAGCTTAAGTAAATTTATAGTGGATTGGTAATTACTACTAATGCTCCAAGATGATTATTAATTGGTTAAATGTTTCCTTAAACCATCCCATTTACTTTCATTTCTACCATCCCCTTAACTATCAAACATGTTATGATAAAATACTTCACTCCTTTTTTGTCGATAAATATTTATTTTTTTGATTTATACTCCCTTGTTTATTATAACTTTCATCATTTTTATTTCAGGTCTCCTACAATTAGTTGGCATGATTGTGACTACTTGTGCATTCAACTTGTGACAACATATTGGATTTTCCTATAGTATGCATCACTTACACGTAAGAAATTTCTAATCTAATTTTTAAACTTGATTTATTGTAATTTTCTTTCTTGACTTAGAGTTAGGACACATTTATTTATAGTTAATTTATTTACTTGTATTGATTATATGCATATTTACTTTTTTATTATATTTTTATCATTTTTGTTTAAGGTCTCTTATAACTAGTTGGCATGATTGTGACTACTTGTGCATTCAACGTGTGACAACATATTGGATTTTTGTAGTGCCCTCCGTGTTTGACTTTTGCTTGAGGTACAGTTAATTTTATTTTGAGTTGTTTGTATAAGGTTGTTGATTTAAATTTTGAATTAAATAAATCAAGTTTGAAAATGGATACTTTAATAATTAATTTATTAAAGTAAATTGTTATGCGATAATGTATTTTGTAATTAAAATGTAAAGATAATTATTATTAAGATTTAATTAAACAATGAGAAAATAATATGATTTAAAATAAAATAAATTTTAATAGAATGTTATGAATGGTAAATAGTAAAAGCAATATAAAAGAATAGAAAGGTTTTCATGCAAGTGCATGCACAACCTTGAAGAGATAGGTAGTCGGTAAAGGAAACTGACTATTTTTTTGGAGCTTTTGAGTTTTAATTAGATTTTTATTTTCTAGAATAAAACAGTTTTCCCTCTTGGGGAGAAAGGCTAGTCGAGGATTACCCATTTTGTATGCGTATGACAAAAGAAGTTGTATCATCGATAATTCAAAAGAGGGAGAATGGAATTCGATTACAGATCAAGGTGATTTTGGGCGAAAATATCAAAAAAAAGGTATGGTTGTTCATGTGTTAAGTTATGAGATTACTTGTTTAGCGTGTATGATTCAGGTTGTTGTATGTTCGTATCGCATAAAATTTATCTTCAGCCTTGGCTATAGTTTTCCTAAATCAGTATTCACGCCTTCTTTACAATATGTATGTAAAGCATGCAAAGTACAAATTGCGATAGCCTTAGTGTACAAGATCTGCGTGCTTAACCTTGCATAGTGAGGAATTCCTTCCTTCATCTCTAATGCAATCAACAGAGGAAATAATTAGGAAAAACTACTCTGCAAGAGTTAGCCTGAGAGAGGTAATCTAGTATGCAAATTTCCTTGTGTTGTAAGTATGCATTTTAAGCCATTGTTATTTTCACACCAGGTAGTTTCCTTGTACTCCCTATGTGGTTTCTTACTTTTGTCCTTCAACGACTTCTATTATTATTCTGTTTTGTCTATGTTCCGTGTATCTAAACATCTCGCTTTTATATTTGATTGACGCGTATTTAGACTGGTAGTTGATTCCTTATTGACACCAGCGATGAAATATACCTTTGTGATTGCCATTTTACGTCTTATTTCTGATTTATGAACATCACATTGGGAACACGATTTATAATCATTGCGTTGCATTTTGTTAATTTCGATGGTCTCCTATGCTTTTGTGAAATTCAGCGCTGTAAGGGGGGGTGATTTTATTATTTCTTGGTGTTTATTTCATTGCTGTTCATGTCGCCTTGAAATCCACGAACCTACGTGATTGCTTGAGCCTTGTTCCCAATCAAGCTTACAATGTTAGGAGGCGTTTCTGATCAGTTCTTCGTTAGTTCAAGGGTATTGAGCGTCGTTGCAAAAGTCTGCCATTCTTACCCATTTTTGCATGCATGGCTTCAGGGCGCATATTATAGTGCAAGCCGCCTTCTTTTTTTTTTTCCTTTTCCAGATTGTATCATTTAGCATCACCAATAATCTCCACAAGATCATGGTGTCTGTTTAAAAGGAAACGTTGTCAACTTGTAAGTCTGAACTTTGGTTGTTGCAAGCCGCATTTCCAATCCTTGCGCTATTATCTCTTCCCATTCATGGTGTCTTCATGCGTGGTCTACGACTTATCCAATAGCTATGTTGGACTTCATTCTAACTTTGTCATGCGATGAGTGGGGATGCTATTTTCTCCTCTTCCGCTGTGTTAAGTAAAAGTCTTGAATCTGGAGATGCCCTACTGCCTTCATTTGCCAAGCCAATCCCTCAACTTGCGCGTCTCCAATCTACCTCTTTATCGTTGCATTGGAATCTGTTTATTATGGACATCCTAAGTATTGTTGGATCAAGCATTCAATTTCATTCTTATAAATGATATTTTAGTAGGCGTTTTAATTATATTTTGATTTCTTGTCTATGCTTCCACTTTTTTTTTCTATTCAAACAGTTCACACGCCTTGTCTATGCATCCACTATTGTTGCGTCCATGCCTATCATAGAATTGTGTATCTCTTTATCCTGCGCCAAAGCTCCCATCTTGGAATGCACAGGAGAGATATTCTTTCTGTTCCAAAAGAGCTCATTATGGGCATTTGTTGTGTAGTAAACCAAGTCAGTTCTAATGTTAGGTATTCGATGCATATGATCTCTAAGAGTTCGAGTTACTTTAAAATATATATATATATAGATATACACGTGAAGATAAATGCATATAGTTATTTAAATATCGCATTATAAGTTGAGAATAGATATTGAGTTAAGATATTTTGAGAAGTATGAGCATAGGATCGATAAGGTCTTATACATAGATCAAAGATAATAACAATAAGGATATATAGGAAATCATTTAGTTGAGTTTATAAGGTATGAGATTTCAATTTAAAAGTAGGATGTTAAGATGAAATTTGATATATTAAATAAGAATTTTATGAATTTTCTTGTATTTATGCTAAATGAATTTGTTTTGTATTAATAGAAAGTTAAGAATTGATTTGGTAGTTATAATGATGAATTTATTTATAATTTGTATTTAGTGAGTATGAATTATTTGTATGATCTTATATTTAGAAATTGAAGTATTTAGTTATATTTATATAAATATTTTTGTATATATATTGGATATATAGATATATTTAATTATATCAAGGTTGTAACTAATAATAGTTATTTGTGTATTTAAATGTTAAGGAAATAATGTTCTCCCATTTTAAATTTGAGGATTATAGTAAGTAATGGAAATTAGAAACATTAAATTATTAGAAGAATTGATTTATTTCTTATTTCTTATTTGAAATATAGGGAAAGTAGATTGTCTTATCGTTAAAATGGAAGGCTTTTATTAAATAAGCAAAGTATAATACCTTTTTGTTGGTTGGTTATGTTCTTGATTATTTAATGAATTTCTCTTTGTGATTTACTTAGTAAATAGGTGTTTGATACTTTTATATTTATGTCTATGTCCTTGAGTTTGTTATGTGAAATGAGCAATTACGATAGGGTCGATATAGTGTGATTTTATAGTTGAAAATTTAATATTAGAGTTTTGAAGTGATTGTTTCATTGATAATAGAGTCACCTTGAAATATCGTTACACAATCGTTAATTTGATCAAGTGAGTAATCTATTTCATTTCAATTTCATTTGCGATATTTCGTTGAGTTCATGGCCGAAATGTTATTGCTTACAATCATGGTATACTGTTGGTTGACTTTGCAGTTGGTTATTATGGTTGATTTTGGCATGGAGATGATTTTGGTTCTTGTTTCATGGACGAAGCCTTTTGTGCCTAAGGGTTAATGAGAGGATTTTGAATTTTGTGGTTGATTTGGTATCAAATTGATTGTGTTAGTTGGAATGAGATTAGAGATTTTGTTGGGATGTTGCCACTCACTATTTTATACTTGTTGACTCGTAAATTATGGATTGAAAATAGATCGTTGAGGTCTTGTTATTTTCATCTTTTCTTGATTGGGGGAACCTGGTGTTAGCGTTTTGAGAGTCTTCCAGAGGTTAGAGGGGATTATGGTTTTATTTGCATGAGTTGGTATGGGGGCCGGGGATCTGGTGAGGCTGCTTGGGTAACCCGGGATGGGAGCCAACAACCTAGGAGGATCCACATTGGGTAACCCATATCAAGCCTAGAGTGTTTATGTGAGTTTTATGTTGTTTCACCTGAAAGTGGGTGGTTTCATGATTTTTTTATTTTGATGATGGTTGATCTTTATACTTGGATTGTGTTTATGTGGGCTTGAGCCTTGCACTGTGGAAATTGTCTTATTATGGAGAGGTGGTGCATGCCTCATTTTACGTGCATATATATATACTTACTTGGCTTTGCTAGTTTGTGCAAGTTGGCTTACCCAGTTGGTGACTGTGAGTGTCTTGTTGCTGGTAGGGGGAGTGGCTTTCAATGAGGGCCGATGCACAAAGTGGCGTACAGGTAACTCATTGAGAGTTTCTTTAATCAATGATAACCTAATAATTAATGAGGGGGTTTGGGTAGTATCTCACATTAATCCAGATAAGTTAGCCTCACTCATGGCTCAATTGCTTGCTTAGGTTTGAGATGAGTGGGAAGGCTTGGAATGACAAAGATCAACTGCATTGTCCTCTTGAAAGGTATGTTGATCCTACATGACTGAGAATGGGGGCCGGGGATCGGTTGAGGTTGCCAGGGTTTAACTAGGTAGGGGGCCGGTAACCTATGAAGATCTGCATTGGGTAACCCATATCAAGCTTATGTGATGACACTCCACCCTTTAACAACCTTGTATGTTTGTGGTTCCCCTCTTGTTGTTTATGTACCTCTAGAAGCGGATGTTCCTTGTGTTTATTGTTGCTTTGGTTGTGGAGTCTTGTTAGCTTTGTTCACTTGGCTATTTTATGTTGTGGGTGCTTCTTGTCATCTCCTAGCATGGGGGTGGGCCTTAGGGTCCATATGGTCAGGTGGAACGTGCTATGCACCCCATTGGGTCCCTAGCCGAGGATCGAGTTGTGCAGAGTTGTACCATTTGCAGTGACTCTAGAGATGTACTAGAGTTGGAACCAGTCTTGATACTATGTTTTCACTCATATCAGTTGTATTATTGTAGCACCCCTCCATTTTGCTCTTTTGATCGATCAATGTTGTTATGTATGCTTCACTTCTGTTAGCACTCTTATTTTGATACTTGGTTACTTTTGACCACTATCTGTTAAGCAATGTAAACATTATATTTTGATGTGATGGGATTTTATTTAGATGTTATCATTATGGCATGTTTTGTATTTGCATAGCAATTATTTAATTTAAAAAGTTTTATGCTTTAATTATATTGTGGTTGTTTGACTCGTCAGTTTTAGAGCCTATATTGGTGAAGGGGACGGGATTGTATCACTCACTTGTGAGCGCCCTACAATTCCCAGATTTTTGCTTCACAGTGTGTCTTATTATATATATATTTGCACGTTCGATATGCTCTTTGTTTGCAGGTTAACAGGTACAGGACATCGACTCCACCTGACTTCATAGGTTCGAGCATGTCCATTGACCAACAGTAATTGATTGGGAGATAGTAGCTAGGTTTTCCGTGCCAAGTCGTCACCCTAGCCATAGTTGTCGGGTTTAGTGGTTTTGATTGGTTCATTCCTCTCTAGTTAGTTTTTTTTTCAATTCATATTTTAAAGGCTATTAAATGGTGGGTATGGTTAAAGTGATGATTTAACATATCTAGTTTCAATGTTGAATATTATTTTATTTCATTGATTATTTTGGTTTAATTAATAAAATCACTTTTAGTTTATTGAATAACTTAGTTAAGGGTGATAAATTAAATGAAATGGTTGTTTCAACATTATTGTATAATAGGATTCAAATTTTAAATGGAAGTGGAAATCATGTTATTTACTTAAGTTAAATTTAGAATAAAAATAGAAATGAGGATTATATTTCACCTTTTGAATTTTTGAATAAAACCTATTCTTGCAACTTTGATATTTTGTTTTTTTTAAAATGAAATTGTGAAATTTTGGAATGCATGAAATAGGTTTTTGAAAGTAAATTGTTTTAAAAAAATTATAGAAAAAGGAAATATCCTCCAAAAGCCCAATAAATTTAGTGGGTGGGATATTTTAGGGGTTTGACCAAATTTGGGGAAAGTTCTATGTAAGAAATGAAAATTCATTTATTTTGCAATTTTGATTTTGGTGGAGAGTTTGGCTATGGCTGAATTTGGAGTTGAAGAGGAGATTGCAATCACCATTGTTGGAGTCTTCAAAGCTTGGGGAGAAAACACTAGGTTCATCTTCATTTCTTGTTTCTCTTTTGCAATAGTCTTCAAATTTCTTGTTTGCTGTTTGAAAAACTCTTTGAATGTTATTTAGATGCAAAGAAAACCATGAGAAATGAATTTAAACCTTGCAAACAGCTGTTAGATTAGGAGAGGAAACCCAAAACAACAATCTCAATGGAAAGTAGGAAGAAAACCCAAAAGAAAATCTTCATTCAAACTAAAATTTTAAACCTTCTGTTGTTTTGGAAAATTTATTTGAGTATTGCTAAAATTTGTTGTTCATTTGCACAATTTAGGCTTGGAATTAAAATCTGGGTATATATATTTGTAAATATACCTGTGCATAAGCACACACAAATATATTTACAAATATATATAATATGTTCTTTTAATTTGGTCTTTATGGGAAAAACTTCTATTTTTTTTTAAAAACACAGGAGACTGCCCTGTTTCTGTTTTTTCGTCATTTTGAAAACATCTTATTTTAATTTTAATTTTTAAATTTTTTTTTTGTTGTGTGGAGAGGGGAGGGCCGTAGCCCTGCTACCCCCTCCACAACACCCATGAAGGGTGCTACTTCCACAACGCCCATGGGAGGCACTGTGTAAGCACACAGCGCACCCCATACGGGGGTGTGTGACAGCGCCTCTCCCTTTTTGGGAGGGGCGGCGCCCAATGGGAACTTAGGTTTTAAAATTTTATTTATTTTTTAAAAAGTTTTAAAATTGTTTTATTTTATTTTATATTAATTTATTATTATATATTATATAATAATATATATATATATTATATAATAATATAATAATATATATATATAAGAATATATATATTATATATATATTATATATATATAATGTATATTATATTATATTATATATATATATATATATATGTTATATGTATATATATAATATTATTTTTAATATTTATTTGTTTAATAATTTATATAAATATATATATATATATATTATATATATATTTATGTATATATATATCATATACATTTAAGGAGTATATGTATATATATATATATATAAAGTATATATGTACATTTTGTATATTTTTAAATAAATTATTTAGTGGATTTTAAATTTGGTTATTTTGTTTATAAAAAGTGATAGTGATTTATGAAATATATATTTATATATAAAAAGTTGTATACACATGAAATGTACACTCTTATTTATAGTATTTAATACATGTGGGAATTTAAGTTTAGTTAAATTTATGTTTATCGATGTGATTATTCGAGTATATTTGAAATAAAGATTGTTTTATTTTAATTAAATGAATTGTTATTTAAAAGACTGTATTTAATCAGCTAGAATGATCGAGTAAGAAAATTAAATGCTTAGCTTGAATTCCGTAATGTTTATCGATGTGATTAGACTTTCCTCTCGAGTATGGGCAAGGAAATGAATTATTTAATGTATACCATGCACTTTGATGATTGAGTGAATTGGATTTACGAAATCCTAATATTAGTGATTTGATTTCTTTTTAAGAATTGCCTGAAATGCTTCCTTATGATGTGTGACGTTCAGTCTTGGAGTGGGACAATTGAGTTAGTGTATATGTAAATCTTCCAGATGGTTGTTTCTAATTTGGTTCGGGTTGTCATTTTGATAGTCAACCTTTGGATTTCTTGGGTAGTGCGTCTAATCGTATCTAGTTTGTTTAACCCGGTTATTGTGAACGGGATGTGTGGACTTGATGTGTTGGATAGGAGTCATTCTCCTTAGGTCGCACTTGTGTACCCTTCAGTGTGGATTTACTCCATGTGTTTTCTTAGAGGAGTGGCTTGTAATGAGGGCCGACACACAAAGTGGTGTCAGGGAAACTCTTTGCAAGTTAGTTAATTCAGTGATAACATAATAAACTTTTAGAGGCTTAGGTTGCATCAAACACTTAACAAGATTAATTTTTCCTCGCTCATGGACCCAAGGGCTAGTATAGACTTGGGATGAGACAAGAAGGCCTAGAATGGAAAGATCGTTGTCTTGTCTCTATGAGAGGCAACTGATTCCACATTGGTTTACATGAGGGGCCGGAAGTCGTTAGAGGTTACCAGGATAACCCAAGATGAGGGCCGGGACCTAGGAAGACTTTCCAGGATATCCCATGTGACATTGTGATGACACTTCTCTTAAGTGAACAGTATGATTGTATCAGTGATGTAAATGATTATTTAACTCTAGAAGCATTGTAACCTTTGTGTTATGTGATGTGGTACTTGTATTTATTTCATTTCAGTTTTGTGTAGCCTATGTCTTGTGGTAGATGGTCTTGCCTAGAAAACCTTGTTACTATCTCCTAGCACGGGGGGTGAGCCTTCAAGTATCACATGGTTGGGTGGAACGTGCATCTTAATCCATTGGGTCAGCTTTTGTTCTTATGGACGAGATTTCCAGTTGGAGAGCTCGTGGGATCCAGTTCTTCATGCTTTATTCTTTCAGACATTAATGTAATTTTTATACCCCTCTTGTATCGAGGTGGAAGTTGTAAATTGTAATCCTTATATTTTGGAAGTATCTCATTCGGGGAATGAGTGTTGTAACCTTATTGTAAAGTATATTATTGGGATCATGTGGAATTTCTTATGTCTCTGATTTAATCTTATCATGTATGGAATGTATGTGCATTAATTTCGTTAATCAATTAAATGTAATGGTTTTAATTCATGTTTCATGTTTGGGTAGATGTAAGCTTAGTCTTGTAACCTTAGGGGTTGTTGGCATTGGGTAGTGAACCTTCATTCTTTTGTTTTAAAAAAAAATTATTGCGTTTATGCTGTTAATTGCAACTTCCCCTAGGGTTGCGTGGCGGCGGTGTTACAATTATTCCTTGTCATTGTACTATTCCCATTCATGTTGGGAAGCACTATTGTATTGATGTAATCCTTGAACAATGTAAATTCATATTGTAAATGTAATGAATGTATTCTGTGGCATTGTATTATGATCACTAATGGATGTTATCATTTAAGTATTGTTATGGTAATATGTTTGTGTTTTATCTATTCTATATCATGGTTCGAAATGTAATGCAGTCATGTAACCCCAAGGGACTTAGCTAGTTGATATACACATTTGTATGGTTTCATTTCTAGTTACGAATGTTAACTTCAATTCATGTTGGTTTTACTTTTAAAAACATTTTTTTTGTCATAAACGTTGGTTGTTTTAGTGTCCTTTGGGGTTTGCGTGGTGGGGCATTACAATTTTCCTATGCTATAGATCACTTAAACGCAATGAATTTATAATCTAATTTTCTAGCTTGATTTATTATAATTTTATCACATGAATTAGAGTTAGGACTTCTGTATTTGTAATTAATTTATTTACTTGCACTAATTATGTATATATTGACTTGTTTGCTATATTTTTTGTTATTTTTGTTTCAGGTCTCCTACAACTAGATGATATGAATGTTATTACTTGTTCATTATACACTAGATCCATTGTGTATTTTTTTTTATAGATCGAGACTAAATATTAAAGGCCTTGTTAAATCAAATCCCTAATTCTAAATAACATAATTGTTAAATTATTTTGGTAGTGGATTTACTCTCATAAGGGTATCCCATAAAAATATTTGAGTCTTATATAATCTTATGGATTCACATTAAATTCCATTACATTTTTTATATATGTTTTGTAAATGTTGATGGCTAATTTTGGTGCACATAATCTTAAGTTTATGTTACCCTAGTATATTGGTCACCTACAATCTAGAGAGTAAATTTCCATCACTTATGATACATTAATTAACATACAATTTAAAATTTAAATAAATGAATAAAACTTCTAACTTTTCTACCAAACCCATTCCAATCCTCATTAAATGCACATGTATAGATTTTATTGATTAAGATACCAATGTCTACTAATCTAAATGTCTATTGGGAAGTATTCAACATTTGACTCTCATAGCTCAATATTTTTTTATTTTTTTTGTTCAAGGGGTAAACAGTTTTGACCTGGAGCTATGAATCGGTGAGGTCACAAACTTGACCTCATCCCTAATATAACCACTCAACAATACCACCCCAACGGAGTTTGAACCTTGGTGGAAATAACAACAACGCCACCTTTAACCACCACAACATGCCAATATCGACATAGCTCAATATTTTAATCATTGAGCTTCTTAATTTCAAATATTCATTTACTCATCATGAATTTAACAAAATATTTTTTACAACTTTTAAATGATCCCTCACATGATATGATAAAGTAATTTATACGCATACTAAACCAAACTTTCATGCCAAGGTTTCACAATTGTTAAGGGTTACACCATAGCACACATAAGGATTCAATTCTAATAGACATGGTCCTTAACAAGAGAAAATAATCTAATACCAATTTTTAGGAATGTAGTTCTATTTATTGTTGACCAATAGACTAGCATGTTGGAACACCTTAATATTATAGACTACCATATTTGAATACCTTAAGATTATGTGAGCAACATAGTTATGTTTATTATACAATCAAATTAATCAACACTGAAAGAATTAAATGAGTCAATACACACACCATATATATACACATGATGCACAAATTTGCCTAGGAAATCCTTATAGGTATAAAAACCCAAAAATAAAATCACAATAACAATCATATTCATGCTATAAGACTACATCCAATACAAAATTTATATATCTTTTTTTTTTAAATAAAAAGGGTAAAAAATTTATTGAATATCAGAAACCAGCATTACAACCAAGGCAAGGGCAGAAGCCCGATAAGAACATAGACAAAAAACCAATAACTAACTCATTCAACACCCCCACTATCCTCAGCGAGAGCCCTCTCCAAATCCGGCCTAAGCTCCTGAGGGATCTAAGCCCAATCATCAATCTTCCAATTCTCCAAACGCTCAGAAGCCCACTTGGCCAGACAATCAGCAGTCCTGTTCCATTCACGCGGAATGTGGAAAAAGGACACCCTTTCCATAAGATTACCAATCTGCAAAATTTGTTGCACAAGAATAGCCAACTACCAATTCACATCCGACGTCCTCCCTTGATTGAGTAGATTAATCAGAACCTGTGAATCAGATTCACAAATAACCCTATGCCACCCCAGCTCATAGGCCTTCTCCAAGGTATAAAGAATCGCCCAACCTTCCATAAGGTTGATAGTCTACGTCCCCTTATGAATGGAAAAGAGGAAAACCACTAAGCCAGAAGAATCCCTGCCGACCCCACCAACTCCAGCGGGGCTAGGATTTCCCCTAGAAGAACCATCAGTATTAACCTTCAAGATTCCCACAGGGGGAGGAAGCCAGTTCCCCTGCCGTTGGACACGCTGCCCCACTCGCCTACCCTTCTGGCCACAAGGCACAAAAGGGGTTGATCCCTGGATGCCCAGCCGGGCCACCAACTCCACATCTTTCTTCTCCAGCGGAAGCTCCACATCCCCCTTGGCTTGAATAGTCTCCTGAATCATCCCAAGAACTCTAAACCACACCTGTTAAACCTGCAACAATTCCCCTCTGAAAATCCTCCTATTCCTT
Organism: Sequoia sempervirens; assembly: GCA_007258455.2. NCBI lineage: Eukaryota > Viridiplantae > Streptophyta > Pinopsida > Cupressales > Cupressaceae > Sequoia > Sequoia sempervirens. Next base: position 168,706,253 of record VDFB02281492.1, on the reverse strand, counting down.
TCTAGCCAAATCTGCCACAATAAGAAAATAGGTCCCGCCTGCCAAGCATCCTGCAAAAAAGAGGCCCTCAAGGGAGGTTTGCCCAAGCTAGACCAAAAATCCACTAAGGAGGAAGCATGAACACAGGAACTATTCCAAACACTCCACCAAGAATGCCAGAGCTGCACAACAAAAGGACACCAAAAGAAAAGATGTGAAGAGTCCTCTTCACCTTTCCCACACAACACACACTTAGACAGGCCCTGGAACTCACGCTTTTGGATATTATCCTAGGTCAAACACTTGTTCCAAGCCAAAATCTAGGCAAAGCAGTTACACTTCAGCCAAACAAACTTATTCCAAACCTTCTTCCACCAAGGAACTTCCTCCCCCACAAACCTTTGAGAAAACAACCTCTGATAACCCGACGCAACTGTGTAGTGACCCTTCGGATTAGGAGACCAAGCAAGGATATCCCTGTCCCAGAGGGGATTACACTGTCTACCCAAGAGAATATTATGCGGAATCCTACATTCCCCCACCAAACCATTCACCGGCCACTCCTTAGGAGTCTTCCACCTAGCACCCACAAGCTGACCTTGAAAAGAAAGCACCAAAAAATCACTTACCCTTGTCCAACCAGCATCACTGAAACTCCTACTCAGGGCCACCAAGTCAGGGAACTCAGTGAGGATGGGAGGATGACCATCCCACGAGTCATACCAAAATTGAACCTCCATCCCACTCCTACAAATCCAAAATAAGCCATCCTTGACAAGCACAACTCCCTTCTTAAGAGTAGCCCAAATAGCCGAACCCTTACCCAACAAGGGGTAACGAGGGATATCTTCCCTAGAAATACCCTGAAAGTACTTATAGGAAAGGGTCCTAGCCCAACTCCTATCCTTCTCCGTGCACCATCTCCAATAAAGTTTTGCGGCCAATGCCATCCTTGCCAATGAGGAATGCCTCAACCCCAAACCACCAAGCTGCTTAGGACAACAAATAATATCCCATCTAACCAGACTCCACTTGGAAGACAACAAACTGCCAACCCATAAAAATTGTCTTTCCAAAGAGTCCAATTCCATAACAAAGCCTTTCGGGGCCACCTGAAGCATACACCGATAAATAGGAAGAGCTTGGACCACAGACTTCAGCAACTGAACCCACCTAGCAAAGGACAACCATCGGTTGGTCCAGTGAGTAACCTTTAAATGAAATTTATCCAAGATAGGCAGCCATGACTCCTTCGTTAATTTTCCCACTGCGATAGGAACCCCAAGGTAAGACAGAGGGAGAGTTCCAATCTAAAAACGAAGAAGCTGCGCAATTCTCCTCTGGATAGGATCTGGAGTATTAAAGAAATAGATGGAAGACTTGTCCTCATTAATTGATTGACCTGAAGCCTCCAGATACATATCCAACACCCTGCGAATATTCATTTCCTCTCAAATAGTGGCCACTCCCATCAAGGCAGTATCATCCACAAACTGCAAGTGAGACTGAGGGGGTAAATCACCTCCCCACTGCCACCCCTGAATAAGGCCCAACTCCACCTGACGTCTCAGAAGGCGTCCCAAACCTTCCACCAGCAGAATAAACAAGTAAGGGGAAAGAGGGTCACCTTGCCTTATCCCACGAGAGGCTTCAAACAACTCAGAATGCTCCCCATTAGTTAGAATAGAAAAAGAAACCGACGTGATGCAACTCATGACCCATTGAATCCAATCATCACCAAATCCAAAAGTGGCCAGGACCTTTTGAAGAAAAGACCATCGGACTCTGTCATACGCCTTTGCCATATCCAACTTGATAAACATAGCCTTTTCTCTAGAAATGGCCATAGAATGGATGGTCTCCATAGCTATAACAATACCATCCAAAAAATTTCTACCCTCCACAAAACCACTTTGCTCCTCCGAAATGAGTAATTGCAACCACTTCTTCAACCTATTAGCAATTAGCTTTGAAATAATCTTATACACCACATTGCAAAGGGATATAGGCCTAAATCGGCTCAGCCTATCTGCCCCCTCACACTTGGGAATAAGCGCCAGAAAGGTGGAATTCATGGCCTTTAACATTTGCTTATTTCATTGCGACTCTTTGACCACCTCTAATAAATCAAGTTTGATGATCTCCCAAAACTCTTGGAAGAATTCAATCGGGAAACCATCAGGGCCAGGGGCTTTTCCTTTCTTCATCTAAAACACCGTCCCCTCCAACTCTTCCAAAGTGATCTCACCCATAAGATCCTCCCTCATCTCCCTAGACACCAGCTGAGGGATGCACGAGAGGACTTGAGCTTCCTCCACCGAGTTCCCTTGCAAATCCTCCCTGAAAAGGGAAGAAAAATAATGAACAACCTCATTGGAAATACTCTGAAAGGAGTTCAAAGTCTCTCCCCTATCTATGATCAAAACAGGAATAGAATTACCATGCCTTCGCACCTTTACCGAATTAAAGAAGAAAGCATAATTTTTATCCCCTTCTCAAAGCCAATCAATCCGGGCTTTTTGTTTCCAAAAGATCTCCTCCCGCAATTCCCATTCCTCCAAAACCTTCAAAGCCCTAGATTCCTCCTGCATCAAAGGCTCAGACACCCCATTCTCCCTCATCACCCTTGTAATACCATCCAACTTAGCTTGTGCATCAACCTTAGCTTTAAAGACATTCCCAAAACATTGCTTATTCCAATGCTTAAGCTTGTACTTGACAAACTGAAGCAGCTTAGTAAAAATATACATTGCCCTACCAAAGGTTGGTCTACCCTCCCGCCACCATTGAGCCACATAAGCTAGAATTTGAAGGAGGGCTTGTAGGGCCGGCTAGCCGAGATGACATAAAGCTTTATAGGCCAATGGTCTGAGCCCCTCCAGTCCAGAATCTCCGAGCTAGAGGACCACCTATCACCCACCCAAAAGCAAGAAACCATAAACCGATCCAGCCGCTCTGCGATGCAGTTTTCACCAGTCCTCCGATTGTTCCAAGTAAATAAACCATTGCCAGGCTTGATATCAACAAGATTCAAAACAAAAATATTTTCCTGGAATAGGAGAGCCGAGGCTTCCAATCTTATGGTACCACCCCGCTTCTTAGCAATCTCCATGATAGCATTGAAGTCACCCCCAATAATCCACGGAAGGTAAGGATCCATAATTCGTACATAACGAATATTCGACCACAACAGATGCTTGCCCTGCATATCCACAGGCACATAAATGTTGGAAAAAAGCACCGACTCCCCCGAATCGTAACAAGAGGCCACCAAAGAGATAGAGGACTTGAAGGACATCCACCACTTAGGGAAAATTTTCTGAGGGTTCCATAAGCAAGCCACCCCTCCAAAGGACCCCTGAGCACCAATGCATTGGCATTCATCGTCCCTCCACAGCTTGGGAATTATACCCATCATACCATCCACAGAAAGCTTGGTCTCCTGCAAAAAAAGAATATAAGGAGACTAACATCTAACCAAATTCCGAACAACTTTTTGTCTAGGGCCACTGTTCAAGCCCCTAACATTCCATGATAGAACAATCATTTCAAAGGGCTTGAGAAGTGAGAATCCAAAGTCTTGACTGACCCTGACTCCACCAAATTTTCCCCTATCAATTTAATCTTCTCCATATCCTTTTTCCTACCCAACTTAGCAACTTTCTCCACCCCTCCTTTCTTAAGATCTTTTTGCAAGATACCCAAATGAGGAGACGGCTTATTGTTTTTTTCCCCCTCTGAACTTGATCTTCGCATAGGATGAGACAAAGCCTCACTATCCTTCACCACTACACCTCCTAATACTTTCTGAGCCTCCATCTGTAGATCTGATTCCAAATGCAAGGTTCCATCCTCCTGTGGAGCAGGAGAGACCTTGGGGCTGATCCTGTCTTGTCCATAGCCTCCCCCATCTAGCTCAGCTCCTTGTAAGCCCAAACCCACCACCTGCTGGGAAGCTTGCTCCAACTCAACCTCTTGCTGCAACTGATCAGAACCCAAAATACCTTTATCCAAATCAACCAAACCTGGATTTACTTTCTGCTGGGTAAGACCCTCCAAAACCTCAAATCTATTAAAAGTATCCTCATCCTGCCTCTCTTTCATAGTCCTTTTTTGCCCCTTATTTATGTTCTGAGATCTGACGGGAATATAGCCATCCTCCCCGGTACCACCACCCTGAATAGGACCCTTGCCCTTATCCACCCTAGGCGGATTGCCGGGGGGCTGAGAAGAGTTAGTCTCCAAAGGCTTAGCCCTTGGGCATCTACGCTGTAAGTGGCCATACTCATGACACAAACAACATCTAAAAGGTAAGGTCTCATAGTCAAGCTGTTGAACCCATGAGTAAGAACCTGCACACACCTCTAAAGAGTCTAGCAAAGGTTTACTTAAATCAATTTCCACACAAAACCAGGAAATGTCATTACCTTTTTGAACTGTGTCTGCTGCGAAGAACCCATAGGTTTACCCAGCAATGAAGCTAGTAAATGCAAAACATCATCACGCTAGCACTCGACCGCGAGCCTCGGTAGTCGAACCCAGACTGGAACCCGACTAGGAATCTCCTTGGCCGGATTGAAGCCCGCATGCCACGGCTTGATAAACAAGCCCACCTGATTGTAAAAATAAGGACCTCCTTCAAAAACCTTGATCCTATCTGCCATGCAGTTAAACGAAACCATAAAATAGTTATTTTCCAGGAGCTTGATCTCCATCTCTCCCTCCAGTAGCCAAGTCCTCTGGGCCCAAGCCTCTAAAAATTGTAGCGAAATATTCAATCCCAAAAATTTACAATACAAAGAGTGACGTGAGTAGTACTCAATATCTTCCGCGAGCATCTCCATCGGGATCACAACATTCGGCCTCTCTTTGCACCTTTCTAGGAATCCGTTAATCTTTGGAAACCGAAACCCTCCTGTCGGTCCCATCTCATTCTTGTCCAAGTTCTGAGAAAATAAATTATTATCATAAAGGCGTGACCCATGTGGCAAGGGTTTTGAGCCAAAAGCATTTCAAAAATTCAACTTGGCTCCAAACCTCGACGACTCCCCATTCTCCATTGAAGAAAAGAACAGAAACTACGCTACACAACCAAACCCCCAAAAAGACTTAGGGTCATTAAAACCCACACCAGGGTAAGCACCCCACACACCCCCACCAACAAGGAGCGACACACATGAAAAAACCCCCACAGCTCCACCCAACACCAACCACAAAAACCAACACCCCCGGCTCTGACACCACTCCACCCCACCCCACGACACCCTAAACCCTAACCCGCAGCCCAGGCCAAGCAAAGGCGGGCGCCAAGAGCCACCCTGTCCACCCCACTGCAGCCCCCAAGACCAGACGCCACCTCCTTCAGCCAAAAATGCCCCCGCCTTCAGCAGACAATGCCACCAAAGGAACCACGGACCACCCCGGAGCCCGCAGCAAGGCCGACCGGCGACCAACAAGACAACCCCAACAGACGACGAATACCCCCCCACAACGCACAACACGAAGGTAAGTAAAACGAGCTAGGACACGAGCGCCCTAGCTCAGCTCACACAGCACGAGAACACCATCCGATCCCATATCGACACAACTAACTTCTTGATCAGTTAAAGTTTTTTTTCACAAAAATTATATATCTTGAATTGTACATAAATATTATAATTTTTAACATAATAAATCCAACTAGGACTTTAGAACTTCAAGATATAACACATCAGAAAAATATTCAACCTTTTTCTACTAGTAAGAATATAAATGTATAGCTAAGAAATAATTCTTAAAGATTACCAACCATCTCAACCACATGTGATTACCACATACAACACCAATAGGTATATAACCATCTCATAAGGTCATATCATGTGATCTAAACATGACCTAATTATAGATGTACTATATTTAACAAGGAGAGCTTGATAGAAATTATCAAGTTTAAGTTCATCTAAGGGAATAAAATACGTCAAGAAACAACACTAATAACCACATCAAACTTGTTAATTTTATCTATCATGGTTCCTTGAAAGGAAATCATGACAAATAAACACATAAAAAAAAATCTTGAATATGTTCTCTACCATCAACAAATAAAACCTAAAAAAACTAAAACTAACTAAAATATACTTTAAATGAATTAAAATAAAGTGTAAAAGAATTTAAGGGATGAGAGAAAAATGGGTTTTTTTATACTAGATATAAGTAGAATCTAATGTTGGATATGAATAGATTTTGAAACCAATATTTGTGTGATTTTTCATCACATAACCAATGCATAAGACAATACTATCACCATAGGAAATTTGATCAATGAAATTAAGAAAAACCATCCACCATATTACATGTGTACAATAAAAATTAAGATGTAAATGACCAATAAATAAAAATGTGTTCATTAATGTCTTTTCTACTACATGACTTCATTGCACAACACACAAATTACAAGGATAAATTCTAAAGTAGCATAACCCAAACTAGGAAAATGAATAAGGCATATAGATAAAAAACTAAATAAACTATTCAAATCAAATTACTTTTCTACCCCACTTTAAAATGTCATAAAATTATATTCTTATAATAAATATGCCCCATAATATGCTAGAAAATGTCAAAAATATAATGAAGCAATGAGAAATAAATAATAAAGGATAATATAGAATATTCCTAAATATTAAATATTAGATCCTTTTGTATTTCAAACAGATTGGAACTTTACCCACATACATATCATTTTACTTTTAGTACAAGGATTCACTTAGAATAATATTAGAGAACTTTGAGATAAGCCATATTTATTCCTGTTCAATAATTCCTTGGATACATTTCATCTACATCCCTATCATATGGTTTTGGATTGAATGATTAGATGCACCAATCTCTAATAAATTGAGGATTTCCAAGATGATCTTACTCATGTCTTCTTCATGAATTTCTCAAGCTATCCTATCAAGCTAGGAATTCAATCAATAATTAATTTTAAATAGTTTAATTCACCTCCAAAATACCCTACATAAGAAAAAAGCTATCTTTATAATCTGGAAGAAATTAAATTTTATTTAAGTGTACCTTTTTAATTGAATACATGGTGTGTTCATGTTTTTAAGAAAGAAACAATTTAAAATTGATAAATTATATATTTTTGGGATGACAGGTGCAAGAAACTATCAAGTTTATGTATTTCATAATATTACATGGTATCCTCAGACCAATAAAATGGTGGCATGTCATAGTGACATAATTACACATAGAAATCTTTATACCTATCATTGGTTAGCTCAAGTTTAAAAATAGACCTAAAGCTAATAGATAGGCTATCAATTTGATTTATGATGAATTCCACATAGTGGGAATATAGAGGGTACACTATATAAATAATTATGCATGATCCTTTACTCATGCTAACACCAATGATATTGTAATTGGATGCATGCATTGAAATAGGCATCATAAACATATTTTTTAACTTTAATTTCATTAAAAATTACATTCTATATGGTAAGATGTGTCTCAAGGCCCTAAGGGAAAATTAATTTTGAGACAGAGATTTGAAAGGCCAATCTAAATAAATTTGGCTAGGTATTTAAAATATATGGGGAAGGTGGAAGATTTTGGGAGGGATATGTTAGAAACATGGAGACATAAAACCCCTAGGTGAGGTAGATTTAATTGTAATACTCAAAATTTTTAATATATAAAAGGTAAGTGTTAAAATTATACTTGTATATAGTTATGCATGTCATCGTTGCATTATTTTAATCATAATTTCATCTTAGAATTGCAATTAAGGTTTATAATAATGAATTTAATATTTAATTCAATTTTGAAGTTGTAACACTACAATTAGGACTTGCAATTAAGACATGACATTGTAATTTTAACTTACAAAATTAGATTTTGGACTTGTAGTTAGAACTTCAATGTTTAATCATAAGTTTTACTACCACATTCTAATTAGGACTTCAAATTATGACATGTTATTATAATTTAAATTTAGAATTACAATTATGACTTGTAATTTGATCGTGATTTTAAATAAATAGTCTATGAAATAAAAACATATATACATTAGATTTCATAAAATAAACATTGAAATACTTATAGTCCACATGAAATAAATACATCATAGTCCATGAAATAAATGCCAAATTACACTCTATATTTTATCACCATCAAAGTGAAGAGGCCTCTTTGTTTCATGTGAAGTAGATGATGGATCACATTGTAGAAAAAAAAGCTTCAAATTAGTTAAAATCTCAAAATTGTTTGTATATTATTTAAATGAAATATTTAAAATAAAACTATGAAATCAAATATTTATTCTAGACTTGTGTGCATGTATACCACATGATGCTCATAAGCTCCCACATCTTGTTGTCCTGATATAACTATTGATTATGTACCAAAAGTCTTAGTTGTTGATTCCCATATTTAAATAAATAACAAATTAGGATTGAATATTTACAAAATGTAACCATATAAACAACTTCAAAATTACATAAAAAAATTACTAATAGGACCTAAAATGTTATGGATGACTCATGAACTTGTCTAGGTTCATTAGTGGTAGGATATTACTGCCTTGATAATGTTATTGTCTTGCATATATATTTACACGTATATTTTTAACAATGATTTTAAAAATACAAAATTATAATTCAAGTGAATTCAAAGTACAAATGTAATTTTTGTTGGGGTAATTAGGACAATCACTTGATAATTAATTAATCATTGATTAATTGTTAGGTCCCTTATTACTTTAATTAATTAAGATAAACTTAGGAGTGATTTTTTATTATTAGATTGGGCTATTTATAAGTCAAGTTGTCTTGTTGCATGAGATTAAGACACTTGTCACAATCTAATCAAATCCTCATCTAAGATTTGCACTTTTATTTTTATAAGAATTTATTATTGTATTTTGTAATTATCTAGGTATTCACATTTATTATTCAATATAGAAGGCATATCAGATGCTTTTGTGGATCAATTTTTTCTCTCTTGGTTGCATGGGCATAATCATTGCTTTAATCTTTCATTTGTGATAGGCGTTTTGGTTGCAAGTGATTTATGGGAGTTGTGGGGTTCACTATCAACTCCAACATGGTATTAGAGCACTAGATCTATAACTTCCTATCCAAATTATGAGAGATCCAACCTTGGGAGAAAAATCAACTCATCTTGGAGCAAAACAAGCATCACCATTAAGTCCAAAATGGCCAAAAACCTAAAGATTTCCTTTCATTTTGCCAAATCTAAAAAGTTACAAAAATAATGTTTTTTAGGGTCAAGGAACATGTACGTAATTTTGTATGGTCGTATGACCCATACATCCTTGGCCACCATTAATTTGTTGCATATGTACAATTGAAGAGTTCAAAAAATTAGGGTTGTAAATTTTTTTGTTTTAAAATTTTGAGAAAAAAAATCTTTTTAAAAATAAAAAAGCGTTACACAACACATGCAAGGTGGCGAATTTACTTTTGGTATGATTGTTGTCTCATTAGGATTTAAAGCCTATCACTACCCTATCAATGATGTGGTTAACCGCCCTACTGGAAATGTCAAATCCACCGCCTAGCACCCTCCCAAGGCATTTACGACCATCGCCAGTTGACAAGTCAACCCCGACAACGATCTGAACCCAACCAACGTAAATTTTTTGGTGTCGTCACCATTTTTTAGGCAATTATTGATTTCCTGACAAACCTATGCAGTATATTTCATGAAACAAGAATCTCCAACAGTGTAAAGAATCTATTAAGGAATATTCTGTCATTTTGAGCATCTTTCGATGCCACAAATTTTTCCCAATAGGTCAATTTTTTCTTGGTGATTGGGAATATTCCCTACATATTCCTACTAACTTCATGCTAACACTAGCAATATGGACACCTCCTAGCCCCCCTCTAAGCCCCAATTTTCCCTAAAGGAGCATTTTTTTTCTTTTTGGCATACTTGGGCATATAGTGTCAAAATTGGGAAAATGAGATATTGTTAGAAATTTGGTTCCAAGAAATTTCTAGTGGTGTAGGTCTCATCATCATATTTTGTTGCTATTTTATTTATACTCAATCAAAGTTAGATCATCATTTTATGCTTCTATGCTCATATATTTTTTCCTATATCTTTGATTTTCATGATTCTTGCAATGTTGGAAAGGTATTTCAAAGCTCTTCAGATCCATACATGCACTTTTTAAAAAACATGCCCCAAGGATTTTTATTCATTTTTCAATGATTTCACATTTTTGTCAATTACTTGGATTTCTTAGCACTTGGATTTTTTTTTTTGCATGATATGACTTCATTTGATCTGCTTTACATGAATTGAGGTTATTAGTCTCTGATTTTTCATTTGATGAAGTATCATGGGTTTTTGTTCAACCTTCTATGGTCATTTTGGTAAAGAATAATTATGAGTCTTGGTGAAACAACATCCTAACACACTCTCAGGTGGCTTGATATTTTTCCTTATCTTTATGGACTCATACCTACACTAGATACACTAGGGATTTATTCAACATGGGGTATTATTAGTGATCATGTTGTACGAGTGATTTGTTCTAGTGTTGATCTTGACACTATGTGTGTTGTATTGGACATTGATTGTCCCCACACACTTTGGACTCAACTTTGGGAGATCCTCGTATCTCTCCATGCCTAGAGGATATTGCTGTAGATTGTCTCATTCCTAGATTGTAGATGCAATTTTCATACCCTTTGATGATGATGATTTAAAGGAGCTTTAGTATATCACAGGTCTTTCATGTTCTAATGGCTCAAAGACTTGTCTCCATGTTCCCACTCTTCAGATCAAGACTCAATCTTCATCTTCCATTGTTCCTAATCAGCTTGGAATCACCGCATCCTTGGCCCCTATTGGTTCAATGCAACAAGACATCCATCATCTTTTAGAAATAGCTACTTGGGGAATATTCGTATATTACAGACATATCATCCTTTTTTGTAGTATCAGATTGCAGATTTAGAGGATTACTTTGAGGAAATTTTTCTCCTCTTTGTTGATAGCCACATAATCGTTGTTGTCCCATCATATTCATCATCTTTGGAGCTTATTCTACATTAGTATTCACAAGGTCTTGGATTGACATCATCTCATTTTGACATGTGGACACATGAGCATTTTTTAGAGGCATACATAATTTGGATTTGGATTCTTTATTCTTCCATGTTTTGGGAATGACTTCTCCAATCATCAATGGATCTGTTTCTTCCTAAGGGAAGAAATATTTTGTAGGCAATTGATCATTTTTTTCCTTCATACGTTCATCATGGAAATATGATCTCTTTCTTTATGGGGGGATTCATATCCTCTTTTTATCTCTCCTATTGGGGGGCATCTATTGTACTTGTGCTACAAAATCAGTCGTTGGAGGGTCACATTGAGTCCTCCTTCTAGCCTTCTTTCACTAGTGCAATAATTTCATTTTCTCTCTTTTGGAGAGGAGTTTTTCCCATGTGGTTCTCCTTTTATCTAATTATGAGAGATTAATTTATTTGTACATGAGTACCTCATAGGCCTTGTAACTGGGACCCATCCATGCATCCATTATTACATTATTCATCAGGGTTTTCAGTTTCTCCCTAAGTTGATTTAAAGGGGGTGTTGGAGTAATTAGAACAACTAGTTGATAATTAATTAATAATTAGGTCCCCGATTACTTTAATTAATTAAGCTAAACTTAGGAGTGCTATTTTATTATTATATTTGGATATTTATAGTTCAAGTTGTCTCATTGCATGAGATTGTGACACTTGTCACAATCTAATCAAGTCATCATCTAGGGTTCACACTTTTATTTTTATAAGCATTCATTATTGTATTTTGTAATTATCTAGGTATTCACATTCATTATTCAATACATAAGACATATCGGATGCTTTTGTGGATCAATATTTTCTCTCTTGGTTGTATGAGCATAATCATTGCTTTGATCTCTCATTTATGATAGGTGTTTTGGTTGTAGGTAATTTCTAGGAGTTGTGGGGTTCATTATCAACTCCAACAACTTTCAACTACACACTAATGATGACTCAAGCATAGTAGTTGATAATGGAGGAGCACTCACCACACCTTCTAGTTGGTCTAACATTGAAGTGTCATGGCCTTCCAATTACTGTAAAATAATTTCACATTTGAACTAACTAATTAAATGTATATTTAAAAACTCCACATATGGTTAAGGGAAATTTATTGGTCTACCATATATGGTATGCCAAGTTGTATAATTATCAACACAAAATATTTATTTAACTAAAGAGCCAACCATATACACCAAACAACACAATAAATAATTTATTAAATAGATTGATAATTGATATTTTAAAATAGATCAAGCTATTTTTTAGTTTTAATATGTATATTTTGTACAAACATTTAAAATGCATGAATACATCTATAGGATGATCATATAGTGTAGCTAAGAAAGATTCCTCCTTCAATGTAGCCCTTGAAGTGGATGCACAAACAAGACCATAATATGGGTGATTGTAATTTAAAAAAAAATACAAATAAATTACAATGGTGTCAGCATGTGTGAGGTTCTAGGAACAATACCATATCCTCTATCTCTCTAATACTGACTTCAATTTCCATGTGGGTAGCTTGGTTAGTTAATTTTTTTGAGAGAGTACCCAATACTCCTAATGCTAAAATGATTGCTTGTTGGTAAATGGGTGTAGGAATATGACACAAAGGAGGAGAAACAATGGGTGGAGCAAGCATGTGTTGATTTGGATAAAAACGTTCCCTTTCCAGGTATGTTGTGATATGCCACCACCAACACCATAAAATGGTATGATGTTAAAATAATTGGGTTATGAACCTAATTCAAACCAAACCCACATTTTTCTCAAAAAATGCAATGGCACCTCATAATTAGCATGTGAAGGATGGTTAAAGACCATTAATCCGTAAGACCTCACTTCACATGCAATTAATGCCAAACCTAAAATGCTATATGGTTTCTTGAATTGATGATTAGATGTATTGTGGATGATAAATAAGGTGATATTTTGGCAAGAATCTTACATTTCATTTTGACATTATGTTTTATTGTCACTAACATGAAGGTGGAATGTACTCATATCCTATGGGATACAAATTAAAACTTTAAATGGATTATTATATAGTTAAAGTTTAGACTATTCAACTAATAGATTAATGTGATATACAATTGTTGCTTATGATCGTTTTGGTAATATGCAGGAAGGTAACAGTGTTAGCATGAGAAGGGAGGACCATCAAGAGAAAATCAAAAGACTTCTTCTCAAGGATACAAATTTTCCCCCATATGGAGGCCTAGAAGCAAGTAGAGATAATGTATTAGAAGACTAAGGTTGTGAGAGCATTAGTTGTGATTCATGTGAGGTGTAAGTGGGGATTAGGTCTTGGGAACCCCTAGCTAATTTTGAAACTCGGATGGGACCTAGAGTGGGCTTTTAATGAGAGTTGTTGGTCAAATTTTTAGGATAGGGTGCAAAAATAAACCCCCTAGGGTCTATACCATAGTGGTAGGGGTCAATTGGGCATACAATAGTGCCCATACAACATGATTTGACCCTTGAAAAGCTCTCATAATGGAGAGTGACTAATTTTGAGTGGTTGTCCAAATGCATGTTCTCATTAATGGGGAAAGGACTCTCATTGATGAAAGTAGGTACACTTCACACCTCCCCACCCAAAGGTTGCTAGTTGAAACCCCTATATATTTTGGAGAGGAAGAATGAGTGGAGTGTTACCCACTTCTCCTTTTGGAGAACTTTAGTGAAGATGGAGAAGGAAGGAGACGAGGAGAGGAGTCCTAATTGGGGAGATAGTGATCGAGAAAGCTTGGCTTGTAGAGGAGAGAAGAGTAGAACAAATAAATTCCCTCATTTAAGGGAAAGAGATAAGTTTTCCTACATTCTTTTCCTTTTTGTGTATTGGTTGTAAAAAGGTGACATATTGTATGGATTCATGGTTGAAGATAGAAAATAGAGAACCTAGATGCATGAAATTTGGTGTTATGTTATTCTTATTTCCTTTTCAAAATTTGAAAGAGCTCCATTTATCATCTTGGTGCTAAAATACTTCCTTGCTCGGGGGTATGGCTAGAACCCACGAGGCTCCATGACGCCATTACGGTAGGGTGGAGAGCAAGACTCATCGATGTGTTGTTCCCATTGATAAATCTTTAATTTGTTTTAGAAGAGTTACAACTAGTAGGATAGCGTTATCATGCAGAAGTGTAGTAGTAATCCCTTCTAGTGTAAGCTCACCTTATTTGTAATCGTGGAAAATGGGGTCCACCTGTTAAGCTGGTTAACCAGGTTGTAGATAAACTGGTTAACCAGGTTGTAGATAAACTGGTTAACCAGGTTGTAGATTTTAAAGTGGTGAAGGAAGTACACAAAAATATATGATCTCGGTAATGTTTAATTATATCATTTTTTGTTTTGTTTTGGAACCAACTCAATAAATATAACAAATAATATATGATTTTGATATATAACCAATAATACCCTCATCCAATGTGTCCTTAACACACTATTATCTCTCTGTAGTTATGAATGTTAAGTACGGTATGTGAAACTTCAACTAGCTGGGTCTATCCATTACCAGTTAGTCTCAATCCAAAATTTTGTCTAGAATTCCTCAAGCCTCTCTAAAATCTTGGCCGATTTATGCCAGTAAATGACCAAGACGAGAGGATTATGAAAGGAACCAATTAAAATAAACCAAAAAAAAAGGAGTCACTCATCACCTAAACAACAAACTTTGCAACGGTATTTCAATCTGCACCAAAATTTAATATCAATCCCGTTTTAAATTTGCACTAAACCTTGCCATCATTAGAGGTTAGATAATAAGAGAAAATAGAAAGAAATGGACCCTTATTCCCTCTTTCTCTAGGTATCTAATTCGATGGTGAATCCATCATTCAAACCGTGTTTTGAGTAGTTAATAGTACTGGATCAAATGCCAGTAGTATTATTATCACAATAATTTTATTATTGTTTCATTGATCATATTGTTGTTAATGATAACTGGAGGTTATTAACATGATTTTGGTTTTATTAATAGCAACCTATTGTTACCATGGCCATAAATCACCACACCCAGATTTGTAGTCGATCTCTAGTATAAACCAGCATCGTAAGCTACAACACTGAATAGTACCGAAGAAGGAGGACTGAGAAGATGATCTTAACAAAACAAAACTAATGGTAAACTTATATAAAAAAAGAAAGTAATAATAAAGAGAGATAGAATGAGAACAATAAA
The DNA here is from genome assembly GCA_007258455.2 of Sequoia sempervirens. NCBI lineage: Eukaryota > Viridiplantae > Streptophyta > Pinopsida > Cupressales > Cupressaceae > Sequoia > Sequoia sempervirens. Next base: position 168,690,998 of record VDFB02281492.1, on the reverse strand, counting down.
TCATGGGGTTGTAGTTATTGTTGTCTATTCTTTTTAGTATGGATTGGATTATCCCAATAGTTAAATGCCATGAGAGACCCCTTCTGTAGAGTGAAATGCTGTAACATTTTCTCTCCTCTCGCTCTGCAATTTCTCCCCAGCCACCGCTCTTGACCTCACAGTAGAGATGAGTAGTTTTGGAGTGTGTTAAATTTGTTGCGAAATTAAGTGTAGTAGAAATGAAATAAAATCATTTATTGAATGTTGACTGGGGAGGGTGTACTACAACCATCGCGTGAGGAATGACTAGCTTGCAAATCCTCTCTCTCATGCCTCTATCTAACCATCAATTCATTGTCATTTATGAGGCTATCCTTGCCAATGAATGAATGAATGATTTTAATTACGTCCACGAGACCAGCCAGTCTATGGGACCCAAGAGATAAAACCGAAGAACCGCCTTTGCCAACACAACAAAACCGCTGCACCAAACTACCTACTGTTGTTTTCAATCTCTTTGTTGATTTTGTTTCTTCTGCTATGAATTTTGGTCAGGTAACTTGCTATTTTATCAATCTTTTCCTCTTCAAACAAAGCCACTAATGATTTGACTTTTAACAAATTTGAGTAACAATACCGGATGTCCTCATATGCTTTGCACTCCATAACGTAGTGCCACTCTGTCTCCACTAAACTCGAAGAGCAGAAACAAAAAATTCTATCTGACCACCCCTCTTTGGGTATTTTCCATCTTCCCGTTTTGCATCTCAAACGATGTGAGCTAGTTCTCAATTGAGCTATCAACATTTTAGCCTTCCATTTTATATCTTCCCCTATGTAAAATTTATGTTCATGATCACAAGTAGGATTAAAATGCAAAGCATAGTGCTCACTCTTCCGGCCACATTGTTTCAACCACATGGTGTTTTTGACTCTCTTTTACATACCTTTTTAGCTCGACTTTTGTGCTTGGACACTCTTGCATGTTGATCCCCCATTTTCCCATCCACTTGACATTTTGTTTCATCCACATGTTCTTCCTTCTAGTTGATTCTTCTTCCACCATAGTTTTGGGTCAACGGTGTTCTTCCATATTCTCTATTCTTTGCAAATAGCCTAATAAGCGAAGTAATGCTGCCATTTCCATTGGAAAGGCCCCAGCTTCAACTAAAACAATCTCATAAGGGACCGTAGTTTTTATTTTGAAATTACTTGTGATTAAGTGCTTTTGAAGTCTTTCTATTTATTTCCATTTTATAGCTGACGTGCTACTGCCCCAAAATTCGCAGCCATATAAAACCACCGGGGTAACAAGCAGCCCAAAAAGCTTCTTTTTTGTTCTCCAATCCCATAACTCAGCTGACCTACATCTATTTTGGAGCATGTAAAGAGCTTTCCAACCCCCTTGAATTCTTTTCATCCTACACGCCTCCCAATTGAGATTGTTGCAAAAATCTAGCCCCAAATATTTGTATTCATTCACCACCTGCAAAGTGTTCCCCTCAAATTCAAAATTTATTTGTTTCTTGGCTCTTTTCAACGTAAATATCATGACCTTGGTCTTGCTGATGTTGACCTGCATCCCCACATCTTGACATAAAAGTTCCAAAGCTTTTAGGTGCTCTTGAAGACTATTTTCAGAAATTTTCATTAAAGTAAGATCATCCGCATACAACAACAACTTGATCACATAAGTGGCCAAAAGAACACCATCTCCTCCCCGTTTGTCCAACCACTCTTCTAACTTGTCTATGTATAGCCCGAATAAAGTAGGGGACAAAGGGCAGCCCTGCTTGACACCAATGTCACTTCCAAAGCACTTAGAAAGACCTGCCTTTGTTATGATTTTGGCCCCCACCTGCTCAAAAAGCCTATGGACAACAACCCTATATTTTTTTGGAATCCCAAGTTGTTCCATTCTGTCCCAAAGTTTATTTCTAGGAATTGTATCAAAAGCCTTTTTGAAGTCAATGAAACAACAGAAAACCTCACCACCTTGTTTATCCCAAACTTTTTCAACCATGTGCCTGAGGGTGATGAAATGGTCAATAGTAGAATGTTTTGGTCTGAAACCCGCTTGCCCTTTTTCCCTCTTACCCTCTTTCTTGGCCCAACGACTGATTCTTCGCTCCACCATGCTCCCAAAGAGCTTCCCAAAAAGAGGATTAATCATTATGGTGCGATAGTTTGACGGGTTGTTGACATCCCCACTCTTGTGGAGAGGGATAACAACACTCGTGGTCCAGTTTGTTGGGAAACCATGTTGAATGACCCTATTGAAAATCTTTTTGATATGTGGTGCCAAGAGCTCTAATCCCCATTTCAAGTATTCAGCTTGTAACCCATCAATATCTCGAACCTTGCCCACTTCCAAAGCTTTAATACCACCCTTGATATCCTTTGTGGAGAAAAGCTTATCCTTAGAATTAATTGTCGGAGGGTGGGTTTTTCCTTGGTCTCTTTCATACAACATTTTTGTGTATTCTAGCCATTGAATGTCTGTGATACTATTTTCTGTAGTACCTCTAGCCTGTTGCAATTCTCTCCAAAAATCCTTCGGATTATGCTTTCCAAGAGAGATTAGCTCCCTCCTTCTTACTATCATGTATTCCTCTTTTTTTGTTCTTACTAATTTTTCATACAACTTTTTGTTTGCTTGTTCGCAACCAGGTATTTTCAGCCTCCTTTTAGCCACCTTACACTCTTCGTCATACCATGGGTTTGATGGAAAGCTATTTTTGGAGCCTCTTCTACCCTTAGCCCTCTTGCAATCTATGAGAGCCTTGTGCATGACTGTCATCAGTTTGTCGCTGTTTATAATGCTTTGATTTCTAGTAGGGCTGCCAACATTTTTTATTTCCTTTAACTATTTTTCTAGCATTTTTTTAAATATGTTCTGATTCTCGTCTGTTATAAGAATTTTGTCTTGAAGGCTGCCCCCTTTGTATGGCTGCATACAGGCTTTTTGTTGGACATTGTCTTTCATACTAAGCTTTATATAAATAGGGCTATGATCAAATTTTAATTCTATAGGACAGCTCCCTATTTCCAACTCCTTTACCCTTGGTATAATGCGTTGTGAACCAATGACATAGTCTACCACGCTTCGCCCATTGTGGGTATGACATGTGAAATCCCCAGAGAGCTTAACAAAGTGCTTATGCCATTATAGATGATTAAGTTGTGAAGGAAACAAAACCCCAACAGATTTACACCAAAAGACGAAATGCCACCTTTTGAATCTTGAGATACTCTTTGCCAACTTTGATTTTCTTCTTCCTCTAACCACAAAGGATTGCTATTTTGCCCCTCTTCCTTACCAAAACAAAGAGCTTGGTTATTTGTCGTCCTCGCATTGAAGTCTCCAAGAAGGATAATCGTGCCGGTATCACAATATTTTTCTATGTCAATTTTTAGAGCTTCATAAGGGTCTTCTCTATCTAGATTCCTTTTCTTGTACACTTTAGAGCCATAAGGGGCAAAATAACAAGCTGCCATCCAAATCAAAGATTCCCCATTTGTTATCTTCATCCATATGTATTGATTATTTGGATCTTTCTTTTCTATCTTTATGATTCTTTCACATTCTTTCCTAACCAAGATTGTTACGCTGCCATGGCCCTTTCCATTCTTCGTTAGTTCATTCCACACAGATATTTTATTATACTCTAGCGCAATCTTCGTGGGAAAGTTGTGACTTGCACTCAATCCTCTACGCACCATAAATGTTGATTAATAAATGGATCGTGCCCGCACAGCCTAACCTCTAATTAAGTGATTCTGAAAGTGATATACAAATAAACTGTTACCATTGCTGATATGATAGAAATTTTTTTTTATTAAAATGATCAATATTATTCTTAGACGCCTCCCTCTGCAAGGTAGTTAATGTAGCCGGCAGAATGCAAGTCGTTCGTCCTATTCGGCACCATATCCATCAGAGGAATTAAAAATGCAGGTGAGATATTAATAATCGTATCCCTCATGTGTAGTAGGGGAGGACATAACCTTTTTCAAAACTGTGTCGTATATATGGCTGACCTGGTATAGTTATTAATGTAGATCCTCATTTTTGTATTCAACTTACCAGTTGTTAGTAATTGCCTTTCATTGCTATCTGAATACCAATTTTTGATTTGCCAATTAATGATAATATATATAATCGAACAAGAGCATTGCATTAAGAGATATCATGTCTTTAAAAAATATATATATATACTAATTCTATTGATCTGATAGATTAAATAATAATACCATTATTAAAATTATCTATAATAATATTATCTAAAATGAAATATGAGAAGTTCAATGGAAATTTGATTAGAAAAGTAAAGTAATAATGTTCAGGTTATTGAGAGAATTATTATCATCATAAGAAATATTAGTTGAATAATCAAGTAGATTCTTCACCGGTGCAATCCTAGTTGAATGATCATGCCAGAATAGGTATTATTATTGTGGGCAGTAGAGTCAAGTAAATTTAACATTAGTACAAAAATAGTACCAAAATTACTATTGCTGACTTCAGCTATAGAGATTGCAAGCAGTTAAAAAAATAATAATAATAGCATAGCTGCAATATGAATAGTAGCAGTGACAATCTCAGGGATAACAAAACAACAATAATTAAATAGCAGATCAACAATAATTAAATAGTTACAATAAATACAACATCAACGGTATCAAAGTATAGAACAACAAAAAAATAAAAAAATTAGGCTGCAACAATTCCACAACAGCAGCAAAAAAAATACAAGGCTGCAACCATTCGGCAACAGCAGTAAAAAAAATTACAAGGCTGCAACCATTCAGCAACAGCTATAAAAGGAATACAAGGCTGCAATAATTACAATAGCAGCAATAAATACAATTAACAGCAGCAAATGGAAGAGAATCAATTAAATAGATAGTTACCTCGGCACTTAAAACACTCTCAAGTTTTAACATTTGACTAAATGTTTGCATTGATATTATGATTAATTTCAATATTACCAATTAAAGAATAAAGAAGCCCAAATGGAGTAATTTAAATAAGCTTATCTGAATTATCATAACATTTTATTACTATAGAGTCATATTAGAAAATAATACTGATATAAATAATAATGTTGATATTATTATGGCAAAACCACCATTATGGGATAGGTAGAATTACAAGTATCGAGGAATAAAAGAATATATATATATGAATATTATAAATAACTTAAATAATTTAAATAAACAAATAAAAATAGATAATATAGTAAATGAAGTAAGAGACAACGCTTATATTTAATAGTTTCATTAGTAAAAACAAAATATATGCCACATTAATCCTTGTTGGGTGAAATAGTAATATTGATATTAGTAAGCACCATGTTGATATCTTTACCCAAACACAATAATATCAGTAATATTACTATTAAGATAGGCCATATCAATATTATTGACATTAAGAGTGTCACCAATATCAATATTAATATTAGTATTCTAACAATTTTAATATTCAATAACCATTATTTAATGTTTGCATCATCTATGGGTTAGTACAAGGTTAGTTCTTATACATAGAGAATAATATCAATATTGATATTTCTATTACTAATTGTGGATGGAGGTAGTAACATTAACCGTAAGGGTGGGATTATTATCATGATAATATTAACATTAATATTAAATGATAGTAGTGTAAAAAAAAAAAAAGAGAAAAAAGAATAAATGGAGACATTAAGCTTAAACGTGGGGCTATAATTTACCCGAGCATAAAAACAATTATGGCTTGTAGACAACTATTCTATCCTCATTTGAACCTACGATGATGGCATCTTTAAGATTGTGATGGCTTGTAGTTTCGTCCTTTTGATTAGTCTTTCAGGTCTTGCAATTAATTTATGAAGTGCCTTCTTGGAGGTGTGCAACTCTCATCCTATTGATTGCTATACATCAAACACTTAGAGCATTAATTAGCTTAATTAATGTTTTTTTTTTTTAAAAAAATTGTTGGGTTTTCTTGATGAAAATTTTAGGGCATGACATACTCATCATTCCCAAAAATATGTTATAATCTAAGGTTGTTTACACCATCTAATTGAACCTCTTTATTTTTTTGGAGGATGGGTTGATTTGTCAAAGGGTCAATAAAGTATGGTGCTATGGTTTGCGTAGTAACATGTAAATCAAGGATATATCTATATGTCAATCCATTTGAATATAATTTCCTCCTCCCCTCCCTCCAAATCCATAATCTATCTAGGTCTTCATTAATCAATCTAACAAAATTAATAATGGTTTTTATTGAAGATGTAAACCATGCAACATGTGGGGGCATATTAGGCTCATTTTGGATAATTTTTTTTTATTCTATTGTGGTTATTTTCTCATTTATAGTTGCTCACAAGTGAGTCTCATTAGAGGGAGGGTGTGGGGGTTTTGACGAGGGGATTTGAGGTGGGGGGTTTTCAACTGAGGGTTAAATATTTTGTTAAACTTATTATAATAAAAAATAATATTTTGGTAATTGATACATGAATGTAACTTGAACTACCTGAAATTATAATTAAAATAAATATAAATAAATAATTACTTGTAAATTTCAAAATTTAATTAAACTTGTACATTATTTTACCCATTTAAAACTTATAAATATATAAATAAATAAACAAACAAACAAATCATTTTACAATTTAAATTATGAACTAGTGAATCATTGCATACTTTTTATCACATGATGTGTTTTGAAATTGAGAAAGTGATCATATGCATGATATTAATGATTCATATTCCTTTGATACATATTTATTATTTTTTAATAACTTTTGACCCACTTATCCAAATTAGAAAAATTCTTTAAGATTGTTCTATGCTTCATTCTATACACATTCAAAAAAAAATTACATTTTTTATTAGTTTTGTGATGTACATGCTCAGTGATGTTATTTTTAAGATACATCCACTTTAAAAAATTACAAAAAGTAAATAAATATAAAATATAAAAAACATACAAGTAGTACTTACTCTTATCTATATTTCCATGAACTAGTTTTTAAAAATACTTGATGTAGTGAAAAAAAGGGGAGCACACACCAAACACTATGTTATATTATAGTGATAAAAATAGGAATAATTTTGTGTACGCCTAGTATTTCACCCCTTAACCTTAACCATTTTTAAGAATATTTAGTAGTTTAGTAACTAAATTTAGATTTCTATAATAATTCTTGTTATCATATCTTCAAATTTTGGGCACACATCTTGAATTACTTGTTAAAATTTAGTTTTAGCTGATTTCAAGAGAAAAGTGGCCACTTTTTGACTCCTTTTTTTATCTCCCATTTTCATACACTTAACCTTAATACTACTCCAATTATACTCCTACTTTCATTACACTCAACCTTAAAAACCTTGTCAAATTTTGGCAATGCTAGCACTAGGTATTCTATCACCTTCTTCTTCACCAACTCAAAACTTAGATCCACTCTTGATTTCCACACAAATTCCTTCGTGTCCCATTCATTGTCTCATTTAGTATCGTATAAATACCACTTTTTTTATGAAATCTCTATAGAAACTTTCTAAACCATGAAAAAGTATATTCAATAGGGTAGAGCACTCAAAAATTCTCTAATTTTCTCTAGAGCATATTAAATCCGTTAGCTAAAATTATAAACCCCAAGTATACCAATTTTATATGAAGCTACACTTCTTCACATTTATCAACAAATTTTATTCACTTAATCTCTACTTGATATGAGTTACATATGTTCTAGGTGCACCTTAGTCTTATTGAAAATCAAAATGTTATCCAAGTAAATAGTTATAACCCCCCCAAAAAATCAATACCTCATTCATTTACCTTATAAATTTAATACATGAATTATTCAGCCTAAAGGGCATAGCCAACCAATTATACAACTCTCGTTTGTATTAAATGTTGTCTTCCATTCATCTCCTTATTTGATTTTAATTTGATATTTAAAAAACTCTTCAAATCAATCTTGATAAAATATTATGATCCACTCAAACAATCAATTATTGTATCTATCCTTGGCAATGTGAATACAAAATTTATAGAAATCTTGTTGATTTCTCTTGATTTTGGACATATCATCAACTCAATAGCCTTCTTGGGTTTTAGTACCATAGGTACTGCACATAGGATTACAATTTCTATGATCAAACCTTCCTTAATAGTTCCTACACTTTACTCATTTTCCATTGGTGTAATCCTATGCACCAATTTATTTAGAAAAAAAATCTCCTAGAATTAGGTCCATATGGTAACTGACACTTCTTATAGATAATATGTGATGAGCCTTGCTAGCTCACTGCTCAAACCCCTGTCTTTTTCTTAAGTCTGAAAGCCTCCAATTTATTTAATTAAGAAATGAAGCCAGTTTTCCAGTCTATACATGAAAATCTGACAATATTCAAAATAGGATGAAACAAAGTCTGAATCCAGCTGTGAAACTTGAGCAATAGAAGAGGGAATGCCAAGTGCTGAAGATAGTGAAGAGAAACCCTCAAGAAGATAGGCGTTTCTTCAACCAGCAAGTGCGCCCTAGCTCAAACAACCACGCCTTTCAAGCAAAAATACCAGAAACACATCTTAGAAGGTGTGCCCAAGTAGCTATGATGCCTGCCATGAAGAAGGAAGAACACCATCCATTCAAACCCTCTGTTTCTGATGAAGAACACTTACAAAAATCTGTTAAAGCACTGCAAAACTTCTGAATGAAGCTCTCTCAATTTGCACCAATTCAGCTGATCTCGCACAGCCTCACAAGTGCTCACACTGAAGAGATTTCATTCTCCAATGGTGGATTGCTGCAAACCTGATCACAGGATGAAAGCAAAGGGAAAACCTCCAAGGCAAAGTTGAAATATTCAAATAGATGAGTTTCTCATTGCCCTCAACCCTTATATAACAAAGGAGGTGAAAACTCAAGGAGGCCGTACATTTTAGGGTTTTAGATCATTTAAAATTTTTGGAAATAAACTCAAGTTACTTTCCATAGTTCTAACTTTGATTTTTGGTGCTTCCTTTAAGTGATTAAATGAAATACTTTAAAACACTCACTTTAGACTTATTTAAGTGATATAAAAATTATAAAGTCAATTTGACTTTATAAAAAGACTTTAAGTTAAAATATCACTTAAATCACTTAAGTAAGCCTATCTCCCTTAATTCTCCACAGAATTCAGTGCCGTCAGAAGCAAACAAACTCCTGTACTGCCAAAGCCTGCAATGAGCCAATCCATGATCTCAGAAAATGAAATCGATCGAACTCTCCAGAAGGTACCATTGACCCTCTAACCAATCCAGTTAGCCCACAAGGGTCCAAGAAAAAGGCTAATACACTGCATCAGGTGACTGACTAGAGTGGGGACATCGCAGTCCGCCCTCCCCGAATTTGCTTGTCTGCAAGCAAACTCAAAGCTAGATGTTGTAAAACACTGTCACCCTCCCAAGTTGCATCCTCTATTGGTAGATCTCTCCACTTTACCAAGTATTCCCTGATAACCTTCCTTCGAAGATGACGCTCTCTGGAATCCAGAATGGCCTCAGGAATCAATATCAACTTCCCCTCATCATCCAGGGGTGGTAAATCAATAGAAGGAGTCACATGTGGTCCCAATGCCTTTTTGAGGCATGAAACATGGAACACATTGTGAACCTTGCTGTCCATCGGAAGATCTAGCTCATAAGCCACTTCACCGACCCTGCTTGACAACTCTGAATGGTCCATAGTATCGCGGCTTAAGTTTCTCTGCGCCCTTCTTACGAAGGGTGGGCTGCCTATAAGGCTAGAGCATCAAATACACCAAATCATCAATCTCGAAAGATCGCTCCACTCGCCTTTGATCAGCATATTGCTTTTGCTGATTCTGAGCTTTCTATATATTCTCTCTGAGTGTCCTCATAATATCCTGGTTCTCCTGTAATAGATCACCAGCACTAGGTACTTTACTGTCACTCAGTAACAAGTCTAGAAAACTTGGAGCATCATATCCATATAATGCTTGGTAGGGGGTCATCTGAATGCTCATGTGATGAGTGGTATTGTAGCAATAATCACAAAGGTATAACCATCTCACACATGCCTTCTGCTGCCCTGAACTATAATTCCATAAGTATCCCTCCACCCATTTGTTGACTATCTCAGTCTGCCCATCTGTCTGGGGGTGGTAGCTGGTACTCGGAGTGAGTTCTGTCTCGCAAAGCTTGAATAACTCCTGCCAGAAGTTACTCATAAACCTGTTGTCCCTATCACTGACTATACTCCGAGGCAAACCATGCAACCTGAATACCTCACGAAAGAACAAATCTGCCACCTGAGTAGCTGTGTGCGTAGTAGTGATTGAGAAGAAATGAGCATACTTTGTCAATCGATCTACCACCACAAAAATGTTGTCTTTCCCTTGAGCTTTTGGCAAGCCCGTAACGAAGTCCATAGACAAGCATTCCCACTTCCTCTCAGGGATAGGAAGCGGCTGGAGTAATCCTGCAGGGTATGTGTGTTCTTGCTTATTCTGCTGACAAACAAGGCATTCCCTGACATACTGGAGAACAAAGGATTTGAGACCCTTCCAAGAGAATCTTTCCCGTACCTGCCTATAGGTCTTAAAGTACCCGGGATGTCCTGCCATAGGTGCATCATGAAATGATCTCAAAACTTGGTTCCTCATCTCTGAACCTGGAACTAGAAATATCCTCCCTTTGTAAATGATAAGATCATCTACAAGTGAGTATCTGGCATCCTGTACTGTTCCATCCACTATGCTAGAAGCCCACAGGTTCTTAGCATACTCAGCTACAATCATATGTCTCTAGTCCTCTGAAATCTGTGTAATGGAGCTCAAGTGAGGACGGCGAGATAATGCATCAGCAACTACATTCTGAGTACCCTTGACATAGGAGATGTCAAAATCATAGGACTGAAGTTTGTTGACCCATTTATGTTGTCTTTCATTTAAATCCCGCTGTCCAAGGAAGTGTTTCAGACTATTATGATCGGTTTTAACACATAATTTACTACCAATCAAGTATTGCCTGAACTTGGCCATGGCATGCATGATGGCCAACATCTCCTTGTCATAGATGCTAAAGCTCCTCTTCGAACCTCTCAGCTTCCTACTCTCGAAAGCTATAGGATGACAATCCTGCATAATGACTGCACCAATTCCCTCACCACTGGCATCACAATGTAACTCAAAGGGTTTGGTGAAATCCGGAAAAGCCAACACTGGACATGAAGTCATGAGAAGTTTGAACTTCTCAAAGCACGCCTGCGCTAATGGTGTCCACACAAATGCACCCTTGTTAGTCAAATCAGTTAGTGGTGCAGCATGCCGCGAGAATCCACTAACGAACCGACGATAGAAGGCACATAATCCTACAAATCCCCTGAGCTGTGTCAAAGTCTCAGGTGTAGGCCAATCAATGATAGCTCGAACCTTCTTTGGATCCATGCTAACTCCCTCACTGCTGATAATGTGACCCAAATACAAAATCTCGGCCATGCCCAACGCGCACTTGGACTCCTTAGCGTACAAGGACTCCTTGTCAAGTATGCTCAAAACCTCATCTAGGTGAACCATGTGTTCTTCCCATGATCTGCTGTAGACTAGAATGTCATCGAAGAACACCAACACATGTTTCCTCAGTTGAGGATGGAAAACCTTGTTCATAGTGGACTGAAATGTGGCTGGAGCATTGGTTGAACCGAAAGGCATAATCAAGAAATCAAAGTGTCCACAGTGACATCTGAATGCGGTTTTCTCTATGTCCTCCTCTCGGACTTTGATCTGATGATAACCTGTCCTTAAATCAATCTTTGAGAAGTAGCAAGCTCCATGAAGCTCATCTATCAACTCATCAATCCGCGGAATAGGATATCTGTTCTTTATAGTTCTCCTGTTAAGCATTCTATAATCAATACACATTCTAAGTGTACCATCCTTTTTCTTCACCAAAACAACTGATGAAGCAAAGGGTGACTTACTCGGCCTAATGTGCCCCATAACCAAAAGTTATTTGATGGTTTTTTCAATTTCATCTTTCAAGTGTTTGGGGTGCCGGTAAGGAGTGATCATTATAGGTTTCGTGCCCTCTTCCAGCTCTATGATATGCTCAATACCTCTATCAGGAGGTCTACCTGGTGGGATTGCACTGAAAACCTTGGTATGTTTGATTCTGAGTTCCTGTACATCTAGATGGTAAGAAGAAGCTTGCTGATCCAACTGTGAAGGCATTAACTTGCATTTAGCTACCCAATCTACCATGTCATGTCGAACCAAACGTTCCATTCTTTTGAGTGAAATTTCTTTCACATTGCTATCCTTGATGGCTTTTAGAACATGGTTTGTGCCATCAACTTTAAATTTCATCTCCATGTCATTCAAATTAAGTGTGAACTCTCCTATAGCATGAAGCCACTTCATGCCGAGAACTATATCAGTTCCTCCCATGTTCACAACATAAAAATCTGCCTTAAACTCATAGTTATTGAGTTTCAAAGGCAAGTCTGGAATCATCCTCTCATAGGTGAGAGTGTATCCATCAACAACCTTGACTCGAATGCCTTCAAACTGCTGAGTTTGAATTCCTCTTTTCTCCACTAAATGTGAGTCAATAAAATTGTGAGTTGCACTTGTATCTAAAAGAGATATGACTCTTTGACCAGCCAAGACCCCACGGAGTCTAAAAGATCGCTCTCTCTGCATGTTGGATAAATGAGCCTCCTTTAACTCATTTTCTACTACAATTTCAGCCTCATCTTCTGATTCTTCTCCATCTGTATCATAAATTGGAGCTTGCTGATCAGAAAAATCAGTCACTTCTTCTCCCTCATAAAACCACTCCATGTTCCTGTTTTTCCCTTTAGGTTTGAGGGGGCAATCATGATTTTGGTCATAAGGGCCCTTGCAGTAAAAAAAAAGTTTCCTTCTACGAAGATCATTCATGGTTTCTTGATCCAAAGGTGTTGTATATTTCTTCTTATGATTAGCATTATCAGCTTTTTTCGGATCAGATTTATATTCATTGTAAGAAGTAGAAGGTTTGGTGCCAAATTGCTTTCGAGGAGTAGTGAGCTCCATGCTGCGAGTTTTCCTCATGGTTTCCTGTAATGTAGGGGGATCAAATGCCTTGATCGATCCTTTCATAGGCTCGAAAAGTCCCTCAATGAAGAGTATGATTAGCCTCCTCTCAGAAATGCCTGTAACCATAACTGACAATTTATGAAACTCTCCAATATACGACTCCAAACTACCTAGCTATTTCAGCTGTGCTAGGTCTCTAAAAAATAGCTTGGGATCACGTTTGTTAAACCTCTCTACCAGTCTATCTGTGAACTCCTGGTATGAAGTAATCTGATCATGGTGAAGAGTAGCCATGCCATGAATCCACCAATCATGAGCTACGCCATCAAGGTGAAGTGCTGCAAATCGAATAACATCTTCCTCGGGCATGGGACGTAGAGTCAAGAATGTATCTAACTTGCTGATCCAAGCACGTGCTGTAACTCTACCACTACCATCATAGTTCGCCAAGGTGAGTTTATTGGTAGCCTATCTAAGATCACTGTGCTTGTACCTAGGCCTCCTGTCATTCCTGTTTCTGTTATGTTCTCTCCTCCGGCTCATGAATCTATCAAAGTTAAGGTGCTCCTTAACTCTAGGCGGCAATGCGTCCCATTCATCATGCATAACCATGATGTTATCTGCAAAGTTAATCTCACCACCCTGTTCAACCTCTTCCTCATCCTTAGTATCATTCTTGGTGAAGGTAGGACATGTTGCTCTCTCAAAAGTGCGAGCTGGAACAATAGGTCTATGAGGTGCGCCCTGGATAGTGCCCTCATGATCATGCCCTGGATGCTGGCCTCTCTGAAGTGTTAAGTTCTCTACATTTGTGCTGAGTTGCTGGAGAATATTCGCTACCTGTTCTTGACCTGCAACCATACCTCTTAGCACATCTCTAGCCTCTATATCCTCTTTGTTCATGTGAGAACTTTCTCCTTCCCTGTTAGCCATATTATCCAAGTCTATTTCCTCCTCCTGTTCGTCAAATGGAAATGGTGGAAAAGGATTATGATCACCTCTTTGATTTCTAGGGCCCCCACGAGAATAGAACTTGTCAAAACCCTCCTGGTGTGACTTCATAAATTTTTTCAAACCCCACAAGCTAGCAGGATTAGTGCTCTGATACCACTGTGATGAGCCTTGCTAGCTCACTGCTCAAACCCCTATCTTTTTCTTAAGTCCGAAAGCCTCCAGTTTATTTAATTAAGAAATGAAGCCAGTTTGCCAGTCTATACATGAAAATCTGACAATATTCAGAATAGGATGAAACAAAGTCTGAATCCAGCTGTGAAACTTGAGCAATAGAAGAGGGAATGCCAAGTGCTGAAGATAGTGAAGAGAAACCCTCAAGAAGATAGGCGTTTCTTCAACCAGCAAGTGCGCCCTAGCTCAAACAACCATGCCTTTCAAGCAAAAAGACTAGAAACACATCTTAGAAGGTGCACCCAAGTAGCTATGATGCCTGCCATGAAGAAGGAAGAACACCATCCATTCAAACCCTCTGTTCTGATGAAGAACACTTACAAAAATCTGTTAAAGCACTGCAGAACTTCTGAATGAAGCTCTCTCAATTTGCACCAATTCAACTGATCTCTCACAGCCTCACAAGTGCTCACACTGAAGAGATTTCGTTCTCCAATGGTGGATTGCTGCAAACCTGATCACAAGATGAAAGCAAAGGGAAAACCTCCAAGGCAAAGTTGAAATATTCAAATAGATGAGTTTCTCATTGCCCTCAACCCTTATATAACAAAGGAGGTGAAAACTCAAGGAGGCCGTACATTTTAGGGTCTTAAATCATTTAAATTTTTTGGAAATAAACTCAAGTTACTTTCCATAGTTCTAACTTTGATTTTTGGTGCCTCCTTTAAGTGATTAAATGAAATACTTTAAAACACTCACTTTAGACTTATTTAAGTGATATAAAAATTATAAAGTCAATTTGACTTTATAAAAAGACTTTAAGTTAAAATATCACTTAAATCACTTAAGTAAGCCTATCTCCCTCAATTCTCCATAGAATTCAGTGCCGTCAGAAGCAAACAAACTCTTGTACTGCCAAAGCTTGCAATGAGTCAATCCATGATCTCAGAAAATGAAATCGACCGAACTCTCTAGAAGGTACCATTGACCCTCAAACCAATCCAGTTATCCCACAAGGGTCCAAGAAAAAGGCTAACACACTGCATCAAGTGACTGACTAGAGTGGGGACATCACATAATAATCAATTTGACAAATAATTGGATATGATGTCCTTAAATTTTATCTATAATTATGATATATCTTATTATGGTATTTACCCTCCATTTTTTGTAGTGTTTATTGTACTTGTGGTGCCACATAGTCTAGTAATACATTTAAAACACATATTCTCATGTATTGATCCATATAGAAACCTTCTTCCATCTAGTAAGTTATGGCATTACTACACTCTTGACTATCCTTCCCTTCCAAAGGTACTAAAGTATGCCTCTTATCATTCTTCAGTAGAGTGAGTTTCCTTATCATATTGTCATTATCTACCTAGAAACATATGAAATAGATCCATTGACATATTATCACACAAGAATTCATCATGATATGTTCCTATTTTGATTTTCATTGAACATTGTTCACTTACCATCACCTTGTGTTCATCTTGCAACCAATTTTTTTTGTATGGATTAAGGTGTTCTAACATTTTCAACTTTCTTTTTTCAACTACTTCTTGTGAAACTCAATTGTAGATACTACCACTATCAATGATAATTTTATAACACTTACCTCCAAATTTACAGACTATCCCGAACAAGATTTTTCCTTTGTATTGATCCTTCCTCATCCACAATATTTATTCTTAATAATTATATCTTCATGACTAATGATTCACCCTTCTCTAGTTTGTCTATTAGGTTTTATGATTTTCTAGATAATTATTCTACATATGTAGTTCTTGCATTATCTTTAGGTCTCTTGCTAATACTTCCTTGGCCTTGGTATCTGTAAACACCTAAAAATGAATAACACATTTCATCTCATCACTATATCATTTCTCATCAATTTCTATATTAGTTAAATAATTTTAATTATTTAATTAACTAACACATCATCCATATTAATTAAATATTTTTAATTAAAATTTATTTATCAATTTCCATCACCAACTTTAATTAAATTTAATATTTAATTATTTAATTAGTCCAATATTTTCCATCACCAACTTTATTTCCTTTCACCCAAGAGGGGGGGGGGGAATTATAGCTCATCTTCACTCTGTTCAACCTAAGAAAGATTCTATATGAATAACTACCCCATAGAATAGTAGGGCCCACCCACCCTGTAATAATTGGGTATCCTTCCACAGGTGGGAGGGCTTAGGTTGATTCTCCTCAACTATCTCTTAGGCTCCTACCAAATAGTAGGGCCTCGGGGGTTCTAGAGAAACTCCCAAAAATAGGGTAAGCCAAGGGTCTAAGAGATAGTTTACAAGGAATTAGCTGTTGCCCAAGGATAATTAATTTTTTTTTAATTATTTAATTAATTAATACATTAATTCTTCTTATCCACTGTAATCAAATAATTTTAACTATTGAATTAGCCAATATTTCCTCTATAATTAAATAAATAAATTTCATTTCTTTTCTATCTTTAATTCTTCCAAAAATAAATAAAATCAATATTTTATTTATTTCCTAATATATTATTCCCTCATGCACATGAAATTAAATAAATTTATTTGTTTGTTTCTATTTATATTCTTCTAAGTGAGTCAATAAAAAAAAACTTCTTTTCACTCTCACTTACTTTCACTTCACTCATCCATGCTATCACTTCATTCATCCATGCTCACACTTCACTCATCCATGCAACTAGTTAACTCATTCATCAAGTCCTCTCAATCAATCTCCTACATCGATCCTTCTAATCATTCTCCATTGTTGATCAATATCAGGTGATGAATCTATCATTATTCCAAGCCACAAAGCATTTTAATTATCTTGAGAATCCACAATTTATTAGAACATTCGTGGTATCACTACATCCATTTGCAATTACAAGGTTATACTTATGTTTGAAGAGAAATCCAAATCTATATTACTAAAACATTATCACACATAATGAAGTAAGATTAAGGCACTTTTTGGAGGCATAATTTGATTGATTTATTTCATTTGATTTACTTTGTGCACATTCTCTATTGTAGTAGATGTTGAATTGGGCATCAGGAAAATTCACCGCCAACAATTCACGGTCGAAAAATTAACCGCCAACAATTCACCGCAGGAAAATTCATCGCCATGACAATTTCAACTCAAGGAAAATTCACCACCAGCAATTCCGGAAAATTAATAAAATTAACATTTTTTAATATATATTTCCAAAACATTGATTTTTTTTTGTAAAAGAATAATTTTCATTGCATTTTTATTATCATAAATCAAATTATTCTTTTGCAAAAAAAATCAAAGTTTTGGAAATATATATTTAAAAAATGTTAATGTGATTAATTTTCCGTGGCGATGAATTGTTGGTGGTGAATTTTCCTTGAGGTGAATTTGTCATGGTGGTGAATTTTCCCGTAGTGAATTGTTGGCAGTGAATTTTCCCGCGGTGAATTTTCCTAGAGCCATTGAATTGAGTATTTGCATTGCTTTATTCTTAGTTTCAGATCCATCATTTTAATACACTCACATTTTGGTACATCCATTGGGATCTACACCCCTTAATTTAACAGTTTTCTTTGAGAATTTGTGATGTTGAAAGGTACAGGTAGAAAACAACACATTTGACAATGGATCAACACATATGATTTGCTATTTGGTGCTTTGGAGTTTCTAAATGATGCATTTGACCTAAGAAATGACAAATCTGATATGAGAAATATGTATCTAGTGTTTTGAAAGATCTCAAGCTAGATTGGAGCTATCAAAGAGAAAAATGGGGCTATTGATGCACATAATGGAGCTTTTGATGGTTAAATTGGCTTTTTTTTTATTTTTTAGGGTTTTTACCTTCCGTTTGCAAGCCCCAAGATAAATTGACACTATTGAAGCAAAAAATGTTGCTTATTATGCTTACTTTGGTGCATATGATGCTTACATTCATGATTTTGATGAATTTTGTGGCATTTTTGATGAATTGACACTTGTCACAAGATTTCATCTTTTGTTTGTAGGTGTTTTCAACTTAGGAATAGATTGGTGCTTCTAAAAGGTATCTTGACACATTTGACATGTATAACAATGCTTTTGATATATTTTATTTTTGTTTTGATGATTATTACTATGCTATTGAACTTTTTTTTATACACTTGATCCGTATTTTTTGTGTTTTTGACCTATATTGGAGATTATCTTTTGGATAACCTTTTTGATCTTGGAGATAACCAAATTGGTGCCGATTGGCAATTGCCGGGAGAAAAAAAAAATTGAGATTACTAACATAACTTTGTGCAGGATGTTGGTTAAATTTTATTTATTTTTAGCACTAAATTAGTTGCACACGTCAATTTTCTTAGGGGACAATCAAAATTGTATGTCATGCATGTGTAAGATAGTTGGTGTGTATGCTCTTTCCTTACACTACGTGCAAGCTTGGAGATCAAAATACTCTCTATTTTTCTTATTTAGTTTTATGTTTATCCAAGGTTGTGCTAGCTTGTGTATTCTCTCCCCTTATGCTTTGTGTGAGCTTGGGGATCGAAAGCACCGGATTTAATCTTTCCCTTTAGGAGGCCTACTTGGGGATTTCATCACCCAAGGACAACCTCAACCATGTTGTTTGGTGGGGTGTATAAAGGATGGAGAGAAAAATTTGTACCTCAAGAGTAAGTTATTGTCATGTCTAGGTAAGCCACAAGACCCTTGATCCACAGAGACCTATTTGGTGAAGAGGATAGGAGAAACCCTCCTAGACTCAAGAATTTGTAGATGAGCCCTCAGTTCATAGATACCACTAAGAACCTTGCATTTAGTAAGCCTAAGACCTTTGGCCATGAATGTAGTGTGGTACAATGCTCAATATCAACTGTGAAGTTACTCAACATGTACCTCTTTAAGTAGAGAAATAAATCCTTTGGGCTAAAGGGGTCAAAACCTTCAAAATAAGGGGAAGGTGAGCCCTTGTGCTTTTAGATCCCTATCTATCGACTCTTTGAGGTATTTTATGGTTGGGACTAGATCGAGGAGATACACTTGTTTTGAATAATTAGGGTTGTTAATGTGTTTGGCGTGTATTCTTGTGAAAAACCAGTAAAATCTACTCATCCTTAATACCTTGAAATCATCAACCATCTTGTTTGTTGTTTTGTCTCTTTCCAAAGAATTTTTTTTTATCCAAAACAATCACCTAGTTGCAAAAACACACTTTTTTACACATAGTTACACTTTTGAGTTATAAAATGATGCTTATGAGTCATAAAACCATGCTTCTGAGCTATTTTGAGGCACTTAATCTATCTACTTGTGTATCTCTCTAACAAATCTACACTTCTGAGTCATAAATATGTGCTTTTGATTAATTTTATGGCTTGTTTGAGCTATCATTCTTTGCATTTTCCTAATAGAATTACGCTTTTGAGTTATTTTATTGTGCACTAGGACTATCATGCTCTAAGTATTACTTCCTCACATATATTTGACAAGGTTCTAGTATGTTTGGTTTGAATAAGGACAACCCTTTTATTTGGAGAGTCAAAGTCCATGCAACAAATACAACATCACCTTGGTTCCTCATACCTTGGTGCATAATATCCTTTTTCTATATCAAAATAAGGATTGATGTCTATATATTTCAGTCATAACCAAATCAAACCACTTTTACATCCCATATTTCTTTACACCCCATATTCTATATCCATTAAGTAGTACCTACTTATAACTTTCACCATTTGATATTTGTTCAACAAAATTCATTCATTCTTCATTATCCTACATTTCACATCAATTTTTCTTCCATATTAGTTCATATCCATGTCAAAACCTTGAGATTCCCCGTTACAACTTAATCTCTTCTATTTTCATCATCCCATATATAAGGCCTTTCTAACACCTGATTAACTTGGTGTTTGTGAGTAGACACACAGTTCAGATGATGGGTTCCTATCTGAATAGCTCACCAAACCTTCACAAAAGGTTGTGTTTAATTATCAACCAAGGCTCATAAGATTTTGATAGTGCTAGCACTATATGTGCATTCAAGGATCCTAACTATACCCTATATTGAACCAGGCTATATCAATAGAACATAGGTGGTCACACATGTACTGAAAATTGTAAAAACTAGAAAAGGGAATAAATCATGAAATTGCAAAACAGGGGAATTAACATAAATCTTCTCTTTATGCTATGGGTACTTACTGCTCAATACTATAACTACTAACTATTGAATTTGAACTTGCAACCACTAATACTTCTAACTTCTCTGAAGAATATCTCAATGTAATGTTACGGGATGTAATTCATGCTACAAAATATCATTCATGAAATTCACATGCATATAATTGAAAAATTATCTTAAATGGATTTAGTAATGTAGCATCTAATCTAGTAACGAAAAATAAGGTGGGTTGACAGTACCTTGAGTGGCCCTTGAGTTTCCACACCCACAGAAGATATCAAATATGCACTACTTGATCAACAAATCATGACAACAAACTAAACTCCTTTATTGCATGAAAACTAGACTTCTTATAGTTTGACAAGAATCTCTAAGGATTTCTCATTCAGTAGTACATATCTATTGCAACTTGATAAAAAAAACTAACAAAAATTAACTATTAACTGGTAAAAACAATCAGACTGCTAGATTTTATCCTCAAGGTCACAAAACCCAATATATAGGCTCGAGAGGAGTCTTATTCATTCTAAGACTAGAAATAGAACATTAATGCATACATCCACTCTCCCTCAAGGATAGGAAGAGGAATAGTCTTTAAAATAGAAAACCATAAATATGAAATAGAAGGAAAACCAAACTAGGACTACCCCTATCGGTTAACAACCATGAAAAGGACATGTTTCCTAAAACAATTCACGTCATGGGTTACTCCTATTTGTAACAGACTTCTTCTTCCAGTTTCCTTATTGGTGGATAAAAATATATTTGTGGTGACTTATGGGTAACCATTCAATAACCACCCGTGCTTCCCTCTGGAACTGTCGTGCTTCAATCATTCTGGCTTCTCCCCTACAACCGTCCATAGTCATTTGTTGTGAGCTATAAATCTAGTTGTTGCGGGCTATAATATTCTTGGTTGCAAGATGTTAGTTTTGATACCAAGGAATTCACATTATTAAAAATCACAATTAAATTGTAAAAACATACTAAATATTATGAATATTCATACATCCACACACACATATACCAATATCATATTTATATTTCCACATATTTGAAAGGAATTCAGGTGAGCGGAAACAAATTTCTACACTAATCTAAGTAGGGGAGAGTTACAAAATTTTGATTTTACACCTTTAAATAGTTACAACAAGAGAAGAACATATATAATAAATGAATAGAACAACAAGTACACATAACCAAATATACGTGGGGAGACCCCTTTCAGGTAAAAACCCTTTACCCTCCAAAAGCACAATACTTCTATATTACTTCAAATAGGAGTTACAATACATCCCAAGTACAAAGCTTCTACACAAGTGCTTCGAAACAAACACCTGTTCTGGAGTTAACCTAATAGCACTTCCTTACCTGCAAACAAACTATGCATTCTACAATGCAATGCACTCAATATATAGAGTGATACAAGCTTTTAGAAGCATCTAAAAGGAGAGGGGCGTCCAAATCCACATGGCACAATATCCCTTGCCATAGACATGCATTTGGAAACATGTAACATATTCCCCTATACCCCTTACAATTGTCAAACATGAAAATATTCCTTCCTCAAGCTTGGGCGCCTAGAATATACTAAAAATAGGGTATGAAAGATTCCTTACACATCTTACAACTATCATAGAATCTGTCATAACGGACTACACTTACAGCTGTAAGAGAATATGTCATAATTGACCAAGAATACCCGATTCTCTTACATCCTATCATAACCCAACTTGGGCGCCAAATTTCACCCATGCATGAAGATTCCTTATGAAACGTTAGAATCTATCATAGGTCAAAGATTCTAAACTGGGATTCCTATGTCCACTTGGGATGATTATTTTTCATCTAGTCACTTCCAATGAGGATGCCATCGAGCCGGTGCGTCCCAATTTGTGACATGATACCATAGGAAATTAAATAATACAAAGTAATACACTAATACATCAACTAAATCACTATTAGGACTCTAAGGTTGAGACACCTTAATCCCAACATTCTCCCACTTGTCGAAGACCTACTGAGAGTCATACAGAATCATCTGCTCAGGGCCCCAAGGCCCATGGAATCAGAACACCATCTAAACTTCTCTATGCTCACTGGTTTTGTCAGTGCATTTGCAACATTCACCTAAGTGTCAACCTTTTCTAGGTTCACCTTTTTGTCTTCTACCATATCAAACAAAATGATACTGAACATTGATGTGCTTTGTTCTAGCATGGAAGGTAGGATTCTTTGCTAGACAAATCGTACTTTGACTGTCACAACAAATAGTATTGTCTTGCATCTAAACCAATATCAAAACATAATCTCTTAAGCCAAATGGCTTCCTTATAGGCATGAGTGGCTACCATATTCTCTTCCTCTATCGTGGACAATGCGACTATAGCTTGCCACTTACTCAACCAACTGATAGCACCACCAAACATCATAAACACATAACCACTGGTGGATCTTCCGTTGTTAATGTCACTTGCCCAATATGAATCCACATATCCATGAATACTCACAGAATGTTGAGGTCCAGTAGGATAACCATGAAAAAACAAGGCATACTTGGAAGTACCCCATAAATATTTGAACACTCTCTTTACTGCATCCCAATGCACCTGTCCAGGATTAGCCATGAAACGGCTAAGGACTCCCATTGCTTGGGAAATGTCTGGTCTTGTACACACCATCACATACATCAGAATCTGTCATAGGTCAAAGATTCCAAAGTGGGATGCCTATGTCCACTTGGGATGATTATGTGTCATCCAGTCACTTCCAATGGGGATGCCACCCAACCAGTGGGTTCCAATTTGTGACATGACACCATAGGCAATTAAATAATACAAATTAATACAATAATACACCAATTAAATCAATATTAGGACTCTAAGGTTGAGAAACCTTAATCCCAACAATATTTAGGTTTGTCAAAGTGCATAAAAGGCATATGAAAGATGTATGAAGTCTTGGAAATGTTTGTGAAACTTAGCAAATGAAATGATAAAAGCATAAACTGATGAAGGAAAAACTATCCATTATCTAGACCCATCACCATCACCCCTAGTCTAAGCCTCACTCCATTTTCTTCATCCCATACTCCTTATTCCTCAATTTTTCTTCCATCCAACTACTTTTTTTCATCACTAATGCACTAAACCTATCCTATTTTACCTATTGCGAGCTTGATCAAATTTTTATTTGTTTTTCTACCCAATCTCTAGAGGGGGAAACCTACCAACCTACCTCCATCCCTCAGTCCATTGGGGCACACTAGGGCATTTCATCACCAAAAAAATTTATACCAACATTTGTCTTTGAGACAATGTAATGAACACATTATGTAAAAGAGGGGCAAAATGTAAACACATAAAAAAAGACTAATGCATTTCATCTCATCAATATATCATTTCTCGTCAATTCCTATATTATTTAATTAAGCTAATACATCATCCATATTAATCAAATAATTTTTAATTATTTAATTTATTTATCAATTTCCATCACCAACATTAATTAAATATTTTTTAATGTTTAATTAATTCATCATTTTCAATCACCAACATTAATTAAATATTTTTTAATTGTTTAATTAATTCTTCAAAATTTCCTCTTCACATTAATTAAATGATTTTTAATTATTTAAATAATTCATTAATTTTCATCTCCACATTAATTAAATAGTTTTTAATTATTTAATTAAATTCTCAATTTCTTCCATCCATATTAATTAAATAATTTTTCATTATTTAATTAATTTATGCATTAATTCTTCTAATCCATTATAATTGAATAATTTTAATTATTTAATTAGCTAATATTTTCTCTATAATTAAATAAATAAATTTAATTTATTCAATTAATTTTTCTATCTTTAATTCTTCTAAAAATAAATAAAATCAATATTTTATTTATTTTCTAAATATATCTTTCCCTCATGCACATGAAATTAAATAATTTTATTATATAATTCTATTTAGATTCTTTTAAGTGAGTCAACTCAAAAAAACAACTTTTGTTCACTCTCACTCACTTTCACTTCACTCATCCATGCTCTCACTTCACTTATTCATGCTCTCACTTAATGTTACCCGATTTTCACCCACCCGCTCAATCAGGTAGGCTGCAAGGGAAAACTATGTTTTAAATTCAGCACGTGGATTAAATGTGGCTCCCATAAGGGTTGAGCCTAGTGTGCAGGTGTTTGGTTTTCATTGGGAAGGTCTTCATCTGATGCATTTGAGAACTAATGGAGGCATTGTTTCACAGGGTTAAATCATACATCTGATGCTATTTCACAAGGAAGTTTGTTGGAAGCATGCCTTGATCAGATTTGGCACAAAACTCCTGAAGAAGAAAGTCGCTGAGACCCTCCTGTTGTCTTGCTGATTGGCAGTTTGGTTATGTTCATTTGAAATCCAAAGGTCGCTGAGAAATCTTGGTCGCCATGAGTTTTTGTATATCTCTCCGCTTGGGAAGTCTCGCCGACCGTTGTTCACAAGCCCAACATCGGGGAGAGTGGTTTGCGCTTGGGGAGATGTCTTGCTGACCGCTGGTGGTCTCGCCGAAAGGAGGTGCCATCGGTATGATGTCTCGCTGACAGGATGGACTCTTGCCGAAATGGTTTGAGCTCAGAGAAAGGAAGTCTCGCTCGCTATGACCTCCTGCTGACTGAGGGGAGTCTTGCTGAAAGAATAGTGGCTCGGTGTAAGGTCTTGCCGAAGGCAATGGTCTGGCTGAATGATTCGCGATCGCTATGATGTCTCCTTGACTTGTTGTGGTTTCGCCGAAAGGGTATATGGATATCAGTAAGACTCCTAGCCGAGGGGTTTTCGTTTGCCATGATGTCTTGCCGACTCATGATGTCTCGCCGATAGTTTTAACTCTTCGGTGTGATTGATGGAGGCTCACTGAGACCTTTGTCTGACCTGTTTGTCTTGCTGATGGGTGTATTCGTGTTGAGCATCGCTGAAACTCTTACCGATGGTCTAAATGGAAAGATATCTACTGTCAGGTTCTTTCGGTATGACCTCTTGCCGAAAGCGATAGTCTTGCCGATGGTTTTAGATATCGGTATGACTCTTAAGGACTCACTATGATGTCTGGCCGATAGCGATGGTCTGGGTGACAATTTTGGATATCGATATGACTCTGGCCGCTCGCTATGAACTCTTGCTGACAGTTGTATGCTATGTCGATTGTTGCTGTGAAGTCTAATTGCATCGGGGAGACACGGCTAGTGTCTCACCGACATACGATTCCGCTTGAGTAGCCTTTGACCACCTGGAAAGCCTAAGTGGCATGTGTTCAGCCAATCAGAGAAAGTTGAGGGCGAACCATTGACTGTTTGACTGTTGTGACCACCCCTGTGGAAGATCAACGGAATGTGAGCGGTATGAATCTACTATGTGATCAAAGGATGATGGATCAGTTCGGTGTCCAGTGGTGTCGTCTGTGAAGAGATCTAACAGAGGGCGCCTGATGCTGCTTCTCGAAGGAGGTCAACTTGCAAGAAGATCTTGAGCACAAGAAAGCTGAAAGGAAGAAAAGGCCATGAGTCTTAGTGATAGCTGGAATCTCTACTGGAAAAAGGTAGATCAATATTAATGGTAATGCTTCAGAACGTTCAAAGTGGCTCTGATGAAGCTCTCGAGGGTGGACATGGAGGCCAGAAGTTAATGCGATGGTTTCAAAAAATCTAAGGGATACTCCTAAGGGCGATCCTTCACCGACATGGACACGAGGGATGCACATTGAATGCATTAACTTTATTCCAAAATATCTGAGGGCCGACCCTTTTGTCACCGACTCATTTTTTGTAAACCCTAGGGCAGAGGCCGACACTTTTGAGTTTTGTTGTATATATGGCATTTTTTGCCTCATTTTGTAGGGGGTTCTTCTTATGCTTTTCTGAAGTTGTGAATTTTGCAGTCCTCTCTCAGATTAGCAAACTTTTGTAACTCATTTGGAGCATGATATATAGAATTTACCTTGGTTACCATTGATGGTTCAATTTTCCTTTTGGTTCTTGCAAAATATTGTGCATTTTCAGGTGATTGATCAAGCTACTTCATGAAATCTTTCTATTTCCTTCTAGCTTTGCCTCATGTTAGCATGCCTTTCTTTGCAAAAGTAGTATTATGTAGGTTACAAATTGTGTTTTACTGAATTGCACATGAACTTTCAATTTGTGAAAAATTGCTTTTCCTTCTTAAAAGTGTGTGCATGTCAAACCTGTTTGTGAAATACTTATGCATAATCTACAGAAACTTTTTGTGCAGTCCCATATCCATCATTAGTATTCAAGTGTAACCTGAGTGTCTCATTGCTCTTATCAATTTGGTGTATCACCATAGGATTTAGTTTTCATTTTCATGCACTCCTTCTCCCTTTTCCTTACAAAGATCAGTAGTTTAGGTGATACCAAAGGAATTCGACCTTCTCCGGAGGTTCTTTTTCATTTTTAGGTGACCGACAACCTGGAAAAGTTCCCATGTTTCTCTAGAAAGCTTAGTTTTCATAAATTTGCATAGGGTGCATTTCTAAGAGATAACACTTAAATCATCCATGCAACTACCTAACTCATTCATCAAGTCCTCTAAATCAATCTCATTCATCAATCCTTCTGATCATTCTCCATCATTGATTGATATCGGGTGAAAACTATAAATCTACCATCATTTCAAGCTGCAAAGTATCCATAATTGTCTTGAGAATCCACAAATTTTGAGAATTTTTTTTCTATCACTACTAATTTTTATGGAGTTGATGATTGAACCCCACATCTCCTAGAAATCACCTACAAATAATTATCCTACCACAAAGAGAGATAAAAGCAAGATGAATTTGCTCAACAACTTGAGAAATTGTATAGATGCAATAACTTGAATGAATGATTACAATCAAAGGTGAATCCTTATGTAAAGGAAAAAGCAAACCCTATATGAGGATTTGATTATATTGTGATAAGTGTCATTATCCTATGCAATGAGACAACATGACCTATAATTAGTCCAATTTAATAATAAAAATGCAATGCCTAAGTTAACCTTAAATAATCAAAGTAAAATGGGCTTAATAATTAGTTTATTATTAGGTGATTACCTATTTACTCTAACACCCCCCTTAAGATCAACTTAGGGAGAAGCTAAAAAATAATAAAGAATTCAATGGTGGATGCATAAATGGGTCTTGAATACAAGGACTAATGAGGTACCCATGAACAAATAATTAAAATCTCTCATAACTAGAGAAAAGAAGAAAACCTCATGAGAAAAAAACTTCTCTAAAAGATAAAAAAGAAATGAAAGTATACATGTGACAAAAGAATGTAGGAATCAACCTGTCCCCCCAAGTGTTGCTTCAGTCACATAAGTACAATCAAGATCCCCCCATAGGAGAGAAAAGAAGAGATGATGAATACTTCCCATAAGAAAGGAGCTCCTCTGCCAAAGGTGAATGCTCGAAGAAGAATGTTGAAGATGATCCAAAATCGAAAAACATTGTTCCTCCCCTTAGGAAGAAACACATCCAATGGTGAATGTAGAAGAAACTCTCTTAGGAGAAGAGGTCTCATGATAGGTGCCTCAAAAAAATTCTCAACGGTCCATAGGTTTGAATCAAAAGAAGTCAAATAAAATGAAGAAAATCCAAACAACTATGAAGATACATAGAGAAAAACCTCCAAAGGTGATGGTGAAGTGATGACAAGTGGGTTGTAACTATCATCAAAGAGAAAGTGAATATCCTCCAATATGTCCCCAATATTTGAAATGTGTGACTCAAAAATAACACTGCAATGTTTGTCAAGAAGTCATCCCACAAAGATGAAACTAAAAGACTAGAAAAATCCTGTTGAAATGAGTTGATCTTTGAAGATGTAGGAGGTGGAATCTCAATAGAAGTCTCATGAAACAAGGTGTATGATGGAAGTATGTACATATGTTCAAGTTACCAAATTTCTCCTAAGATGTCTTATCCACTCTAGATGTATGAGAGTGTAAACTAGTCAATGGTATTGCAAGCTCATCTGGAGTGAAATGAGAGAATACAATCGAGAGGTATGATCAAATACCCCAATTGAAATAATCTCTTTGTTGTGTAGGTCGTTGATAAGCACTGAATCAGATGTAAAATCTACTATCTTACTTTCCCCACTATGTACAATCTAATATATGGAAAGGAGATTGGGAGATAGTGAAGGAATACAAAGTAAACCATGAAATGTGCCATCATCAATATCTATAGATACTATACCACTAATACTCATGTAAGTGTTGTTCCCCATTAGTATATTTGGTGATGTGTAAGGTTCATATGAAGAGAACATACTCAAAGATGATGCCATGTGATGTGAGGCTCTTGAATCAAGAAGCAATCAACTAGATTGAGGACTAGTGGATACAAAGAGTGCATGAACTTTCATATTATTTACTCCACATGCCATGGTGGCTAACCCTAGTTGTGAAGGTTTTTAAGTGGAAGAAGATGATCTGTAAGGAAACTAAATATGATTCTTCTATAGAAGGTGTTTTAGCTCATAAATTTGCTTTGCATAGCACTGACGCTCATCATGTCCTGGCTTTTTATAATATGCATATTTTGGTCGATCCTTCTTAGATAAGTCCTCCTTAGAAGAGGAAGAAGAATCAAAGGTATCCTATGAATGTGATTCCTCATCTTTCTCATTTTTCTTGAAATCCTTGTGTTTACATTTCTTCCATTTTCCATTTGAAGCCTTCAAGTCTTTGGTGCCTGGTGATATAATAAGAGCTTGTGGTTTGTAAGAATTCAATGAGCCCATTTGTACCAACTTTTCTTGACCCCTAGTGAGTGATGTAGCAAAATCATCAAGTGAAGGTATAATGAATTTGGTTCCAAGTGCATCTGTATGGAATAAAAGGTAGAAATAAATATTGAATAGTTAGGACCAAGCTTGGAAAGGATGGAGAAAATCGAGTAAGAGTCTTGTTTTTCAATACCACATTGTGTCAACCAGAATCTAAGAGACTTAAGTTTTGTGAAGAAGTCCTAGATGTTGTCAAAATCTGTAGGAGTCAAACTAATAAGTTCATTGTCCAACTGAAATCCTCTCAAAGTATCTTGCTTCTCAAACGAGCACTTTGAGTGAGTCCAAATATAATTGGGAGTACATGATTTAACATGAAAGGGAATATCAAGATGCATAGACATGCATAATGTCCCAAAAGCCTCATCACACAATTTAAACCATTTTCTCTCCTCTACAACTCTTGTAGGTTCAAGTTTTGTACCCTTGGTCACTCTATATAACCCTTTTTTCTTCAGATGTATCTCCATTTGTTTTTTCCAACCATAATAGTTGTATGGAGTGAGTGGAGAGATATTGGTTGAATCCATGTGTTTTAAATGAAATGTAACACCCCGCCGTGAAACCCCAAAGGACTCCACAACTAAGCAACAATATTGGAACAATTTTTTTTTTAAAGGAACCTAACATGAAATGTAAACCATACCACACTAACATACAATGCATCTAACATACATAAGTTCTAACAATGTCCTTTAGGGTATCATGACTGCATTACAAACACCTCAATCATCCAATCTAAACATACATCACAAAATAACTATAACAAGAGTTCATTTACATCCACTACATTATATATATATTTCCATAGATACAAAACCATTAAGGATCACAAAATATGAACCAATGAATACATATACAACTTCCCATACATGGGATAGATCATTACACTATTTACAAGTTTACATCAAAGCTTCCCTTATAATAACGGGAAGGATACATTAAATACAAGAGAAGATACAACTAAAATGATTACAATTCATAGCATCCACGTTGCCACAAGAATTTGGTGCAAGATCTGGAACATCAAAAAAGGTACAACTCCATGCTCACGAACATCAATTGGGAACCCAATGGAGTGCATAACACGTTCCACCCGACCATGTGGTACCCTAAGGTCCACCCCTCGTGTTAGGAGATGACAATAAGAACCCACCACACAAGCAATCGAGTAGACAAGGCTAACATGACTCCAACATACAAAAGTAACAAACAAAACAATAAAGAAACAACCGCTTCTAGAGGTACAAGAACAACAAGGGGAAAAAAAAACAAGGCATACAAGGTTGTTGTAGGGAGGAGTGTCATCACATAGTTTTCTATGGGTTACCTTGGCGTAACCTTCCTAGGTTACCAAACCCCCATCTTCGGCTACGCTGGACCACCTCTACTGGCCACCGGACCCCATGCAAACTATGTGGGATCAACATACCTTCCCAGAGAGCAAGTACCTTCCAAGAGTACAAGGCAGTTGATCTTGCCATTCTAGGCCTTCTCACTCATCCCAAGCCTAAATGAGCACTTGAGCTATGAGTGAGGCTACATTATCTGAATTAATGTGAGATACTACCCAAACCCCCTAATTAATTATTAGTGTTTTCATTGAATTAAGAAACTCTCAATGGGTTATCATGGACCTGCCCCTTTGTGTGTCATACCCCCATTGAAAGCCACTCCCCCTACTAGAAACATAAACTCAACAGTCCACTAACTGGGTAAGACAACTTGCATAACATATAAAGCCACATGAATAATCACATAACGCGAGGCATGCACCAACTCACACAAAGTATCCACAAATAACAATTCCACAGTGTAAGGCCAAAACCCACATAATCATAAATCAAGTATAGAATCAAGTGTTCACAAAGAAACAACATGAAAATCCAATCATAAAGAAAACTCTTTCCCCAACCTTTGGAAGTCTAAATCACTAACACAGTGATTCCCCCATCGAAGTGGCAACAATAACAAGATCTCAAAAGACTATTTTCAATCCACAATTTACAAGTCAACAAGTGTAGAATAACGAGTGACAACATCACAACGAGATCTTCAAACTCAATCAAAACTAACATAATCCACTCAATACAAAATCAACCACAAAAAATCAAATCTTCTCAACATCCAACAACCACAAACGCAATAGTAAAATCAACCAATTCACAACTCATTTCAAAAATCATTCGACAAGGCATCCAAGGGAGACCTCAATTTTCTCCTCACATGATACCCCACCACTAATTACCTAACCAACTTATAATTTGACTAATAAACAACAATATCAACCACCATGACAACAATAGTAATCAACCAAATGAATCAACAAAAATCAACCAATCAAATCAAGCATGATATATTTCATAAAAGGCTTTGTCTCCATAGCTCTGATTACTCATTAACTTAATCCACTTAAATTACTTAATATAGTATTGTCACTACAAGACAATTGTACTAATAACCTAGTGAAATTATCTAGCACGGATAATCTAATCCATTTATTTAAATAAATCTATTGAAACATCTAAATAAAAATAAATTAATTTCCCTAACATAGTCAATAAACATTTCCCAACTTAAATATAGTCCTATTTACTTTAATAAATTCTAAATATTGAGAACAATCACGTAATACAATAATTCGAGGACAACCATAATGACAATCATACCTAAAAATAATCCACATTCTATAATTTACAAAAGTAATCTAATTCTTTGACTTATTCAATTCTTCCAATTCTCAGATTATAAATAAGTCTATGCTCCCTATTTGATTTTCCCAAACGTTCACGCGATAACACCTATCCTTGATAACTATTTATACAACGAACTCACACATCAACAATAACTGAATATGAAAGAACCAATATTGTAAAAAGAACATCTAATTCATCCCTTCAAATAAATCTCTCAATTATCTAAATATGATTTAATCAATTTATTTTCCTTATTAATTTCTCAATCACTTCAAAATATATCACTCTTTTCTTATTTAACTTTCAAGTCTGCTACTCTACAAAACCATTGTTCTCTAGGTGGACTCTTTCTTTTACTTTGACTATATATATGCATACGTATATACATATATACAAATATATCTCTATCTATATATACCTACATCTATTTATAAAAATAAGTAAATACACATAATTTTTGTTTGTTGATTACACTATAGTAAATCTGAATTAAATAAGAGATTCGTTTTCTAACATACACAACATAATTGGTTCATATGAAATGCAATATGAAGAAGCATAGACAGGGCGAGTATGAAACTAAGGCTTATATCCCTGATATGCTGAGAAAATTTTCACAGACTAAAGCTAAGAAGGTGGAGGAAAGCGTGCGGCCGGGAGAGGAGAATGGTTGCGCATGCTTCACACCTCAGAGCCCCTTAATGTATTACACATACAGTCAATCATTAGGGGTGCAAGGTTGAAACCAAACTATAACCATTGAAAGGAGGCGTTGAAACTATAAAGGGCGCCTTTTATAAGTTTCAAGCTTGACTATCAATTACAATGCTTTGAAATTGAATGCCAAGCATCAAAACTCAAGGACAACGAATATACATTGCATATGGCATTTGCTGAAAAGACTCAAGGATCTTTCAGGGGAAATGAAATTGGCTAAGGAGAAAGTTTGGCACAAACAATGAACTAGAGAAATCGATCTAAAAAAAATGTAAACCTTTCTCTATCATTTTAAACAACGACATTCTTCTGTAGAGATTATTGGTGATGCAAAAATGAAACAGCCTGAAATATAGGCTTGCGCTATAATACTTCAAGCAAAGGCAATTGGTAGGTGTAAAGCCCAATTCCATAACGTTTCTAGCATTTTCCCATGTCAAATGAGAGATTTGGGGGCGGCCTTGAACATGCATTGAGGCATAGTAGTAGGGAAACATTGCAAAGAAACTCACAAAATCAACGACTTAATGAAGCACTCTATAACACATTCTATGCGTAAGGTTTGCTTGTGCTTAGCTAAATTTTCTGATGGCATAGACCGAAGCCCTAAAGGCAAGAATTTGATCAAATAAGGGATATAGAGAAAGCATAAGACTTTTAGATTTAAAGGATAGAAATGCTATACCAAGCGGCAACTAATTTTCTTCATGAAGAATGATTTAACTTGCTCGACATGCAAACAGTGAACGAGAGTTATTCAAACTTTCTATATCAATTTGCAAAAGTATAGAATGTTGCATCAAATATCGATAATGTATAAAAGACATAAATTAGAATTCCTCATCGAAACCAAACTTCCTAATCTGATTAAGGAGGATAGAGTACTTTATCATGCATACTTGGATTGAAGGATCATCTCACACTCATAGTGTTGTTTAACAGTAGCATCTATGAGAAGGGCGAAGAAGAGAAGTGTCGAGGATAAAATCTAACGCAACAATAACCTCTTCCCACAAGATTCGATCAACTTCAGAAAATCTGTTCTCTTCGAAAACCCAAAAACAATAACAAACATGTATTTTTCTGACAAATAATGTTGCAGATCCAAAAAAAAATTCATTCGAAAACCAAAAATCAACTGATAAGCATTTTCCCAAAATTGAGCATTATTAAAACCCGGAAAAAGATTAGTTTTCAAAAATAAAAATCAAGCAATTATCACTTAAAAAGACAAGTTTCCTTTTTGTAACCCGCTCGAAGCGCATGTGCTTGAACTCCTCTTTTTCCATTTTCAAACTTGCTTTAACATCTTGTTCAAAAATCTTATCTAGTTAATTATTCTATTTTTGAATTGTATTATCTTTCCATAATTTAATTTATTTTCACACAATAATAATATTAATGATATTTATCTATATTTATTTATTTATTAAAACATTTAATCAAATCATTTAATTTAATAACTAATAATCAAAATCCACATAATATCCTTCCATGATTTATTAATTATTATATTAATTCTAATTAATTTAAATGACCTTATAATCAATTTAATTTAATTTAATTGATTAAACAAGGCTATTCATAATACTAAATTTACCACATAATTTCAATAACCAGTTAAACAACATAATAACGAACAATAACGAGACATCACCAATCATCCAAACAAACTTACTCAAATGCCAAGAAAAGGCCTAACACGGAGGGGCACTACATGAAAAGTTATATAAATTGCAAATAAACATCAATATAGACCCTCATAATGTAATAAAAATACTCCCTCTTTAATCTCAAAAAATGACCTTTTGCATGTTTTCCAAGAAAAGAACCAAAACAAAAAAACCTGAGATATAATGAAAATATAAGGTACTTGATAAATTTTCTATAAAAATAGGTTTAATATTTCTGAAGAGGATTGAATCAACTTTTTGATGTCGCTTGAATCATGAACAATATCTAAGTGCAAAGTTATGACCTCTTGAGTGAATTTTTTTTAATTTGACTTCGAAGGATTGTAGAACTTACCAGAAATAGAATTTGGAAAATTTATTCACACCACTAGACCAAGTTTGGAACTAGCTTTCAACTAATATATGGATAATGAAAATTGGAGATTAGACACCCAATTTATGCCCAATTTATTGAAACTTTCCTGATTTGGCCTTTAGGTCAATCAAGGGGCTAAAAAAGTAGGACTTGATCACATGCAAACCGAACACTATTGGTTGGGGGCTGGTGATAGGCCCTCGGTATCCAACACGACCTTCAATGGGGGCTAGGTATTATCTGGCCATGGTGGGGTGGTGAGCAAGTGGTGGAGATTAGGTGGAGCAATGCAAAGAGGAGGTGACGATAGTGTCGCGATGGCAAACAAGCAATGATCGAGGGTTTGAAAATGAAGAGATTATTCCCTACGAATGTTCTGGAGAAAATTCATTGTGAATATTCCAAAGAATATTCCCTATGAATATCCTAGATAATGTTTTGCATCCACTGAAAAACTAGTCAGCGACCACAAAAATTATAATCGCCACTATTTCTCGTACGGTCATTAAATTTTTGCACAAGTGCACCATTTTTTTATGCAATACTACACAATATGCCCTGTATGATGGTGTATGATATGTATGGCCTAGTATGGATCCGTAAAAACTACACGTATTCCATATAGGTGTATGGATTTTTTATTAAATTTTGTGCCCTAAAAAAAAATCACCCAAATTTTTTTTGTTCAAATTGTCGTGAAACAACAACCAATCCTTATGTTTTTGGCTACTCTAGACATAATGGTGAGGTCCATTTTGCTCCAATATGCACCAATTATTTTCTCAAGGCTAGATATCTCAAATTTTGAATAGGAGGCTACAAATTTGGTGCTTTGATACCATGTTGGAGTTGACGATTGAACCCCATAGCTCCCAAAAGTCACTTGCAAGAAATTATCCTATCACAAAGAGAAATCAAAGCAAGATGAATTTGCTCAACAACCTAAGAAATTGTATTGATGTAATAACTTAAATGAATGATTACAATGAAAGGCAGATCCTTATGAAAAGGAAAAAAGAAAACCCTAGATGATGATTTTATTAGATTGTGACAAGTGTCATTATCTTATGCAATGAGACAACATGACCTATAATTAGTCCAATATAATAATAAAAAATAATTCCTAAGTTTAGATTAAGTAATTAAAGTAAAAAGGGGACGAATAATTAATTAATGATTAATTAAATATTAGGTGGTTACCTATTTACTCCAACACATTTGTGATTACAAGGTTATGCTTATGTTTGAAGAGATCCACATTCATATTACTACAACATTATCACACATAATGGAGTAAGATTGAGGCACTTTGTGGAGGTTCTATTTGATTGATTTATTTTATTTGATTTAATTTTTGTGCACACGCTCTATTGAAATAATTGTTGAATGTTGAATTGGGTATTTGTGTTGAATTATCCTTTGATTTCAATTTCAACATTTAATACACTCACAATAACATTCAAATTCTTGATGTCCTCCTTCGTAATTGAAACATGCACCTCTATAGGATCTTCCATCATTCTTTATATATCTTCCTTTTCCTGTTTGATATCTACTTATTCTATCACTGTGGCATGAATTATTGCTTTCTCTACTATTTTCCAATAAGAATTACTCCTTCCTCCTTTATTCTATTATGAATTACTACCATTATGGTATATGATATTGCTCTTCCTTAATTCCAAATATCCATTGTAGGGTCTTGTATCATCATATTGAGATCTCCTTCTTTAGAATCTTCCTCCTCTACACATCTATTAGTTCTATCTACCTTCAAATCTTTTATTTAGTTTCTCCTCTATCTTCATTGCAAATTGAAATGCTTCTTCTATTGTTGTCAATATTACCAAGTTTAGTTCTTCCCTAATACTTCTTATCAATCTATTGATATATTTTGCAACATTTTACTTGCTTGCTTCAGTATGCCTAGTCTTAATGATCATCTTCTAATTTTTTGGTATATTCCTTCATAGCTTTATCTTTTTATCTTACATTTTGAAACTTTTTCAATAATTCAAATTCATAATCAATAGGTATAAATTGCTTCTTTAAATTTATAACCATATAATCCCATTTTTTAATCTCTTCTTTACCTCTCACATTCCTTTCTAATTGTACTTATTTCCACCAAAAAACATGTCCTTTTAATTTAGTTTTATTAAAACTAACCCTCTCTTAATCTACAATTTATTCATACTAAAAATATTCTTCCAAATATTTCTAACAAATTAACTATTCTAGATTTAAATCACCAAAATAATTAAAAATCTCAATTTTAGGTCTCTTACCAAGTCTATAAATATCCTTCAAAATTTTCACTTGATCTATTTCTTCTTCTTCTAGGGTTTCCATATCTTTCTCAATAGCTTGTGCACCCTCTGACTTTCATCACTCTCACCACCATTTCTAGGTTTTAAACCTATTTTTATGTATTCTTCCACAACATCCAAGAAATAATTCATTACCCTCGCCATTTCAAACATTTATTCCATTCTTCAAGCAATATTAGTAATAACTTATACTCTTCATAGAGATAGCTCTCCCTAGGATCTAGTGCAAAGTACCTCAAGTCAATGATTAGTCTAAAATGAGCCACCTCAATTAGTGATCTATTCACACATAAAGCCTTAATAGTAAACCTTATGTTCTCTCTCCCCCTCAGGATTCTAAACCTTGGCTTTGATACCACTTGAGGATCTAATGAAGGATTATCCAACCATGCAATAAAATGAAACTTGACATAGAATTACATAATATAATTCCAATGCAACAAGGAAACAACAATGTGAACTTTATTTATTCTTAATCATAAATAAATTACAATTTTCTACAATGGGAATCCAACATGCTAGGCTTTAATTGTTTGATTACCATGATGTTGGAAATTGCATACCCTTACAATTTCATGTTATGTTTTGGGCTTGCTTTTGTGTTCATTTTGCTAGTATGTTTTAGGGATCATTCTAGCCTCAACCTTGGCTCTTTCCATCACCAAATTTCCATATATATATTTTTATCAAATTCTAGTTCTTCTCATTGACTTGAGGCCACATTTAAATTTTTGAGTGATTTCTCTAAGATACAAGTGCTATGTGTGGACATCCATATGATGTGTAGTGTCTCACAATTTTCCAAAAAATTACGCATTCATTTTCTACCTAGCTACCTATTGTCTCTTGCCATAGTTTTCATCCATTTGAAAAAAACCTCCATTAGAATTCAATCCTTTAGCTTCCAAGGAACCCTTTTAAATCTAATATTTGATATTTTCTTCCTCTCTTGGATATGCTTGGATGAACATACCTCCATTATTGAAGCTTCCTAAGGTTACATGTTGTTGGATTATTATTGAAAACTCCATGTACTCACTTCTCTCTTCTACATCATGCTAGTAATATTATTTCAATAAGTTATTATTCTTATTTGAATAATATTGCAGCTTCTCTTTATAATTTCCTTCTACATTTCTATTAGAAAATCTCTTGGTGACTTTCACAACCATTCTCATGGCTATGATTGGATGAATACACCTCTATTGTGGAAGTTTTCTAAGGCTACATGATATTGGATTCTCTTTGAAAACTCCATATACTCACTTATCTCTTCTACATCATGCTAGTAATAATATTTGAATAAATTATTGTTCTATTTTAAATAATATTATAGCTTTCCTTTATCATTTCCTTCTACCTAATGAAAATATCTTCGTGATTACCACAACCCTTCTAATGGATATGCTTTGTTGAACATACCTCTATTGTTGAAGCTTGCTAAGGTAACATGTTGTTGGATTCTTATTGACAAATCCATGTACTCACTTCTCTCTTCTACATTATGATACTAATATTGTTTCAATAAGTTATCATTCTTGTTTGAATAATATTATAGTTTTTATTTATCAAGAAAATTTCTTGGTGACTACCACCATCCTTTATCCAATCCCATACAAACTAGTTTATCAATCCTTTTAGACCTAGGATTTGATATTTATAGCTCCATTTTTATTTTTTGTTCTTGGTCCTACATTCTCTTAGGCTAAGTGTGAACACACTTTTCTAGTTTTTATTTGATTGTCCATGAATTTTAAAAGACTACAAAATGGGTTGGACCATCCTTGAAAAGCTCCCAAGTAGTCCCAACTATTTTTCATGTTCTAGCTACAAGTATTTGAAAGACTACAACCACATGAAGGTTTAATTTATCTCTTCCTTTTTGTTTTCATTTCATTATTTCACTTGTTATAGTTAGTTTAGCTTCATTTTTATATCATCTAGTATGTCCAGGCTTGTCACTTTTGTTGTCCTTGTTTCCAATTATGTGAGTTCAAAATCTGGTAAAAAATATAAGATTTGAAACTTCTCTTGATGATAATATAAGATCAGGATGATAGTGTGTAAGAAGAACTTTAACACATTGCATGGACATCTACACATTGTGATAGCCTCTTGGGTAGTGAGCTTTATCTTCCAATGTCAGGTTACTATCTTTCTACTATTTATAATTTATAATTTAGTTTATTATTTATGTATTTTAGTTTCCTATAAATTAGCATCTTACAACCCAACTGACATTGATGTAAGGAAAGTGAATAATAACTTAAGTTCACATTTACAATTATAAATGAATGAAATGAAAAATTTGAATGATATTATAATAAAGTTTCAAGTGTTGAGCTCCAAAATTGATTTCTAACTATATCAATTTGAACTTATTTCCAATAATCATGAATAATATTTATATAGAAAATCCTCGCCTTAGGAGTGATCTCAGTAAAAAATAAGGTGGTGCGAAATGTGATGCCTTGAGAAACATGTAGTCAACCAAATGTGTAGATGAATGTTTTGGAATATGGTATTTATCAATCAATCGGTCTCTATGTAGTTCATACCATAAGCTTCCATAGGTACAATTTACCTTCAAATGTGTTCCTTTATTGTGATAAAATTTGGAAAGTTGTCACAAGACTTGAATAGTAAACTATTTGTTATCTTGTTATGCTTGATAATGGATTATAAATTGATATATGCCTCTATGGCATGATAATAATTTCTTGAAAATAGAATATGACATTGATGGATTAGTGTAGAACATGTTTTCCCAACCATGAGGTAGAAATATGAAAATATAATAACATTGTAGTATTTGCATTAACTAATTTATGACCAGAATGTAAACTGACATACATATATTAAATATTAATATATATAAAATACGCTAAGAGTTATCATTATTGAGGTGTCTATTGCACTGAGAAAAAATGATGAAAATAGGTGCTTTGAGAAGGATAACTCTCGACATATTATATATATATTAATATTTAATATATGTATGCTAGTTTATATATTTTTGTAGATAAGAAAATAACATTCATATTATGATAAAAATGTTGATAACAAAAGATTTATTTAGTATGTAACCTTAAACACGACAAAACATTTGTAGCCATCTTTATATATTTAATATATAAAAGTAAAAAGAAAACAATTTGCAACACATGCATAATGTTACCAAGACAACTGAAATATTTCTTGCCCAAAGGTACGTACATTTATGAGACAACACCTTGTTTCTGATAATGAATTTTGGGGTTTATGAAAATGTAAGGGATTCAACCTGGATATCAGGTTCAAGTTGAGGTGGTGATGACAAAAGGAAATAAAAAGAGTAGAATTATGTGGTGGGTCAAGAAAGGAAATAAAAAGAGTAGAATTATGTGGTGGGTCAAGAAATTAGAAGTATCAATCCTTGTGGTTGGCCAAATAAGCCAACAAGGTTTTATAGCTATGAACAAAATTGTTCTTATCTTTAATTTTGATTTCTATATAGCTATGCCATCTAATAAATACAACATTAGAGAGCACACTTATATTTTAAAGCCTGCATCATTTTCTTAAATATTTAAATTTAATACATTGGATTTATGTTTAAGAATTTTACCATAGACGTGAGAATAAATTTAAGTTGAATTTACTTCAATCTTTTCCCACACAAGTTAAGGTATGAGGCAAAACGTGTAAATTTTTTCCTATCCTAAACATAATTAAACCCCAACCTAGTCCTAACTCTAACCCTAATTGAACCCTAATCCTAATCCTAATCCTAAATCTATTAATGTGGCATCACATTATTTGTTGACTTTTAGATCTAAGGAATATATTCATTAAATTATGAGTTCTAAGATCAACACTAACAAATTTAAATTCATATCTATTAGTGCTATATTATTATAAATATTGGACATTAAATTAATAAATTCTATCATTATTTTTTGAAGATGGTCAGGTTTTGGATTCTTTCCCGGGCTATTAGGTTAATTTGTGAAATTAGTTATTGAAAAGAATAATGTAGAAGAGGATTGGGATGTAGCATAAAGTCTTAATGATTTAGTTATCTATAGGCCGAAGGCCTCTTTATATGTCCATTAATTATTTTTCAATTATTTTTATTGGAATTTATTGTTTTCTAATTGTCCTTTGACTAGACTTATGTTAACTTTTTTTTTTTGTTCTTTATTGAATCTATGTTGGATAAAAGGCCTTAACTATTCTCTATGCTATTATTTTATTTATTGACTTTATTAAAGATTATAACACCCTTTCAAAATCTTTGGTTAAATAGTTATCAAATTTTCTATTAATAAATACTTTAAAGTATATTGATGTGTAGTCTAATTATATACTCATTACTTGCTTGATAATAGATATCAATTCAAAATTTATAATAAATATTATTATATTTGATAAATAAAATATTTCAACTATATTTTATTTTAATTAAATTGATGTTTAAGAAATAAATTGATAAAATAAGTTAAAACAAAATTTTAATAATATATATTCTTGTTTTAAATTTAAAAAACAATTACAATGAGAACACAATCATACATTTGATTAAGTATATTTATTATATCTAAAAATTGTATAGTCAATTTCATATGTGAAATAGATATATTTAATTTAAAATAAATGTTCTTTTAGGATATTTTTAATGAAAAAATTAGAAAAATTTATAAATGCAAACAAAATTTCAACTATCATTTCTGTTTTAGGAGTTAAAAAAAATATTTTGATAGACATTAAAAACAAAAAGAAGAAATGCATTTAGAAAAGAAAACTAAAAGTAAAATAAATAGAATAATTCGTTATAGGTGATGTTTTTTCTTTTGCATAACTCTAGTTTCTTTTTAGTAATTAATTAGTTTCTTTTTGACAATTAATTAGTTTATTTTCTAGTAATTACCTAATTAGTTTCTTTTTCTTTTGCATAACTCTAGTTTCTTTATAAGTGGCTTTTTTTCTTTTTCTTTTTAGTAAGGAATTTAACGATGCATTTTACATTAGAATTTAGATATTCATTACTTCTTCTGTGCACAAAGTCCCTTGCAGATCGATCATCCGCTTATTTTACTTATGCAGAAGGGGCTTGCAATGCATGTGGGCAGGGAATAGGGTTTGGTTTTTACTATAATTGCATCCAAATACCTTTCTTTAGAGAATCCTTCCTGAATTATTAATATACAAAAAATCCTTTCCTTAGAGCTTCATCTAATCTATGACTTTGGAAAATTATAAAAAATAAAAACACACACCCACTTGACAAAAGCTACAGCCCAGAAAAGAAAACAGTGTTAAAGAATAGCACCCTGCAAGGTAGGTAGAGCAGCATATATATGCTACGCACAAATACAAAACAGCTGTACGAACAACAGTGAAAGCCATTATGATGACTGCCTTTCTGCGCTCATGTACCTAGCATCTACCAAATTCCCAATATTGACCTCCTGCAAAAGGCTAGAGCGCTTAATGTCTAGGACGATATACTTCAGTCCCTCCAAAACATTTCTGGGCACCTCTGCAAGAAAGCCCTCTTCTGCAGCACATCTTGAAGCAACCCCCGTCCATGCACTCAAGCACAAAATACGCCACATCACCAGCTCTGTGACCAAAAATAGGTGACTGACAATTTCATTTATTCACCGTTTCAAATGCATGCTAAACTTTTAATTTTCATTCAACAACACATACCACTCTTCTTACCATGCATTCAAATCTCACGTGCCTGTCAATTTTTGCGTGAAGAGTTTTTTGTGACGGAGGTTTTTCACTCCGCTTTGACTGTAGAACGCCTCTCGATATAATGAAAACCTACAAACAAAACAAACAAGTGAAATAATATTTTTTTTAGGCGATAAAATATTTCTCTTACGATGCTCTTGCATTAGGTACTAAAATTTTGATGCCTATTTTTTGAATCTTGGATTTATTTGTAGGAAAGCTAATCATTGTGTCCATTTTAAGTAGGTGGATGGTCATCTTCTAATAATCTTATATTTTGATGATATGATTCTCATAAAAAATATTAAATATGTGGTCAGGGAAGCACAAACTCAGTAATCCATGAAATTTGGTATGAAAAATTTAGGGGATGATAAATATATGTTAGAGATGTAAATTAAAAGGGATCGTCCTACTTAGATTCTTTGGCTATACTAAAGGAAGTAAGTTGAAATATATTTACAAAGGATTAGTATTCATGTCAATAAGCTATTGAGTTTACCCCATGTAGTTGGTGTAAAATAATAGTGTCATAAGTCAAATGAATATTTTAAATTCATGTATAATATTCCTTAAACCAATATTATAAGAAGTCTCATACATGCAATAATTTGTACTAGACTATATTCTATCCAAGCAATGGGAGTTTTGAGTATACTTATGTCTAAACCTAGTAGGGAACATTGGACAATGCGAAAAGAGTATTTAGTTATCTACATGAAAATTCTAGATTTTCTAGTTCTTATCGTGGAATTAGAAATGTGGGGAGGTTATTAGATATATAGGGCTTTGTTTATGCATATGAGGATGGAGACTTGGATGGAAATAGGTTTACAAGTGACCAAGTATTCTCCCCATTTGGGGAGTTGTTAGATAGATGAGTAAGAAAATAGGTTGTTGCTCTTTCCACTACTAAGGTTGAATAAATGGTTGTCACACATGCTTGTAAAGTAACAATGTAGCTATATATATATTCTCAAATAATGGCTTTGTAAACAAGATAATGAAGGCCAATTGTGATAGTCAAATTGCCATCATATTTTTCCAAGAATCCTACTTTTCATACTCATACAAAGCATATTAATTTTTAGTATCACATTTTTTAGATATGGTTGAAGATAGAACACAATTGATGTAGGAGAACTTGAGCACAAACCAATCCTATAGAATAAATGGTTTACTCGTATATATTGATGCACATGTTATAGTGTAGATACAATAAAGGTTTATGGTTTTACATGTTGGTGACACATGCATGGAG
>VDFB02281492.1:168460743-168646923 GCA_007258455.2 Sequoia sempervirens | reverse complement strand
AATTATTTGTATGATTTTATATTTAGAAATTGAAGTATTTAGTTATATTTATATAAATATTTTTGTATATATATTGGATATATAGATATATTTAATTATATCAAGGTTGTAACTAATAATAGTTATTTGTGTATTTAAATGTTAAGGAAATAATGTTCTCCCATTTTAAATTTGAGGATTATAGTAAGTAATGGAAATTAGAAACATTAAATTATTAGAAGAATTGATTTATTTCTTATTTCTTATTTGAAATATAGGGAAAGTAGATTGTCTTATCGTTAAAATGGAAGGCTTTTATTAAATAAGCAAAGTATAATACCTTTTTGTTGGTTGGTTATGTTCTTGATTATTTAATGAATTTCTCTTTGTGATTTACTTAGTAAATAGGTGTTTGATACTTTTATATTTATGTCTATGTCCTTGAGTTTGTTATGTGAAATGAGCAATTACGATAGGGTCGATATAGTGTGATTTTATAGTTGAAAATTTAATATTAGAGTTTTGAAGTGATTGTTTCATTGATAATAGAGTCACCTTGAAATATCGTTACACAATCGTTAATTTGATCAAGTGAG
The DNA here is from genome assembly GCA_007258455.2 of Sequoia sempervirens. NCBI lineage: Eukaryota > Viridiplantae > Streptophyta > Pinopsida > Cupressales > Cupressaceae > Sequoia > Sequoia sempervirens. The sequence goes on along the minus strand of VDFB02281492.1, from coordinate 168,646,348 downwards.
TAATCTATTTCATTTCAATTTCATTTGCGATATTTCGTTGAGTTCATGGCCGAAATGTTATTGCTTACAATCATGGTATACTGTTGGTTGACTTTGCAGTTGGTTATTATGGTTGATTTTGGCATGGAGATGATTTTGGTTCTTGTTTCATGGACGAAGCCTTTTGTGCCTAAGGGTTAATGAGAGGATTTTGAATTTTGTGGTTGATTTGGTATCAAATTGATTGTGTTAGTTGGAATGAGATTAGAGATTTTGTTGGGATGTTGCCACTCACTATTTTATACTTGTTGACTCGTAAATTATGGATTGAAAATAGATCGTTGAGGTCTTGTTATTTTCATCTTTTCTTGATTGGGGGAACCTGGTGTTAGCGTTTTGAGAGTCTTCCAGAGGTTAGAGGGGATTATGGTTTTATTTGCATGAGTTGGTATGGGGGCCGGGGATCTGGTGAGGCTACTTGGGTAACCCGGGATGGGAGCCAACAACCTAGGAGGATCCACATTGGGTAACCCATATCAAGCCTAGAGTGTTTATGTGAGTTTTATGTTGTTTCACCTGAAAGTGGGTGGTTTCATGATTTTTTTATTTTGATGATGGTTGATCTTTATACTTGGATTGTGTTTATGTGGGCTTGAGCCTTGCACTGTGGAAATTGTCTTATTATGGAGAGGTGGTGCATGCCTCATTTTACGTGCATATATATATACTTACTTGGCTTTGCTAGTTTGTGCAAGTTGGCTTACCCAGTTGGTGACTGTGAGTGTCTTGTTGTTGGTAGGGGGAGTGGCTTTCAATGAGGGCCGATGCACAAAGTGGCGTACAGGTAACTCATTGAGAGTTTCTTTAATCAATGATAACCTAATAATTAATGAGGGGGTTTGGGTAGTATCTCACATTAATCCAGATAAGTTAGCCTCACTCATGGCTCAATTGCTTGCTTAGGTTTGAGATGAGTGGGAAGGCTTGGAATGACAAAGATCAACTGCCTTGTCCTCTTGAAAGGTATGTTGATCCTACATGAGTGAGAATGGGGGCCGGGGATCGGTTGAGGTTGCCAGGGTTTAACTAGGTAGGGGGCCGGTAACCTATGAAGATCTGCATTGGGTAACCCATATCAAGCTTATGTGATGACACTCCACCCTTTAACAACCTTGTATGTTTGTGGTTCCCCTCTTGTTGTTTATGTACCTCTAGAAGCGGATGTTCCTTGTGTTTATTGTTGCTTTGGTTGTGGAGTCTTGTTAGCTTTGTTCACTTGGATATTTTATGTTGTGGGTGCTTCTTGTCATCTCCTAGCATGGGGGTGGGCCTTAGGGTCCACATGGTCAGGTGGAACGTGCTATGCACCCCATTGGGTCCCTAGCTGAGGATCGAGTTGTGCAGAGTTGTACCATTTGCAGTGACTCTAGAGATGTACCAGAGTTGGAACCAGTCTTGATACTATGTTTTCACTCATATCAGTTGTATTATTGTAGCACCCCTCCATTTTGCTCTTTTGATCGATCAATGTTGTTATGTATGCTTCACTTCTGTTAGCACTCTTATTTTGATACTTGGTTACTTTTGACCACTATCTGTTAAGCGATGTAAACATTATATTTTGATCTGATGGGATTTTATTTAGATGTTATCATTATGGCATGTTTTGTATTTGCGTAGCAATTATTTAATTTAAAAAGTTTTATGCTTTAATTATATTGTGGTTGTTTGACTCGTCAATTTTAGAGCCTGTATTGGTGAAGGGGACGGGATTGTATCACTCACTTGCGAGCGCCCTACAATTCTGAGATTTTTGCTTCACGGTGTGTCTTATTATATATATATTTGCACGTTCGATATATGCTCTTTGTTTGCAGGTTAACAGGTACAGGACATCGACTCCACCTGACTTCATAGGTTCGAGCATGTCCATTGACCAACAGTAATTGATTGGGAGATAGTAGCTAGGTTTTCCGTGCTAAGTCGTCACCCTAGCCATAGTTGTTGTCGGGTTTAGTGGTTTTGATTGGTTCATTCCTCTCTAGTTAGTTTTTTTTTCAATTCATATTTTAAAGGCTATTAAATGGTGGGTATGGTTAAAGTGATGATTTAACATATCTAGTTTCAATGTTGAATATTATTTTATTTCATTGATTATTTTGGTTTAATTAATAAAATCACTTTTAGTTTATTGAATAACTTAGTTAAGGGTGATAAATTAAATGAAATGGTTGTTTCAACATTATTGTATAATAGGATTCAAATTTTAAATGGAAGTGGAAATCATGTTATATACTTAAGTTAAATTTAGAATAAAAATAGAAATGAGGATTATATTTCACCTTTTGAATTTTTGAATAAAACCTATTCTTGCAACTTTGATATTTTGTTTTTTTTAAAATGAAATTGTGAAATTTTGGAATGCATGAAATAGGTTTTTGAAAGTAAATTGTTTTAAAAAAATTATAGAAAAAGGAAATATCCTCCAAAAGCCCAATAAATTTAGTGGGTGGGATATTTTAGGGGTTTGACCAAATTTGGGGAAAGTTCTATGTAAGAAATGAAAATTCATTTATTTTGCAATTTTGATTTTGGTGGAGAGTTTGGCTATGGCTGAATTTGGAGTTGAAGAGGAGATTGCAATCACCATTGTTGGAGTCTTCAAAGCTTGGGGAGAAAACACTAGGTTCATCTTCATTTCTTGTTTCTCTTTTGCAATAGTCTTCAAATTTCTTGTTTGCTGTTTGAAAAACTCTTTGAATGTTATTTAGATGCAAAGAAAACCATGAGAAATGAATTTAAACCTTGCAAACAGCTGTTAGATTAGGAGAGGAAACCCAAAACAACAATCTCAATGGAAAGTAGGAAGAAAACCCAAAAGAAAATCTTCATTCAAACTAAAATTTTAAACCTTCTGTTGTTTTGGAAAATTTATTTGAGTATTGCTAAAATTTGTTGTTCATTTGCACAATTTAGGCTTGGAATTAAAATCTGGGTATATATATTTGTAAATATACCTGTGCATAAGCACACACAAATATATTTACAAATATATATAATATGTTCTTTTAATTTGGTCTTTATGGGAAAAAATTCTATTTTTTTTAAAAAACACAGGGGACTGCCCTGTTTCTATTTTTTCGTCATTTTGAAAACGTCTTATTTTAATTTTAATTTTAATTTTTTTTTTGTTGTGTGGAGAGGGGAGGGCCATAGCCCTGCTACCCCCTCCACAACACCCATGAAGGGTGCTACTTCCACAACGCCCATGGGAGGCGCTGTGTAAGCACACAGCGCACCCCATACGGGGGCTGTGTGACAGCGCCTCTCCCTTTTTGGGAGGGGCGGCGCCCAATGGGAACTTAGGTTTTAAAATTTTATTTATTTTTTAAAAAGTTTTAAAATTGTTTTATTTTATTTTATATTAATTTATTATTATATATTATATAATAATATATATATATTATATAATAATATATATATATTATATAATAATATATATATATATATTATATAATAATATATATTATATATATATATATATATAATGTATATTATATTATATATATATAATATATATATATATGTTATATGTATATATATAATATTATTTTTAATATTTATTTGTTTAATAATTTATATAAATATATATATATATATATTATATATATATTTATGTATATATATATCATATACATTTAAGGAGTATATGTATATATATATATATATAAAGTATATATGTACATTTTGTATATTTTTAAATAAATTATTTAGTGGATTTTAAATTTGGTTATTTTGTTTATAAAAAGTGATAGTGATTTATGAAATATATATTTATATATAAAAAGTTGTATACACATGAAATGTACACTCTTATTTATAGTATTTAATACATGTGGGAATTTAAGTTTAGTTAAATTTATGTTTATCGATGTGATTATTCGAGTATATTTGAAATAAAGATTGTTTTATTTTAATTAAATGAATTGTTATTTAAAAGACTGTATTTAATCAGCTAGAATGATCGAGTAAGAAAATTAAATGCTTAGCTTGAATTCCGTAATGTTTATCGATGTGATTAGACTTTCCTCTCGAGTATGGGCAAGGAAATGAATTATTTAATGTATACCATGCACTTTGATGATTGAGTGAATTGGATTTACGAAATCCTAATATTAGTGATTTGATTTCTTTTTAAGAATTGCCTGAAATGCTTCCTTATGATGTGTGACGTTCAGTCTTGGAGTGGGACAATTGAGTTAGTGTATATGTAAATCTTCCAGATGGTTGTTTCTAATTTGGTTCGGGTTGTCATTTTGATAGTCAACCTTTGGATTTCTTGGGTAGTGCGTCTAATCGTATCTAGTTTGTTTAACCCGGTTATTGTGAACGGGATGTGTGGACTTGATGTGTTGGATAGGAGTCATTCTCCTTAGGTCGCACTTGTGTACCCTTCAGTGTGGATTTACTCCATGTGTTTTCTTAGAGGAGTGGCTTGTAATGAGGGCCGACACACAAAGTGGTGTCAGGGAAACTCTTTGCAAGTTAGTTAATTCAGTGATAACATAATAAACTTTTAGAGGCTTAGGTTGCATCAAACACTTAACAAGATTAATTTTTCCTCGCTCATGGACCCAAGGGCTAGTATAGACTTGGGATGAGACAAGAAGGCCTAGAATGGAAAGATCGTTGTCTTGTCTCTATGAGAGGCAACTGATTCCACATTGGTTTACATGAGGGGCCGGAAGTCGTTAGAGGTTACCAGGATAACCCAAGATGAGGGCCGGGACCTAGGAAGACTTTCCAGGATATCCCATGTGACATTGTGATGACACTTCACATGCAAACCGAACACTATTGGTTGGGGGTTGGTGATAGGCCCTCGGTATCCAACACGACCTTCAATGGGGGCTAGGTATTATCTGGCCATGGTGGGGTGGTGAGCAAGTGGTGGAGATTAGGTGGAGCAATGCAAAGAGGAGGTGACGATAGTGTCGCGATGGCAAACAAGCAATGATCGAGGGTTTGAAAATGAAGAGATTATTCCCTACGAATGTTCTGGAGAAAATTCATTGTGAATATTCCAAAGAATATTCCCTATGAATATCCTAGATAATGTTTTGCATCCACTGAAAAACTAGTCAGCGACCACAAAAATTATAATCGCCACTATTTCTCGTACGGTCATTAAATTTTTGCACAAGTGCACCATTTTTTTATGCAATACTACACAATATGCCCTGTATGATGGTGTATGATATGTATGGCCTAGTATGGATCCGTAAAAACTACACGTATTCCATATAGGTGTATGGATTTTTTATTAAATTTTGTGCCCTAAAAAAAAATCACCCAAATTTTTTTTGTTCAAATTGTCGTGAAACAACAACCAATCCTTATGTTTTTGGCTACTCTAGACATAATGGTGAGGTCCATTTTGCTCCAATATGCACCAATTATTTTCTCAAGGCTAGATATCTCAAATTTTGAATAGGAGGCTACAAATTTGGTGCTTTGATACCATGTTGGAGTTGACGATTGAACCCCATAGCTCCCAAAAGTCACTTGCAAGAAATTATCCTATCACAAAGAGAAATCAAAGCAAGATGAATTTGCTCAACAACCTAAGAAATTGTATTGATGTAATAACTTAAATGAATGATTACAATGAAAGGCAGATCCTTATGAAAAGGAAAAAAGAAAACCCTAGATGATGATTTTATTAGATTGTGACAAGTGTCATTATCTTATGCAATGAGACAACATGACCTATAATTAGTCCAATATAATAATAAAAAATAATTCCTAAGTTTAGATTAAGTAATTAAAGTAAAAAGGGGACGAATAATTAATTAATGATTAATTAAATATTAGGTGGTTACCTATTTACTCCAACACATTTGTGATTACAAGGTTATGCTTATGTTTGAAGAGATCCACATTCATATTACTACAACATTATCACACATAATGGAGTAAGATTGAGGCACTTTGTGGAGGTTCTATTTGATTGATTTATTTTATTTGATTTAATTTTTGTGCACACGCTCTATTGAAATAATTGTTGAATGTTGAATTGGGTATTTGTGTTGAATTATCCTTTGATTTCAATTTCAACATTTAATACACTCACAATAACATTCAAATTCTTGATGTCCTCCTTCGTAATTGAAACATGCACCTCTATAGGATCTTCCATCATTCTTTATATATCTTCCTTTTCCTGTTTGATATCTACTTATTCTATCACTGTGGCATGAATTATTGCTTTCTCTACTATTTTCCAATAAGAATTACTCCTTCCTCCTTTATTCTATTATGAATTACTACCATTATGGTATATGATATTGCTCTTCCTTAATTCCAAATATCCATTGTAGGGTCTTGTATCATCATATTGAGATCTCCTTCTTTAGAATCTTCCTCCTCTACACATCTATTAGTTCTATCTACCTTCAAATCTTTTATTTAGTTTCTCCTCTATCTTCATTGCAAATTGAAATGCTTCTTCTATTGTTGTCAATATTACCAAGTTTAGTTCTTCCCTAATACTTCTTATCAATCTATTGATATATTTTGCAACATTTTACTTGCTTGCTTCAGTATGCCTAGTCTTAATGATCATCTTCTAATTTTTTGGTATATTCCTTCATAGCTTTATCTTTTTATCTTACATTTTGAAACTTTTTCAATAATTCAAATTCATAATCAATAGGTATAAATTGCTTCTTTAAATTTATAACCATATAATCCCAGTTTTTAATCTCTTCTTTACCTCTCACATTCCTTTCTAATTGTACTTATTTCCACCAAAAAACATGTCCTTTTAATTTAGTTTTATTAAAACTAACCCTCTCTTAATCTACAATTTATTCATACTAAAAATATTCTTCCAAATATTTCTAACAAATTAACTATTCTAGATTTAAATCACCAAAATAATTAAAAATCTCAATTTTAGGTCTCTTACCAAGTCTATAAATATCCTTCAAAATTTTCACTTGATCTATTTCTTCTTCTTCTAGGGTTTCCATATCTTTCTCAATAGCTTGTGCACCCTCTGACTTTCATCACTCTCACCACCATTTCTAGGTTTTAAACCTATTTTTATGTATTCTTCCACAACATCCAAGAAATAATTCATTACCCTCGCCATTTCAAACATTTATTCCATTCTTCAAGCAATATTAGTAATAACTTATACTCTTCATAGAGATAGCTCTCCCTAGGATCTAGTGCAAAGTACCTCAAGTCAATGATTAGTCTAAAATGAGCCACCTCAATTAGTGATCTATTCACACATAAAGCCTTAATAGTAAACCTTATGTTCTCTCTCCCCCTCAGGATTCTAAACCTTGGCTTTGATACCACTTGAGGATCTAATGAAGGATTATCCAACCATGCAATAAAATGAAACTTGACATAGAATTACATAATATAATTCCAATGCAACAAGGAAACAACAATGTGAACTTTATTTATTCTTAATCATAAATAAATTACAATTTTCTACAATGGGAATCCAACATGCTAGGCTTTAATTGTTTGATTACCATGATGTTGGAAATTGCATACCCTTACAATTTCATGTTATGTTTTGGGCTTGCTTTTGTGTTCATTTTGCTAGTATGTTTTAGGGATCATTCTAGCCTCAACCTTGGCTCTTTCCATCACCAAATTTCCATATATATATTTTTATCAAATTCTAGTTCTTCTCATTGACTTGAGGCCACATTTAAATTTTTGAGTGATTTCTCTAAGATACAAGTGCTATGTGTGGACATCCATATGATGTGTAGTGTCTCACAATTTTCCAAAAAATTACGCATTCATTTTCTACCTAGCTACCTATTGTCTCTTGCCATAGTTTTCATCCATTTGAAAAAAACCTCCATTAGAATTCAATCCTTTAGCTTCCAAGGAACCCTTTTAAATCTAATATTTGATATTTTCTTCCTCTCTTGGATATGCTTGGATGAACATACCTCCATTATTGAAGCTTCCTAAGGTTACATGTTGTTGGATTATTATTGAAAACTCCATGTACTCACTTCTCTCTTCTACATCATGCTAGTAATATTATTTCAATAAGTTATTATTCTTATTTGAATAATATTGCAGCTTCTCTTTATAATTTCCTTCTACATTTCTATTAGAAAATCTCTTGGTGACTTTCACAACCATTCTCATGGCTATGATTGGATGAATACACCTCTATTGTGGAAGTTTTCTAAGGCTACATGATATTGGATTCTCTTTGAAAACTCCATATACTCACTTATCTCTTCTACATCATGCTAGTAATAATATTTGAATAAATTATTGTTCTATTTTAAATAATATTATAGCTTTCCTTTATCATTTCCTTCTACCTAATGAAAATATCTTCGTGATTACCACAACCCTTCTAATGGATATGCTTTGTTGAACATACCTCTATTGTTGAAGCTTGCTAAGGTAACATGTTGTTGGATTCTTATTGACAAATCCATGTACTCACTTCTCTCTTCTACATTATGATACTAATATTGTTTCAATAAGTTATCATTCTTGTTTGAATAATATTATAGTTTTTATTTATCAAGAAAATTTCTTGGTGACTACCACCATCCTTTATCCAATCCCATACAAACTAGTTTATCAATCCTTTTAGACCTAGGATTTGATATTTATAGCTCCATTTTTATTTTTTGTTCTTGGTCCTACATTCTCTTAGGCTAAGTGTGAACACACTTTTCTAGTTTTTATTTGATTGTCCATGAATTTTAAAAGACTACAAAATGGGTTGGACCATCCTTGAAAAGCTCCCAAGTAGTCCCAACTATTTTTCATGTTCTAGCTACAAGTATTTGAAAGACTACAACCACATGAAGGTTTAATTTATCTCTTCCTTTTTGTTTTCATTTCATTATTTCACTTGTTATAGTTAGTTTAGCTTCATTTTTATATCATCTAGTATGTCCAGGCTTGTCACTTTTGTTGTCCTTGTTTCCAATTATGTGAGTTCAAAATCTGGTAAAAAATATAAGATTTGAAACTTCTCTTGATGATAATATAAGATCAGGATGATAGTGTGTAAGAAGAACTTTAACACATTGCATGGACATCTACACATTGTGATAGCCTCTTGGGTAGTGAGCTTTATCTTCCAATGTCAGGTTACTATCTTTCTACTATTTATAATTTATAATTTAGTTTATTATTTATGTATTTTAGTTTCCTATAAATTAGCATCTTACAACCCAACTGACATTGATGTAAGGAAAGTGAATAATAACTTAAGTTCACATTTACAATTATAAATGAATGAAATGAAAAATTTGAATGATATTATAATAAAGTTTCAAGTGTTGAGCTCCAAAATTGATTTCTAACTATATCAATTTGAACTTATTTCCAATAATCATGAATAATATTTATATAGAAAATCCTCGCCTTAGGAGTGATCTCAGTAAAAAATAAGGTGGTGCGAAATGTGATGCCTTGAGAAACATGTAGTCAACCAAATGTGTAGATGAATGTTTTGGAATATGGTATTTATCAATCAATCGGTCTCTATGTAGTTCATACCATAAGCTTCCATAGGTACAATTTACCTTCAAATGTGTTCCTTTATTGTGATAAAATTTGGAAAGTTGTCACAAGACTTGAATAGTAAACTATTTGTTATCTTGTTATGCTTGATAATGGATTATAAATTGATATATGCCTCTATGGCATGATAATAATTTCTTGAAAATAGAATATGACATTGATGGATTAGTGTAGAACATGTTTTCCCAACCATGAGGTAGAAATATGAAAATATAATAACATTGTAGTATTTGCATTAACTAATTTATGACCAGAATGTAAACTGACATACATATATTAAATATTAATATATATAAAATACGCTAAGAGTTATCATTATTGAGGTGTCTATTGCACTGAGAAAAAATGATGAAAATAGGTGCTTTGAGAAGGATAACTCTCGACATATTATATATATATTAATATTTAATATATGTATGCTAGTTTATATATTTTTGTAGATAAGAAAATAACATTCATATTATGATAAAAATGTTGATAACAAAAGATTTATTTAGTATGTAACCTTAAACACGACAAAACATTTGTAGCCATCTTTATATATTTAATATATAAAAGTAAAAAGAAAACAATTTGCAACACATGCATAATGTTACCAAGACAACTGAAATATTTCTTGCCCAAAGGTACGTACATTTATGAGACAACACCTTGTTTCTGATAATGAATTTTGGGGTTTATGAAAATGTAAGGGATTCAACCTGGATATCAGGTTCAAGTTGAGGTGGTGATGACAAAAGGAAATAAAAAGAGTAGAATTATGTGGTGGGTCAAGAAAGGAAATAAAAAGAGTAGAATTATGTGGTGGGTCAAGAAATTAGAAGTATCAATCCTTGTGGTTGGCCAAATAAGCCAACAAGGTTTTATAGCTATGAACAAAATTGTTCTTATCTTTAATTTTGATTTCTATATAGCTATGCCATCTAATAAATACAACATTAGAGAGCACACTTATATTTTAAAGCCTGCATCATTTTCTTAAATATTTAAATTTAATACATTGGATTTATGTTTAAGAATTTTACCATAGACGTGAGAATAAATTTAAGTTGAATTTACTTCAATCTTTTCCCACACAAGTTAAGGTATGAGGCAAAACGTGTAAATTTTTTCCTATCCTAAACATAATTAAACCCCAACCTAGTCCTAACTCTAACCCTAATTGAACCCTAATCCTAATCCTAATCCTAAATCTATTAATGTGGCATCACATTATTTGTTGACTTTTAGATCTAAGGAATATATTCATTAAATTATGAGTTCTAAGATCAACACTAACAAATTTAAATTCATATCTATTAGTGCTATATTATTATAAATATTGGACATTAAATTAATAAATTCTATCATTATTTTTTGAAGATGGTCAGGTTTTGGATTCTTTCCCGGGCTATTAGGTTAATTTGTGAAATTAGTTATTGAAAAGAATAATGTAGAAGAGGATTGGGATGTAGCATAAAGTCTTAATGATTTAGTTATCTATAGGCCGAAGGCCTCTTTATATGTCCATTAATTATTTTTCAATTATTTTTATTGGAATTTATTGTTTTCTAATTGTCCTTTGACTAGACTTATGTTAACTTTTTTTTTTGTTCTTTATTGAATCTATGTTGGATAAAAGGCCTTAACTATTCTCTATGCTATTATTTTATTTATTGACTTTATTAAAGATTATAACACCCTTTCAAAATCTTTGGTTAAATAGTTATCAAATTTTCTATTAATAAATACTTTAAAGTATATTGATGTGTAGTCTAATTATATACTCATTACTTGCTTGATAATAGATATCAATTCAAAATTTATAATAAATATTATTATATTTGATAAATAAAATATTTCAACTATATTTTATTTTAATTAAATTGATGTTTAAGAAATAAATTGATAAAATAAGTTAAAACAAAATTTTAATAATATATATTCTTGTTTTAAATTTAAAAAACAATTACAATGAGAACACAATCATACATTTGATTAAGTATATTTATTATATCTAAAAATTGTATAGTCAATTTCATATGTGAAATAGATATATTTAATTTAAAATAAATGTTCTTTTAGGATATTTTTAATGAAAAAATTAGAAAAATTTATAAATGCAAACAAAATTTCAACTATCATTTCTGTTTTAGGAGTTAAAAAAAATATTTTGATAGACATTAAAAACAAAAAGAAGAAATGCATTTAGAAAAGAAAACTAAAAGTAAAATAAATAGAATAATTCGTTATAGGTGATGTTTTTTCTTTTGCATAACTCTAATTTCTTTTTAGTAATTAATTAGTTTCTTTTTGACAATTAATTAGTTTATTTTCTAGTAATTACCTAATTAGTTTCTTTTTCTTTTGCATAACTCTAGTTTCTTTATAAGTGGCTTTTTTTCTTTTTCTTTTTAGTAAGGAATTTAACGATGCATTTTACATTAGAATTTCGATATTCATTACTTCTTCTGTGCACAAAGTCCCTTGCAGATCGATCATCCGCTTATTTTACTTATGCAGAAGGGGCTTGCAATGCATGTGGGCAGGGAATAGGGTTTGGTTTTTACTATAATTGCATCCAAATACCTTTCTTTAGAGAATCCTTCCTGAATTATTAATATACAAAAAATCCTTTCCTTAGAGCTTCATCTAATCTATGACTTTGGAAAATTATAAAAAATAAAAACACACACCCACTTGACAAAAGCTACAGCCCAGAAAAGAAAACAGTGTTAAAGAATAGCACCCTGCAAGGTAGGTAGAGCAGCATATATATGCTACGCACAAATACAAAACAGCTGTACGAACAACAGTGAAAGCCATTATGATGACTGCCTTTCTGCGCTCATGTACCTAGCATCTACCAAATTCCCAATATTGACCTCCTGCAAAAGGCTAGAGCGCTTAATGTCTAGGACGATATACTTCAGTCCCTCCAAAACATTTCTGGGCACCTCTGCAAGAAAGCCCTCTTCTGCAGCACATCTTGAAGCAACCCCCGTCCATGCACTCAAGCACAAAATATGCCACATCACCAGCTCTGTGACCAAAAATAGGTGACTGACAATTTCATTTATTCACCGTTTCAAATGCATGCTAAACTTTTAATTTTCATTCAACAACACATACCACTCTTCTTACCATGCATTCAAATCTCACGTGCCTGTCAATTTTTGCGTGAAGAGTTTTTTGTGACGGAGGTTTTTCACTCCGCTTTGACTGTAGAACGCCTCTCGATATAATGAAAACCTACAAACAAAACAAACAAGTGAAATAATATTTTTTTTAGGCGATAAAATATTTCTCTTACGATGCTCTTGCATTAGGTACTAAAATTTTGATGCCTATTTTTTGAATCTTGGATTTATTTGTAGGAAAGCTAATCATTGTGTCCATTTTAAGTAGGTGGATGGTCATCTTCTAATAATCTTATATTTTGATGATATGATTCTCATAAAAAATATTAAATATGTGGTCAGGGAAGCACAAACTCAGTAATCCATGAAATTTGGTATGAAAAATTTAGGGGATGATAAATATATGTTAGAGATGTAAATTAAAAGGGATCGTCCTACTTAGATTCTTTGGCTATACTAAAGGAAGTAAGTTGAAATATATTTACAAAGGATTAGTATTCATGTCAATAAGCTATTGAGTTTACCCCATGTAGTTGGTGTAAAATAATAGTGTCATAAGTCAAATGAATATTTTAAATTCATGTATAATATTCCTTAAACCAATATTATAAGAAGTCTCATACATGCAATAATTTGTACTAGACTATATTCTATCCAAGCAATGGGAGTTTTGAGTATACTTATGTCTAAACCTAGTAGGGAACATTGGACAATGCGAAAAGAGTATTTAGTTATCTACATGAAAATTCTAGATTTTCTAGTTCTTATCGTGGAATTAGAAATGTGGGGAGGTTATTAGATATATAGGGCTTTGTTTATGCATATGAGGATGGAGACTTGGATGGAAATAGGTTTACAAGTGACCAAGTATTCTCCCCATTTGGGGAGTTGTTAGATAGATGAGTAAGAAAATAGGTTGTTGCTCTTTCCACTACTAAGGTTGAATAAATGGTTGTCACACATGCTTGTAAAGTAACAATGTAGCTATATATATATTCTCAAATAATGGCTTTGTAAACAAGATAATGAAGGCCAATTGTGATAGTCAAATTGCCATCATATTTTTCCAAGAATCCTACTTTTCATACTCATACAAAGCATATTAATTTTTAGTATCACATTTTTTAGATATGGTTGAAGATAGAACACAATTGATGTAGGAGAACTTGAGCACAAACCAATCCTATAGAATAAATGGTTTACTCGTATATATTGATGCACATGTTATAGTGTAGATACAATAAAGGTTTATGGTTTTACATGTTGGTGACACATGCATGGAGATAAATTTTATGCATGGAGGTTACCTTGTGCTTACTTGTAATGGTGTTGATTATATGCGGTGGTGCACACTATTGATTATGAAAGTGGAGATGAAGTTTCCTCCATGCGTTGACTATGGAAGGGAGATTCAATATCATTACCAACAATTGGTTGCCCCAATTAGCTAGCCATTTAATCATCAATATCTATATCATGTCTCATGATTGGTGGTAGAAAATGAAATTAATTGAATTTAGTGGAAGTAGGTGGCTTTGAAAGGTGTTGGTAGATTTTTTGATGCTCAAGAGATTGTATGTATAGCTAAGCTTGTGTACACATATTTAATTTTTGATATTTGAATCTAGTAGCCAAGTGAGAAGAGATATTAGTAACTATAATATGTTTGTTGTAGATATCACATTAGACACCATTGTAGTATGTAAATCTCTATTCGAGACTATAAAAAAATATAATGTTACATGTCCATTTTGTGTTGTTCGCTTATTTATTGTGTGGTCTATTGCGCAACTCTAAGGTTTGTATCATGGTCTAATGCTTTTTCTCATGAGTACCCCTAACCATGACTATATCATATGGTATTCAATTGAATATTTTCCATAATGAGTTTTGACGGTGTTTTGAAAAGTGAAGTTTGCGGGTTTTGGCACTTTTCTGCTGTACCCCTAACCATACATCATATGGTATTAAATTGAATATTTATCATTGTAGGTTAGTGTTATGAGAAATACCATTAATATAAACATAGTGTTTGGACCTACATGTAAGTTTTATCTTCCACATTTATGAGTGTGAATATAAGGCAATATAGGCATCTTCCAATATAGAGGTTGTTGTTAGTGATAACAAATATAAAGGATAAAAATATTCTTTGTGCTTCCTAGGGTTTAACAAATGTGTTGGTCTAGTGGGGGGCCCAAGCGAGGATTCGTTGTGCACGCTCTATAATTCAAAATATTCTTTCTGCTTCCTAGGATTTAACAAATGTGTTAGTTTGGTCGGGGGTCCAAGCAAGCTCCCCCATCCAAAAATATTGTTCTTCGATTTGGTTTTTCATCAGGGTTTGTTGCCTCTTCATTTGTGGGGGTTACAACCCGTACCCCTAGCAAATCCCCGATGTCTCCTTCCTATGGCTTGGATTCCTTCTTCTCCGAAGAGGATCATGTATCATTTGTGGACAAGCTAGTTGGTAGAAGTTCGCTTGCTATGGAAAATCAAAATACATAGTCTGCCTCCTACTCAGTTGATGGTTTAGAAGTGGAAGTATCAGAAGAGCTAATGAATGAAGCCATCAAGAATCTAAAGTTGTCATTGGTGGGTGAGTTCTTGGCGTACTGTCCAAATATAGTCCAGGTAAGGAAATGGGTTGATTGAGTTTGGAATCTTAAAGGCAGTGTTTCCATTAGTGCTATGACTAAAGGTTTGTTCCTCTTAAGCTTTGTTTTGCATGAAGATCTTATTAAAGTTCTCATGGGTGCACATTAGGCATTTGAAATTTGTTTTAAAAAATTTCTATCTCTTTGTAAATGGAAATTGGGTTTTGATCCATCTATTGATCTAGGAATGGTTGCCCCCACTTGGGTCTGCCACCCAGGCCTTCCTCTGGAATTTTGGAATAATGGTATTTTTAAGGGGATTTCTAATTCCTTTGGTAGCCTTTTGGTTTTAGATAAGGTCACTCAACTAAAGATCATATTGGTTTTTTCTAGAATCTATGTTAATGTGGCGGTTAACACTGTCATCCCTACCTTTGTAGCCTTGAAGTCTAAGTTTGGTAAACATATACAACATTTGGAATATGAAAATGTGAAAGCCTCTATCAAATCTACAAGAAGTTTGGACATTTTTAGGATACTTGTAACAAGAGGATCTAGGATTCTAAAAGCGGGGAGGTGGGTTGAAAGCTAACTCCCTCTCCTCAAACCAATGATGTGGCTATGAATGAGAATGCTCATTCAAACCTCTTGAATTTTGTCCCACAAAAGGTTACTCTTGTGGGGGAAAAAGAGTCAGTTTCAAGTTCTTCTATAGTGGAGATTAATAAGGAAAATAATGAAGGAAATGAAGTTGTAGCTAATTCCTTTGGGGAAAAAAAATCCTTTCCCCAAAAGGAAGAAATGACCTTGTATCATCTAAGCCTCCTTCCGAGGAAGGAGAATCTGTTGCCCCCTCCTATGGGCTCAAACAAAGCTTTGCTAAGTAGTCTCAAATTGATTTGGAGGTGGAAAAGTAAGGGAGTGAGAAGGGTTCAGATCCTAATCTCAAGGAGGACAATCAATTGGATGCCTTGGCAGTTTTAGAAAAAAAAAAATTCTACTGGAAGACAAATCAAAAGTTCTTGAGGGAGAGATTGATTCTCAAAAAGTTCTAGGAATGGTTTCTTCCCCTCCCGTTTCTCCTCAAGAGAAGTAGCCAAAGGAAGAAAATCTACAACTTCCTTCAAACCAAAACAAAAATATTAGCGGCTTGGCTCAGCTGGGCTTTTCTTCATCTGCTGTTGATGGTGCTACTGAAGAAGAATGGACACAAATTAACTCCAAATCTAGAAAGAAAAGAAACTTGATGTGGGGGGAGGGAACAAAGTGGGTATGCCATCTGAAAAGGAATCAAAAAATAAAGATATTGTCAGAGATGTAGCCTTAGGGAAGCAAAAGACTCTAGAATTAGTTTCTGGATTTAAATCAAAAAAGAAGGGAAGAGGACTTCCCCTTTCTGCAACATCAAGGTGGTGTTGTTAATTCCTTTTTTCCTAATTCATGAAGATGATCTCTTAGAATATTCGGGGTCTAAACAACCCCTATAAACAACATTTGATTAAGATTTATTTGGTTGATGATAGACCTGATATATTATTGATCCAAGAAACTAAAATGAAAAAAGGAAATTTTTGATAAAGATGTTAAGAATTTTTGGCCCAATGCAAATTATGTTGTTATTGATGTCAATGGAGCTTGTGAGGTATAGCTACTTGCTGGAACTCTACTAGACAAAGGGTTCTATTGGATTTTTTAGTAAGTATTGCTTGATGGTGTCTTTTGAAGATCTTATAGCCTCCAAGAAACATAATTTTTTTAACATATGTGGTCCTAACTCCCGCCTTGACATACTTGACTTAAGGAATTATTTAGAAAATAAAATAAACAACAAAAAAGAGGACCATTGGATGCTGGGAGGAGACTTCAACTCTCCTTTGTTCCATTCAGAAAAAAGGGGGCATGCAAGATTTTTATGATAGCATGATGGATATGGCTAGGTTTATTAACTTTGTGGGCCTCATTGATGTTCCTTTGTGTGGATCCTTGTTTACTTGGTCTAATAGATGCCAAGGAAACCACCTTATCCAAGTCAAACTTGATTTTTTTCTTATTTCTTCCAATTGGAACATCCTTTCGACTCTTACCTTATCTGCTATTCATAGATCTGGCTTGGATCACAATGCTCTTCTTCTTTGTTGGGAGGACAATTTTGCAAGGGACCTTTCCCCTTCAACTATGAAATTATGTGGACTCAACACCCTAACTTTAAAGTTCTTGTGGATAAATGGTGGAATGAACCTTGTGTTGGAACCCCAATGTACCACTTGGCTTATAAGCTTATGAAATTCAAGGAAAGGGTCAAATGATGGAATAAGTTTTCTTTTGGTAACATTTTTCATATAAATAAATCTATTGGAGACAGCATACAAGAGGTGCAAAATTTGATGGAGAAAGGTGTTGTTGATGAGGATATTTGCAACAAGGAATGAGATCTAAGGGCTCAATGGTGTAAAGTCAATAAGAAGGAAGATATTTTTTGGAAACAAAAATCTAGGGTTCAATGGCTCTCTAAAGGTGACATAAACACAATTTTTTCACCAATATACTATGAAACATAGAAGCAGAAATAGAATTAGATATCTTATAAAATAAGATGGCTCCATCCTTAGCTCGAAAGAGGAAATTGCTAGAGAAGTTGTTTCTTTCTTCTCATATTTTCAGAAGGATTTTGAGGTTGACCCTGATGAGCTTGAATGCCTCCTTCAGGTGATCCCCCAAGTTATTTCTGAGAAAGATCTCAAAGATTTGAATAAATCTATTTCCCTTCAGGAAGTCAAGTCTATTGTTTTCTCTTTTGGCACTTACTAAGCCCCGGGGCCAGATGGGTTTCCTCCCGCTTTCTTCTAGGAATTCTGAGAAATTACTTTTGAGGATCTCTTAAATGTTGCTCGTGATTTCTTCAAATAAGGTAGACTTTTAAATCAACTCAATTCCACGTTTATTGCTCTTATCCCTAAAAATGAAGAAGCTTCTTCCATGCAAGATTGTAAGAGACCAGGTGTCTCTTAACCCTAGCCACTGACGAAAAATGCAAGTATTGTTTGTTTTGATGTATTTATAGTTTTTTGTGGTTTTTGCAATATAATGAAATGGTGTGATTTTGATAATAAATGCTTGAAAAATATGAATAAAATACCAGAAGACTAAATATGACATAATACAGTTTAGAATATGAAGATAGGTAATTTATTGATCTTTCAGAACATTTACAACTGCAAGATTCAATGCAAGTAAAAAGGTAAGCTATTTATTGAAGAACCTGGATGAGCTTGCAATCACCTGAAGAGAAGCCTGTGATGGTACGGCTAAATGAATGGGGGAAATCTCCCACCTCGTAATTGATGCAAAAGCTTCATAAACCCTAGGCGCCACCTCTAGAAGATGAATCGACCAAAAAGGCAAGGCGTTTTGCTTGAAGATGAAGGTACGGCCTTGCTCCTGTAAGGTATGACTAGCAAACCAGTAATTAATAATTTCATACTACCTTGAGATGCGTTCCAGATGAAGGATAATGAATGGCCACTGAAAGAGATTTCCTTCTGGAAGAAAATTGATCCAAACCCCAATTTGAATCTTCACCAATAAGCTCTGTAATGACTTCTGAATGAAGCCACTCAATTGGCAATCTTCAACTGATCTTTCACAGCCTTAGTATGCATGATTCTGAAGAGTTGACGTTCTCCAAAATCTAATTGCAGAAACCCTTGTTTCTCCAACTCCAAATGTTCTCAGAGAGAAAAGACAAAATTTGAATAATCATATCATAATGAGTTCTATTATGTCTTTGAGAAATAAATACCTCTCTCAAAAATTTGACCCCCTTCAAAAAAGCAATTTAAATGCATTTAATAATATAAAATTCACCTCTTTTGAAACTTAGGAATTTTCATTAATAAATGGTGTCCTTTTTAAATGAGTAATAAATACTCATTTAATATTAATATTACTGCACTATTATAAAGTATTAAATACTTTATAATTCGCCATTAATTAATATTTTAATATTTCACTTAAAGTGACTTTATAATATAAAGTCATAATAATAATTATTTAATTATTATTAAATGCTCCCTTATTCACCGTTTGCTCATCAAACTATCAAACTAGGTTGAAACTGAGATGACCAACTGAACCAGATGCCCTGCCAGAAATAGTAACCCCTGTCTGCCTGACTTACTATAAATAGTAAGTGCCTGAATATCACTTTGTAAGTCTACAAAGGCCCAAACCCGAATCAACTGATGGAGTGATGTCTCGAAACTTTGGATAACTGCCATGGACAACCCTCTAATCAAAACTGTCAGCCTATGAGGGTCAAAATGATAGGCTCACTCCTCAAAAAACAACGTCAGCTAAAACGGGGACATTATAGTCCGCCCTCCCTGAAATTGCTTGTCCCCAAGCAATCTCTGCAAATAAAAATGCACCACACCACCTGGATCCCAAGGGTAGTGTCGGTTAATGTCCCTGATAGCCACAACTGACTCCTATAACTCCCACAACTGGCCAGTTGAAATAGAATGCCATCCCCTATCAACATCAGCGTTGCCAATCATAGGATCAAGAAACTAAGGAGGAAACAAGTCAAACTGCAAGCCATACTTGCTCCCTAAAACTACACAAGATATATTGTCATCCAACATATCAAGCACGTGCATACCAGAACTGTGCACCTAAAACAAATCGTGTACGTGTGGGTCAAACATGAAACCATATGCACTCTGCACCGTGTACACACTATGAAACTCCTCTATGAGATGAGTCTGAAATCCCGGTGCACAAGTAGGATCCCAAAAATGATCAACACTCATCTCAAGACTAAGGTCAAGCGAGTGATCGACATCAAAATCAAAGAGAGGATTGTCATATGTCGATGTAACATCTGCCTCGAACAAGGGGTTGGTTACCAACCTTCCCAACCCTCTAGGATGATCCCAAATAGCCACCTCTGAACCCCCGGGGTACTAAGCATAACCCTGCTTGATCTGCACAAAATCATCCTCTACCTTCTCGCCCTTCCCACTAACGAGAGAGATAGAACGAAGGCTCCCATCTGTAATCCCCCTCAACACATATTTCTTGCCCTGTATCTCAAATCTCATCTCCATTTTAGGCAAGTTTAGGGTGAACAAACTAATGTCCTGAAGCCATCTCATACCCAACACTAAATCCATCCCACCCAGGTTGACCACATAAAAATCCTCCTACAGCTCATAATCATTCAGCATGAGGGTGAGATTACAAATTCGTCGAGTGCAAGTGAGGGTGTATTCATCTGCCACCCGAACTCTAAATCTAGCGAAGTCCTCTATCTGGAGCCTACATCTGTTGACCAAGCTCTCATCAATAAAATTGTGTGTGGCTCTTGTGTCAAGCATAGCAATACATCGTTGTCCATCCACTAATCCCCTGAACCTGAATGAATCATCTTGTACACTAGCAGATAATACCAACGGGGACAAGTTGGCATCGGGCCCAAACTCCATAGAGGCATTCCCGACCTCCGCATGTTCTGAAACAACCTACTGGTCTGAATCCTCAAACTCAACATCTTCACAGTAAACCCACATGGCGCGGTTGGCTCTACCCTTTGGTCTCAAAGGAAAATCATGCTCCTTGTTGTAAGGTTCTTTGCACCAGAAACATAGTTGTTTCCTTCTCAATTCATCACGAGTTGCATAATCAATTCTTGCTGCTATTTTCTTCTTTGCATCTGCAATTGGTGTATGACTCTCCTCAGCAGGCAAGGTGTTTGTCTTAGGCTGAAATTGTTTCTTCGGAGCAACAAGCTCCATACTCCTTGCCTTCCGCATCGCCTCCTAAAGAGTAGGGGGATCAAATGCTTTGACCCAACCTCTCATAGGCTCATATAACCCCTCAATAAACAAGATAACAAGTCTCCTCTCTAAAATACCTGTCACCCTAACTGCTATCTTCTAAAATTCACTGATGTAGGTATCCAAATTTCCTGTTTGCCTGAGCTGAGCTAGCTCCCTGAAGTAAAGTTCTGGATCCTTTTTTTCAAAACGCTCTATGAGCCTGCTTGTGAACTCTTGATAAGTGGTAATCGTGTGATGACCCAGTGTATACATGTCGTGATGCCACCAGTCATGCGCCAACCCCTCAAGATGTGCAGTGTAGCAAACTTAATGGCCGCGTCCTCCTACATGGGTCTCAGAGATAAATAATTGTCTAACTTCTGAACCCAAGACCTTGCTGAGCTTTTATCCAAGCCATCAAAATAGGGCAAGATGATCTTGCTCACTACATACTGAAGATCTCGGTTCACCTGTGGTGGTGGTTGCTGGTACTGGGGAGCTCTGCACTCAAATCTACCTCCACCTCTAGGTCTATGCACATCCATAAAATCGTGAAAGGACAAAGACTGCCTGATCTTAGGAGCCAATGTCGAATACTCTGTAAAGTACCTAGTCACGTCAGCCACTGACGTACCCTGGGGCGTCTGAAACTCCGGTCGTGGGACCGGCTGCTCTGCCTGCTAAATTGGAGGGACCTCTCTGGCAAGGAAAGTAGGTTGTCTAGGCCTACACTTAGGAACACTAAAAGATGCCTGCTATGGTACTAACACCTATGGCCGCTCTGCACCTACAGTCCTACTAGATTGCCCTAGTTGGAAGACATGCTGTTGTGGTGTATGTTGTCTGATTATGCCCATAAGCTGAGACATCATGTTTATCATGTTATCATTCCTTCGTCTGAACTCGTCATCAAAAATCTCACCTTCGGCATGTTCTTTTCTTGGATCCCTATGAGTCTCTATCAGAATCTCATGATTTGCCATCAGTGTAGTGACACTGTTCTCACTGTTGCTAGAACTGGATCTGTGTATACCCAGAACCCCTGATACTATCTCACCTTTTGGAATAGGTGGACTTGTCCAATCCTCTACTCTACATGTTCCTCTACCCTTACTGTAGAATATAATGTCTCTACTCATGAAAAAGCATAAAAAAAAACACATCAAGCTGAAAAAGCATAGGATGGTAGGAAAACTGTGCTCTGATACCACTGTAAGAGACCATGTGTCTCTCAACACCAGCCACTGACAGAAAATGCAAGTATTATTTGCTTTGATGTATTTGTAGTTTTTGTGGTTTTTGCAGTATAATGAAATGGTGCGATTTTGATAATAAATGCTTGAAAAATATGAATAAAATACCAGAAGACTAAATATGATAGAATATAGTTTAGAATCTAAAGATAGGTAATTTATTGATCTTTCAGAACATTTACAACTGCAAGATTCAAACATGCAAGTAAAAAGGCAAGCTATTTATTGAAGAACCTGGATGAGCTTGCAGTCGCTTGAAGAGAAGCCTATGATGGTACGGCTAAATGAATGAGGGAAATCTCCCACCTCGTAATTGATGCAAAAGCTTCATAAACCCTAGGCGCCACCTCTAGAAGATGAATCGACCTAAAAGGCAAGGTGTTTTTCCTGAAGATGAAGGTACGACCTTGCTGTTGTAAGGTACGACCAACAAACCAATAATTAATAATTTCGTACTACCTTGAGATGCGTGCTAGATGAAGGATAATGAATGGCCACTGAAAGAGATTTCCTTCTGGAAGAAAATTGATCCAAACCCCAATCTGAATCTTCACCAATAAGCTTTGTAATGACTTTTGAATGAAGCCACTCAACTGACAATCTTCAGCTAATCTTTCATAGCCTTAGTATGCCTGATTCTGAAGAGTTGACGTTCTCCAAAATCTGATTGCAGAAACCCTTGTTTCTCCAACTCCAAATGTTCTCAGAGAGAAAAGACAAAATTTGAATAATCATATCATAATGAGTTCTATTCTATCTTTGAGAAATAAATACCTCTCAAAAAATCTACCCCCTTCAAAAAAGCAATTTAAATGCATTTAATAATATAAAATTCGCCTCTTTTGAAACTTAGGCAATTTCATTAATAAATGGTGTCCTTTTTAAATGAGTAATAAATACTCATTTAATATTAAATTACTCCACTATTATAAAGTATTAAATACTTTATAATTCGCCATTAATTAATATTTTAATATTTCACTTAAAGTGACTTTATAATATAAAGTCATAATAATAATTATTTAATTATTATTAAATGCTCCCTTATTCACCGTTTGCTCATCAAACTGTCAAACTGGGTCGAAACTGAGATGACCAACTGAACCAGGTTCCCTGCCAGAAATAGTAACCCTTGTCTGCCTGACTTACTATAAATAGAAAGTGCCTGAATATCACTTTGTAAGTCTCTGCAAAGGCCCAAACCTGAATCAACTGATAGAGTGATATCTTGAAACTCTGGATAACTGCCATGGACAACCCTCTAATCAAAACTGTCAACCTACGAGGGTCAAAATGATAGGCTCACTCCTCAACAACCAATGTCAGCTAAAACGGGGACATTACAAAGATTTTAGACCTATAAGCCTCTGCAATACCACTTATAAGATCTTTTCTAATATTATTGTAAACAGACTAAAGGTGGTGAGTAAGATGATTGTTGTTAATCAGAAATGTTTTGTTCAAGGGATGCATATTTTAGATGCTTCTATCTATACCCACAAGGTTTTCCACTCTATGGAACTCAACAAGAAACATGGGATGACATTGAAACTGGACATTTCAAAAGCTTATGATAGGGTGTCCGGTCATTTCTTATTGTTGTCCTTAAAAAGTTTGGGTTTAATGGAAGATTCCTCAAATTAATGACCTCTTGTGTCATGACCCCTAAATTTTATGTTCTGGTGAATGGCGTTCCTAAGAGGTTTTCCTCTTGTGGGTGGGGTTTAAGACAAGGGGATCCCCTCTCCCCATATCTCTTTATAGTGGCGGTAGAGGTTCTTGGAAGAAACATTCAAAAGTTTTTGGATACTAAGTTGTTAAAATGGTTCAAGGCTACTTCCTCTAGTTTCTCATCAATAGTTATGGATGATACCATCCTTATGGGAGAAACCTCGATTGCTGAAGCTAGACACTGGAAAATCATCCTCAATGATTATGCTAAATTTTTAGGTTAGTGTATTGATTACAATAAAATTAAGATTTACTTCTTTAATGTTGATCAGATTATTAAGGATAGGGTGATGTATATTCTTGGCTGCTAGGATGCTTCTCTCCCTTTTTCTTACCTTGGTCTCCTGCTTATCTCTAAGAAATCAAATAGTAACTATTGGAATTATATCCTAAAAAGGATTCAAAAAAAGTTGGTTGGCTGGAAAGGAGAAATCTTAAGTCAAGTTGGGAAATTGAAATTGCTCAAAGCTTGAACTATGTAAAATATCCCGGTCTATTACCTTTCCCTCTTTAATATCCCTTTCTTCATTGTGGAAAAAAATGAATAGATCCAAAGGAGGTTTTTGTGGTTTGGAACTAAGGAGAGAAACAAGATGGCCCTTGTGGGTTGGGAGAAGGTGTGTGCTTTGAAAAGGGATGGTGGTCTTGGAATCAGAAGGCTAAATATTTTTAACAAAGATCTTGTTGCAAAAACTGGTTGGTATCTCTTGGAAGGTGCTAAAGATTGGGTTAAAATCCTGAGATAAATATTTGAGAAACAAGGAACAAGGTTGTTTTCTTAGTGCTGAAGAGCTTCCTTACGGTCTTGTTTTCTGGAATAATCTTCTTAAAATAAGAGGAGTGCTAAAAATGGGAGTTAAAAAGAGAATAGGAAATGGTAAAGATATTGAATTTTGGGATGATGTTTGGACTAATGGCACATCCTTATCCTCCAACAACAATCTCCTCCAAATCAAACACAAGCTTATAAGAAACCTTGGAAATCAGGTTGTTGGGTATATCAATTGGGATGGTTTGAAGCCTCAATGGATCAATTTTAAAAATTACTTAACCGAAGCTAATCTCAAAGGAGGGAGACAACAAAATTGGGATGCTTCTTTGCACACCTTACTTCAACAGGTTGGTGAGGCTGACTATTTTTCAAAAACTCTTTGGGAAGCCATTTGGTGAGGTCAGTTTATGAAGCTATGGAGAAGCCTTTGACCCTAAGGATGACTTCCATTGGAACTTGGTCTAGATAAATAACTTGATACCTAAGGTGAATTATTTTTGGTGGGCGGTTGCCCATGGTAAGATTTTCACCATTGATAACTTCAATAAAAGAGGGATCCAATTTGTTAACAAATGTTATCTATGTAATGAAGCTGAGTAGTCTATAATGCATTTGTTGTTCCACTGCTCCTACTCAAGTGAGGTGTGGTCTTTCTTTCTCTCTATCCTCATGACTGAATGGGTTTTTCCTCCCTCAATAAAATTATTTTTGGATAGTTGGAATGTTTTCCCTTACTCGCATAATATGATTGTTGATCTTTGGAGACAAGTCCCTCCTTTTATAGCCTAGGGTCTATGGAAGGAGCAACATAATAGAATTTTTAGGGAATTTGCTAGAAACATAAAAGATCTTTGCTTGGATATAAGACATCAAATTCAAGAGAACATTAATGTTGTGATATATGCTCCTTCTAAGCGTATGATCTCTTATAAATAAATCAGAATAAAGCAAATGTGGGGGTTAAAAAAGGACCTAACAAACTTCAATTGGATAAAATAGGTAATCAGAAAAAAGCATTGTTTGGTCTCGTCTAGAGGTGGGTTGGATCAAATGTAACTTTGATGGTTTCTCTAAGGGTAACCCAGGCTCAATTGGAGCTGGGGGAGTCATAAGAAATCACCAAGTAAATTTCATAGAAGGCTATGGTAAAAGCTTGGGTACTGCTTCTAACAATGTCGTTGAGGCAATGGCTATTTGGGCTGGTTTAAATCGCTTGAAGGATAAAGGTTATACTAAGGTCATTATTGAAGTTGATTCCAAATTAAAAATTGAAAATCTCAAGGAGGACATTGTTGTGCCCTGAGAGTTGAGGGATGTTATGGATGACTAAAAAAGAATCCTTAAAACTTTTCAACATTATAAAATTTGTCACTTGTATAGAGAAGGAAATTTTGTTGTTGACACTATGGCTAATGAAGGCCTTAAGCATAATGTTTGGAGCTACTAGGAGCATCCTTTTCTTCCATGTCATATTAAGGATATAGTCAATACGAAGAAATATGAATCAACTTATAATCCTGGGTCGAAGGACAAAAGATGATTATAGTTTTGGTAATTCTATTTTAATGATGGATTACATGATGCATAATCAGGGTAATAGGAAAGGGATAAAGGTTATCCAACTTATTATTATCTAGGGTATTATTGTATGTACGGTGAGGGAGTACCCTAATGATTATACTAGCACCTCCATTTATTCTATGATGAAGATTAAAGGTATGATGAAAGGAAATATTAATAATATCTTATGGATTGATGTTGTTGGGTGGCATTCTAAGGTAAAATGAAAGATGATTATCCTAGCTAAGACTCATTTCAAAAAAAATTGATGGCCCATTGAAATGGCATTTCCTTAGATGTCTTAGCTTGTGAACTTGTGTGGATTAACTACCAGATTAAACTCCCTTTTAATGCTCTGAATTTCATTATTTCCAAGAAGGGCATGAGAGACACGTAAGAAATCTATTTTTTGATTCTTCCAACCCTTTACCTTTTCTCATAATTGATGGTGAGTTTAAACATAAGCCTTCCCAAATGAAAGCTGCCAATTTTAGCTTGAATGTCAAAGAGTTTACCCTACCGGTGATTTCCCTGGTGGACGGAAAGGGATTTGGGGAAGACTATCTTTTGCTTCGTAAAGACTATGTGATTGGTGAAGATATTATGGGGGGCTCTAGGAAGAGGACTGGACCAGGGAATTGCGATACCCTTAAGCAAAATGAAGAATTGTGGGGTATGTTTGACAGGGTGGGATTCACTTCATTTTTGAAGCCATGGAGGGATATAATGAAAGCCTCAACTATAAGTTTGCAAATTCTTGGAGTGATGGAAAAGTTAATATTGGTGGGTTACATTTTACTGTAATAGCTAGGTTTATTGCTAAGCCATGGGCTTGCAGTGTGAAGGAAAAAAGTTTGTTAAGAAGAGCACTTGGAATTATCAAGAGTTCATCGAAAGTTCTTTGAGGCTAAGGAGAAACCAAAAATATTTTAGAATGGGTACTCTAGATTAAAGCTTCCAACTCCTTATCAAAATGTAAGTTTGTTTATTATGAAATACTTTACTCTTGAAGGGTATTTTATGTCTGTTCATGGTTATCATTTCCCTATCTTAAACAATGTTCGTCATTTGGAAAAGATTAACCTCCCCTTCTTCCTATTCTACTCTCTTCAACAAAGTATGGAGAATGGTGCTAATCCCCCCTTACACCAAGGGCTTATTAGGGCTATCTATAAATATGCCTTAGCTGCTACTCTACAAAGAAACCATGTTTTTAATCTCCTTGAGACTACCTAGACCCCTAAAAGCTCTATTCGTATTGAGTTAATTGAAAACAAGCCCCATTCTCCTAAGAAAGTGTCTAAATCAAAAAAGAATAAAAACCCTTCTCCTCAAATTGTTGAACCTTCCCTGGAGGATCTCTTAAAAATTACCCTGGAGAAAAGAAATTTCTCCCCCCTTTCCTCTAGTTTGATTAAACGTCGGAAGGTGGAGCCTAAAGAAAAAAAATAGAAAAATACCACTATAACCATTTTTGATGCTAAGGACACTAGTATCATTTGTGGTTCGACCCCTCCTAGTGGAAGAAGGTTGGCCCGACTTACAAAAGTTTCCTCCAAAGGGAAAGAGGTAGAAAAAAAAGGTAAAAAGGTGGTCGAGGGGGAGAGTCTCAACTCTTCTGAAGAGGAGTATGTTCCTGAAAGCCTAGGAGAAACTGATATTTCAGAGGAAGAGGATGTTTCAGACTGTGAAGAGGAGGAGGAGAGTCAAGAATAAGAAGGGAAAACAATGATTTGGAAGAAGACAATGAGGGTGGTGAAGGAAAAGAGTCTGAAAAAGAAGATGAGGTGGAGGCTAACAATGAAAACCCTATTGTTATGGAAGAGTAAGAAACTCCTATTCAACACCTCCAAATTCAGGGAAGCCCTAAGGATGGGGATTACAAAAACTTAAACCCCAAAATTGAAGCTCTCAATGTCCAAATGGAATAAATTGAAAGATATTTTGAAGAAGCAGATAGTTCCAAGAGGCTCTAGATCTTGGAAGGTGCCATAAAAAATAGTTTCATGGTGGTGGATACAATAATGAAGAGAGTTGTGATGGGAACTATTTTGGTACAAGGAAAAATCCATAAACAATAGAAGAAAAAGAGGTGAAGGAATGAAGCTGACAAGTCCAAGAACAAGGAGCACAAGGACAGGTGGTTTGATGTGGTGGAAGAACTCCAAGAGAATTGGAGTCTTATTGAAGATTCCTAATTTGTGTCGTTTTCATGTTGTGGCTCTGGACATGTTTATTTGGCATTATTTCCTTTTGTGTATGGTCTATAGTTATATTGTTAATGACCTCAACTAGCTCTATATGTTAATTTAATTAGCTTCTAGTAGTACTCTGTTGCATATTAAGATTTTGATTATTAGTTGGTGGTTTAGGTTTATCTGGTCTAGGATGTTTTTTGATTTGGATAAGAGGAATGCTAATCCCATGACCAATCTTTATAAGGGTTTGTAGTCTCTTTGCTATTGTAGAGGTTGTTTCATCTTTGTTGTTCTAGACTGGTTGTTGTTTTCTCCAGTCTATTTTGTTGAGTTGTACAACTTTATTGTTTCTTTTTGTATGGGATCAAGGCCCTAAACTTGCTTATCTAATAAAAAACATAGAGGTTATTGGGTAGAAGTTGTGAGAGTGTAATCGTTGTAGAATTTTTTAAGGAAATAAAATGGTAAAAGAGGGATTTCACTTGGTCGAGGAGGAAAAATAGAGTGACTAGAATGGTAGATATGAGGGATGTGATAAGAGACCTATTACCAATTTTTCACTACAGCTCAATTGGTGGAGCTCAAGTGACAGTTATGCAAGTGTTTTGAGAAAACTGAATTTCAAAAGTATTGCTCAAATATTTCATAAATAAAATGGAGTACAAAATTGAGTATACAAATGATTGAGTAAAGCATAATGCTTTCATTTATTTCATGAAGAGATTCACATTACATTTTTTCATTTGATTGCAAGAATACAAATGACAAGTACAACTTTGCATTTCAATGCATTTTCTTTCATAATGGAAATGAAAGAACGAAATCAAATATCCACACAAGTCGTGGTTTTAGTGGTTTCCATTCATTTCAAGAAAGGAAATATACAACTGAAAGTGAAAGCAGATAACATGGGACATATATGTCATTGCCTGAGTTGATCTTCGGTTGCTGCCTCGTAGCTTGCTCCATCCTACTTCCGCTCCTGAGTGTACCTGCAAAATATTAAGAAGGGTGTCAATTAAGAGCTCAGGATATGAACTATACTACATGCCATACTAACAGAGATATATTTCAATCCTTGCAATGCATAGAATTAACTAAAAGAAAGAGCATAAACATGAGCTGAAGAGAGAACATCATCATCATATATTGTTTTTTTTGGCTAACATCGTTTGTTTCCTTGTGCAGATATAGGAAAAGTCATGTAGCTGATTATCTTTTGAAGACCAAGCATGTGGGAAAAAATGGGCTCCCACAAGGGTAGAGCTCAGCATGCTGCCCCTTATACATTACAGATGGGGGCCGAGTGAAGGAATGCAATTATCATGTTAATCTGAACTATTCAACTGAAAGAGTAAAGGAGAGTTCATTCATCAAAGCCATCAAGCCGACTGTTCACTCATAACAATCAAGTAATATGCTTTTTGAAAGCTACAAGTGGACAATAGACTTAAATGAGCCCAATCAATTCAACTGAAATACATCATTTTCATGATTGCAAATCTCAAATATTGTTGTACAGTTTGTATTTTTCTGCCATGGGTGTTGTTTTATGCATCTTGTTTTATGATATTACAACAGTGTTCTATCTTTAAGCAATGATAGTGAACAGGCATACATAATGCCTTATCAATTAAGCACTAATGAGCAATTGAAACATGGAAGTATTTGCAAGGTTTCAGTATTGCTTTATCTCATAAGTGCCTAAGCTGGAATGCCTATTATTTTCTGGAGGCATGCAAGTTGTGACATGAAGATAACAAACATCAGGTGATTCAAGTACTCACTAATGTCTGAATGCAAGTATTGCATTAAATCAAGTCAATGTATCAATCTAGAATTTTTTAAGGAAAACAAATGCAGAGAGTAGTTTTCATAATGGAGCATAAAAATGCATGAAGAGTGCCAAGTTGAAGAACATAAACATGTAAAGACAGTCAAGCATAAAGAGAGCTCCAAATTTTCAAGCATCAGGTAATCCACTGTGCTATGTGTCTAAATGCAACTATTGCATTAAGTGGAGTAAACATTACAAGGGATTTGTTATTGTTTGACATGTATTGCAAATGGATTTGTGCATCTTTTTTCACCATTCAAGGTGTGTCTTCAAAGTATCATTGTATGAGGTTGAAGCAAATAGGCATGAACATGTTTGATAAGAATTTGAGTATGTAAAGCATTTTCAGATTAAGCAAAGCTTTTAAAAGATTTAAGTGAAAGGCCTAATAGACTAAGCAAGCAAATGTCTAAGGGCACCAGTCAAAGAAGTTTTGGGTGAAGGTGGTTTGTCCATAGTGCAGTTTTCTATAGTAAGTTAAAAAACCATCTGGGTTTATTCTTCATTTGAGCTTATAGAGATGCAAGATGAAAGCATTAAATTGGTAATAAAATGGAGCAAGATCACATATTCCATTTTCAGAAAATGAGGGGTAAATAACTAAAATGCATAGGTACATGAAGCACAAAGATCAAAATGTAAAGATTTCTTTCATTTCCCAGAATACCCACATGGGGGTTTCTACAGAGAAGCAAGATAAATGCTCCCTTTCATTTTCAGGAGAACCCACACAAGTTTTTTTGATAGAAAAACAGAGTACATAAATGCCATGGTGGGTCAAATACTCGTATCACAGAGGGTTAGCCACGGTCTGTTGGCCATATATTTCCATAAAAGGCTCAAACCCATATGAGGGTTTGTAATCAAAATGAGAATTTCATCATATTTCAGCATACCCATGTCGGGTTCTGATCATAAAATATAGAGATAGTGATTCTTCATCTTTTTTTGAATACCCCCATGGGGTTTCATTGGAATGCAAAACTTGCAATGGTGGGTCGAGCCCAGAAAAATAACAAAAACCCATTTTGATGCATAAATGGCGCGGCCAAGGAGAGGAGTTTTAGCTCCAGATTTTCATTTTGAAACAAAAAAATTTTAGGTACGCGTGCTAGACCTCAAATCTGAAGAAACCAATGGGAATCACACAAGATTTCTGAGTAAAATGTATTATAACACGAGTATGGCGCGATCTGGGAATGGCCATAACATTCATTCAAAAATCGAACTTTTACAGAAACACAAAGCTTTTATAAGCTTTGTTTTAGAAAAAATGTCAATACAAATAAAGGAGAATGATAGCTTACCATGCGTGCCATAATGGAGCTCTCAAACAAATGGCCGAGCCTCACAGGAGCTTCCCAACAAAGAGGTCGAGCTCTCACAATATCGGCCAGGAATATAGAGACAAAAGGAGATACAAAGCCATAAAATGTCAGATAATCATCCCATAGCCGCAACTTTAAGGCTAGAAAAACAGCTCAGAACAAAGCAAAGAAGCTCAAAGGAGCTTAAAAAGTGGCTTACCATCTGGAGAAGGTGAGATTTCGGCAGACGACAACGAGCATGGAGGCTCGAATTCCCCTCATTCAGATGAAACCCTAGCTCATACATGGTGGCGGTTTCAGAGTGTTTCTTTTCCAAAGCCTTCTCTTTCAAAATGATGCGAAATAAGTGGAGTCTCTTGGTTTTGTTCATTAGGGTTTTGCAAACCCTTAGTCAACTTAGGGGTGTTTTGCCTTAGTTTTTAAAAATTTATTAATTCCCAAGTCAAAAATACATCATGGTGGTTGATCCAATATGTTTAGGTTTACCCTATGCATACCTTAGGTCGAATATTGTGGGGAGTTTTCATATTTTATTCTACCTAAGTTTTCAGACTTACAAAAAGAAATATCTTATGGCCTTAAAAGAATTTAGGTTTTGTCAATTATGCCTTAAGTAAAATGGATGATCATTATGCCTTAGGTTTTATTGATTTTGTGAAGAAATCAATTAGAATTGTAAATGATTTTATGACTTAGGGTTTATTTTATTTTTCAAATTGATTTTATAGAAATCAATTGTAAATAAATGTGCCTTGGCTTTGTTTTTAATTGATTTTAAAGAAATCAATTAGGATATTGATGAGAAGAGATATGCCTTGTAATTTTTATGATTTTTTGAGAAAATCAAGTATTGTAAATGGAGAAATAAGGTTGTAATTGTTTTGCAAAAGATTTTCCAAAATCTTTAGTTGTAAAAAATTAATCAAATTGAGAAGATTCAGAATCTGCAAGCTATGTAAACCAAGAATAAAACAAGTTGTTTTATCTCTTTGCTATTTTAGCAGATTTGTGAGAGATATTTCCTTGGTCGGATTTGAGATTCATGCTGGAGAGATAAGGTTTTTTTTTGCTTTAAAAGAAGATTTGACCTTTTTTGAGGAGCTTTTCAGTATGTATTTGCAAAAAGTATGTTTTTTCCGCTTTTGTGCAGACTTTTGAGGCAGTTTTGATACCTTTTTCTTGAGCTTTTTTCTTGAGCTCGGATTAGGGTTTTGGAGATATATCTTGTGAAAAACTTAGTGTTTTTCCAGTTTAGATTCTAGTTTCTTGCTCTTACACATTTTGGAGCTTGTAAACTTCTTTGTACTCAGATTTTGAAAGTTTTCACTCCATTCAATAAAATAGCAAAGTTTCCTTTCTCAGTTCTTGTTTATGATTTGCAATAGTAATTTGATGTGTCTTGTGATTCAAATCTATTGAATCCTTTTCTTGTCTTACTGTTGTTAGGTGATTTGTAGGAGTTGCATGCTAGTTTAGGTTGTGCCTTGTGTTTATTTCAAACCTTTGCACAAATAATTTTTGGATTATATGTGTTGAGAGATTGTGAGAATCAAGTTTTAAAGGGATGGTGAGAGTGAGTTATTATCATAATCTTCTTGAAATTGGTCAATAATTTTATGTATGTGATAGAGTTTCAGTCTTAAGTTTTAAATCCAGTTCATCCTTCTAACTCTTTACCTGAAAATCACTTAGAATAGGATCCATCATTCGGAGAACCAGCTCACTCTGGAGATTCGTTCTTGCAAAGAGTTACCAACAACTCGAGAATGTTCCCATGTGTCAATAGATTGTTGAACTTTCAGTTTCAGCAGGGTGCAAATCTTATTGATAACAATACCTCCAAAAGATATTGGAGCTATGTAGAATTCTCAGTGAAGAGAAGTAGATAGGCTCAGGTGAAAATAAGTAACATAAAGTTACATGGATGAAATTGATAAAGACCTAGTAAAAGGTAGATTATTGAGATCCATATCATGAATTAGTAGCAAGTTGCACAATAACATCTCATTCTATTGGGGAAGCTTATGTATAATGGATTTGATAAACTAGATCATGGATTTGGAGAAGCATTTCAAATAGAATTTCATTGAAGAATCCAAAAGGTTGATATTTACATACACCAAGTTGAAGGGGCATGCTTTACTAAGGTGGGTTCATATCCAAAGAGATGGGTAGTGACATGGGAGGAGAAGATTAGGTCCTATGACAAGATGATTGCCAAGTTGAAGTTGAAGTTTCTACTTGTAAACTATAAATGAGTCTTTTCAAGAAGTTGTAGAACTTGAGATAGAAGGAAATGAGCATCAAAGACTAAAATAAGGAGTTCTATTAGTTGACCATTCATGCTAGTCACTTGGAGGATGATGCTAAGAAATTCTGCAAGCACATGAATGGGTTATGCACTTCCATTCAAGATGAGTTCAAGATGATAACTTTGAAGTCTATGGAAGTATCATGTTAGTGTGTGCTAAAGGTAGAGGAAAGGTTGTCTAGATGAAAAATAAAATTAGCACAAGGAAAGGGAAAGTTCATGTATGGAAGAGGTGGGGAGATGCACGAGAACAAGGTGGAGTCAACACAAGCTCATAAAGGAGAAGCAAGCATGTTGCAAGACCATGATAATGCTGTAAGGAGAAGAGAGTCATTTTAGGGAATAAGATGTAGATGAGGAAGAGAATTCTACAAAACATACTTCATACATGAAAAATAGGGCATCATGCATTTGACTGCACACACACATAGTAGAATAACAATATGCATAAAATAGAAGCAAGAAACTGTGTTGCTCAAGGTAGCATAAGTAGTACATTGGTCAATAGAATAGAATAACTAGAGGGTGTTGATGTTCTCATGATGAAGTGTGTACTATTAAAATAATGAAGCTGAAAAGGAATGTAAAAATGCAGAGGAGGAACTTGTTTAAAACTATCTAGAAGTCTGGAGGTAATGTTGTAAGGTGATTATTGATAGTGGTGTCATAAATAATCTTGTTTCTATTGAGATGGTAGAGAAACTTAGCCTAGAGAGGATTGAGTGTCCCAATCCATACAAGGTTTCATGGTTTTTAAAGGGACATTAATTATTAGTAAATGAGTAATGAAAGGTTGATTTCAAGGTAGGAAATTATGACAATGAGGTCATGTGAAATACCATTCCAAAATACTATTGCCATGTGTTGTTGAGTTGAAAACGGTAGTATGGTAGGAAAGAGTTGCATGGTGGGTAAAAAAATACTTCTACCTTATGGAAGGATGGAAAGAAGTACAAATTAAATACTTTGAAGGATAAAATCCCAAAGGTGGAGAGAAATCTAAGGGTGTTGCTAGTCCAAGAAAATAATTTTTGAAGGAGTTATGAAAGAGAGAGAGAGTGTGTGTCTTGCACTCATGCCAAATTCATGAATTGCAACACCCTTGGTTACCACAAGTAGTGGACATGAAGTGTAATGTTTGTTGCTCCCTTAACTAACTTCAAACTGGATTTTTTCCTTATTTTTCCTTCAAATTGCTAAAAAAATCATTCTACTCAGCTTTTGGGATCAATTCACTATTGGCTTCAATCTACACACTCACTTTCAACTCCTTCAAGTTGCACCACCATCTCCATTGTAGTTGCAAGCTACTATTTTGTTGGCTCCTCCTCTCCATTGTTGCAACATCACTGGCTTTGGAGAGCTTGCAAGCTTGCTCCTTCCTCCATTTTGCTTGAGAGAATGTGGTTGAGAAGGTGATATCCACCATTCTTCTTGTTGTACTTTGTTTCTATATTTCCTTTATATTTTGGTATAACATAAAATATCTTAGTCAGGTGGTTAGTTACATTTTCAGTGTGTTTATTTGTCTTAGAAGTGCCAACACCCTATTGAGACGCCTATGCGTCGCGCTGGACTCTGTGTCTTGCATTGCCATCCTCAAGCAGTGAGTTGTCTGAGTTGCAGATTGAACTCTGGGAATCGAGTTAGCAAAAGGAAAGTAGCAACCAGATTGCTCTTCCTTTTCAACCCTAAATGCTTAACCTTTCAAAATCACTCAACAAAGCTTGAGGTAGATTAGGGTAGCCTATTGCTTAAGACCCTCTCGTGACCTAGGGTCTCGGAGCAGCCAGTCCCCCTCCTCTACATTTTGGTGAACCCAACGTGAACATCGTAGCGTTTGTTTCTTTATGTCGTGATTCTTCCTCTCGTGCCTCATGAAGGTTGCAAACTTGTGTTTCGTGAAGCTTTATGAGCTTTACGACCCAATCTACAACCTCCAGATACATTGTTAGAAGAAGCGTACGACATCTAGAAATGGATTTCTCGAAGGTCACTACTGGTTTCACTTCTCAAGAAATGGTTTCGGAGATGGAGGGGAGCTTCCTTAAGGAGGCCAATCGTTCTCTTACCCCTCTCATTTCTCCTACGGCCCCACCTCTGAATGAGGACGATGCTCTTGTTATTCCTACGGAGGATCTCCTTGCTCTGGATAGAAGGCTATTGGATCTTGTGAATTATTTGGGAAAAGAACGAAACATGGCTAGGGCTACTAAGCTTGCCAATGAAATGAGATATATGCTAGACAAAGATTGGGTGGGCTTGGAGCTTCTCCGAGGCATAACTGACATAGTGGAAGCATATGTCAATTCATACAACTCTATATCGGGTGTTACCCGAGGTTTTGGGCCTGAAACCTTTGGAAGGCAGATAGGAGTTTCAATGCCCATGGCGTTGATGTACATGGCCAAATTAGGCCCTTCTGTCAACACCACCCTCATGCCTAAGGCACCTCCGACTATCAAAGTAAATAGAATCCCTCTGGGTTTCAACGACATTCCTTCTAATTATGGCAGTGTTAACTCTGGGGGCCATGATGGCTCTAGCAATGGAAGCCTTGGCAGAATGGAGGGTAGTGGCTCTGGCGGTGGTTCTAGTGGTGGTTCCACTAGTCTTGTTTCATCATTTGACCCCGTTCTGAATGCTCTACTATAGAACATGGGCCAGATGCAGAATCAATTGGTGAACCTGTCTCAGGCCACCTCCTAGCCAATTTTCTAGCCTTTCTTTCATCACAGTTCTTTATCAATAGAAATTCTAAACACTCTTATCCCCCAAGGGATGGAGATTCCAAAGTTTGAGAAGTATGGTGGTAAGGGAGATTCGCAAACACATGTGTCTACATTTAATGCCATGTGTAAATATTTCTTCCACCATGATGCCTTAATGGCTAAGTTGTTCCTGAGATCTCCCAAGGATGTAGCCCTAGAATGGTACTATTCATTACTCGATATTAAGTGCTATTTTCACAAATATCCTATCCCTGACTCAGATGTGTAGAATGTTTTCATCGGCAACCTGCAGAGGTCTTGGCAAGAGAAGTTTGCTTTGATGAAATACCCCTCTTTTGCACATATTTGTGCCGCATTGCGGGAGTACCAATAGATGATTCCCCAATTTGGGGGATCTTCCTTGCATTCATGTCCTAAGGATAGGTCCATTGTGTCGATCTTTGGTAAAGGTAAATCTATTGCGAATGTAGTTGTTGTAGCTAGCGACAAAGGCCTCAAACACGACAAATAGTTCACAGAGTTATCAAAATCATACACTTCTATTCTGAAGAAGTTATTGAAAGACAAAGTGATAACCTTTCCATATCCTCAACCCTTTACTGAACCTTACCATGATTGGTATGAGGAGAACACATTTTGTTAGTACCATTGCATTCCTAGACACAATATCGAAAGATGCATGTTCCTGCGTCATGAGATATAGGATTGCATTGATGACAGTACTATCCAGCTCGATGGGAAAAATAAAAAATGCAAATAAGTCTATGGAAAAGGCTAATAGCGAGTTGCAGATCTACACAGATCCTTTTCCATCTCACTCAGCGAACTTAATCATTGAACCTCATGGTTCTTTTTCCCTTGAGTTTTTGAAGTATGCAAACATGGTTTCATTTACACCTATTCTTCCCATGCAACCTACAAATGAATCACTAGCCATAACTTTCACATCGTAGGACTTTCCTATGAACATGAAAAAAAATCCTTCTCCTCTGTACATTCCTACTCGCATTAACGAGAACATTGTGACTGGTGTTCTAGTTGACCCCGCCAGTCGTGTGAACGTGATAACAGAGGAGACTCTTCTATTAAATTGTCTACATAGGGAGGAATATGAAAATTATAAAACCACTATACGCATGCATGATGGACTCTTGGTCCCTCCAATTGGTTCCATCACTCTCTCAATCCTAGTAGGACCTAGGATCATAAATGATCCCTTTGATATCATCCCAGAGTCGGACTTGTTCAGAGTGAAACTAGGCATCCCATGGCTAGTTTCCATGAACACAATCGCTTCGGAAATTCATAAGTGTTTGAAGTTTTCTCATGAGGGCTCTGTGCACGTTGTGCATGACACTATATATAAACCTCTAGTGTCGCATTGGGGCTACTCATCAGATCACTTCTAGCCTGACCCTATTGGTTCACTTCCTCCAAGGACAAACCTATTGTATCACACCTATGTTAAATACAAGAATGGGGGCATAGCACCGAAGGTGACCTACCCTGTCTCCCCTTATGCCATTTTTGTTAAAGGCTCTATGATTGCGCAGTAGCAAGCTGCCTCCTCCTCCTCTCAAAAGGGGAAGGGGAAGTCTACTTGCATCCAGGAGCCTTCCTCTTCTTCTGCTAACTCATCCACTTCTGCCTCTTGCTCTACTATGGTGCCTTTGGCCTCTGCTCCCATGTCTCGCACGGGGAGTTTGATGGTGCCCACTTGGCAGAAGGCCAAGCGTTAGGTATTTGAACTTCTCATCTTACCCACGGTGTCAAGGACCATTGTCTATGGTAAGGGGAAGGGCCCTCATGGAGTTTCCTCTGCATCTCAACCTCCATGGCCTCCTACTGCTCCTGCCCCTCGAGCGGTGAATGGGAAGAGGTCCAACGTTGAGGTGCTTGAGTTTGCTTCTCCACCTGTTTCAATCTCTGTTCTTGTGCTTCCTGCTCCTGCTCCCATCCAAGAGGTTGTCCTTCCACTAACAATGGTTGTGGAGTACATGGCTATGGTGAAACATGAGCCTCTTGTTCCTTCTCAAGAAGCAAGGTCTAGTTCCCAGAGCCGACAAAACCGGCTTGTGCATGAGTGTAAGCATTGGAGGAAGGCTCTGGCTGCTAAGCAAGCTAGCAAGCTACTTTGCAGAAGGAAAAAGAGAATCCAAGAGCTCATGTTTCAACATCTCCTATTGTGCCCTCGATCTTGCTTCCAGCTCCTCCCGTGAATGTTGATGAACCTCACCCCAAAAGGGTACAAGTGTTCATCACTCCCTCGACGAAGCCTCCTCTTTTCATGTCCCATCCATACATCCCTCTGTTTTCTCAACCTATGGACATGTCGAACACCACGGTGGTGTTTGTTGCGGCTTGTCCTCTTCCTCCTCACCTTCTGCTTCCTCTGTGGAGATTCACATCCTCCAGTGAAGCGTAAGTTAGAGGACAACCTCACTTCCAATGGAGGTCAAAAGAAGGGATCACCTTCGAGAGAGAGATTTCTACTTTGGTTTGCTCCATCCTGGAGATAGAGGCAGCCCCGACGTCTCCCGAGTTCGTCACAATATTTTTTGACAAGATTGATGGTGGATCTCAGGTGCCTCCTTCATCTCCCACTCAGTTAACACATGGCACTCATGTTAAGCATATGTTTAACTCGATAGATGATGTCCCGACTCTATTGACGATCTTTGCAAGATCAATGAATTTTATCTGACAGGAGTTGAGTGAAGAAGACCTTGAGGGGCCTTCTCCCTTAGCTCTTGTTGTAGGAGAGTTGGAGGGTGAGCTCCCCTTGCTATACCACCCTTGCAAGCTCATCCACTCTCCCCTTATAATGATCTATATTGGGAGAATGATGACCTCATAGTTGACGAGGACTAGGAGAGTGCCTCTTCTTTATATGTAGATTAGATTTGTGTGTGTTGTGTTTCCCCCGTTCTTGTTTTTGTGTGTTTTTGGAGGACCCTTGTCATGCTTGTAGGTGCTTGGAAACATGAGTGAAATTGTGTCGTAAACTTCCTCTATGTGTTGCATCATTCTTCTATATGTTGTATCTCGATTTTCAAAAATTGGGGACAATGCAAAGTGTTGGGGGCATTTAGGCCTCCCTTCCATGTTGACCAAATTTTTAATTTTTATTTTGTCTTCATGTGCTATTGTTTAGATCTGGGAATTCCTGGGATTGATGATCTTTCACTCCTACACTATGTGTTACCTATTTTTATGAGCCAATCTGACTCCGAATTCCCAGATCCCCCTGTCCTTCATTTCTTGTGTTTTTCTTTATCTTGATCTCTTGGTTTCTATTCATCTTTCTCTCTTCTTTGCTTGCTTTGTGATCTTGTGGTGCCTATGTGTTGTCCCTCGCTTGTGCAAAAACATTTCCACGTCTACATCTCGTCATGTATCATGGGCCACAACATCTTTGCATGTTCTTCCTTTCTATAGGATGCCACGTTCTCTTTTAGTTTGTATGCACCATCGTAAGGGGGGGGCTCCTACTCCGATTTTCATTAAGGTGTATTTGGTGGCCAATGAATCCCTTGTTGCAAATCTTTGCATTTTTCAAAATTGCATCCTTCAATAAGGATCCCCTTAGCAAGATTTTCCTTTCGAAATCAAATTCATAGAAAAAAGAATTAGAAAGCTTTCCTTTGAGGAGGCCATTCTTTTTTTTGAATTCCTTGACAAAAGAGAATCTTTCAAAAGGACTCCTTGATGACAAGATCATTTGCAAAAATGTCATCGCTTTTCAAACGAAGTGTCCCTACTCCTTGCAATCTTGAAGGATTCCCGAGGGACCCCTTTGAAAACTTCTCCTTCAATTGCTTGTTCTGAGATATGATTGACTGTCTGTCTGTGTGACTTTTGCTTTCCTAACATATTTTGTTTACGGATTAACATGTTGCTTTGCAGGACCAAGCACCTATGAAGTTTCTTTCACAATCAAGCTTGGAGGATCGAGCACCTTGTCGAGCTTTCCTTACAAGATTGAGTACCTATAAGGGTCAATCAAACTCTGTAGAGCCTTTCATTTTCAGCCCCCCATGACCGAGCACCTATGGTGCCTCCTTTGCAGGACCGAGCACTTGTGAAGCATTTTCATTATGTAGGACTAAGAACCTATAGAACCTTTGTTCACCTTCTATGGGACTAAGCACCCATGGAGCCAATTCTGTAAGGTCAAGCACCTCTAGAGCTTTTGTTCAAATTTACATAGGACCAAGTACCCATTGAGCCATCTCTCTCTCTTGCACATTCGAGCATATTAGATTGCGGTTTGCTTCCTCGACAGTTTAGGTATATGCTTTTCAACTTTTTCTCTACTTTACCTCGCATTCACTGATGCGTATGCTCGCTAAAGTGGGGGTCAAATGTAATGGTGTGAATTTGCACCCCTAGGAAAATTCCACATTTACATTACCCCCTACCTTGGAGAATTAAATCCGATGATGCAATCCATACACCCACCACCTTTCCTTGTCCACTTGGCAACTCATTTGTGTGTTGGTGGGGGAATTTTTGTTGGGGATGTTAGCATGGAGCACAGACGTCCATGCGACACACTTCCATCCTGATAAGATTCTTGCCTCTGGAATCTGCAGAGGCGTTACACTCCTCCATTGGACATGAAGTGTAATGTTTGTTGCTCCCTTGACCGACTGCAAATAGGATTTTTGCCTCCTTTTTCCTTCAAATTGCTAAAACATTGATTCTACTCAGCTTTTGGGATCAATTCACTCTTGGCTTCAATCTACACACTCACTTTCAACTCCTTCAAGTTGCACCACCATCTCCATTGTAGCTGCAAGTTGTTGTTTTGTTGGCTCCTCTTCTTCGTTGTTGCAACAACGTTGGCTTTGGAGAGCTTGCAAGCTCGCTCCTCCCTCCATTTTCCTTGAGAGCATGTGGTTGAGAAGGTGATATCCACTATTTTAATTCACCTTTGCATTATCGTATTTATATTGTAGCATATTGTTGTTTGAGTATTGCTTGGTATTTCCATTTCTATACTCTTTTTATCATCTTTCTATACAATCGTTGCTATCTAGTTGTTCATGGAGGTGGAAACACCAAAGCAGGGGACTGACTGAGGCAGTCCTTTAAACACAACCCAACATTTTCTCATTTTTTTGTGTAGGTACTTCTCGGTTGGAGCTATTTGACAAATCAAGTTGCACAAAGTACAATACTATCTTCTTATCCTTTATCAATTCAGGCATATCTAGTTAAAGTATTCTTCTTATTGTACTATGTTCCTGTATTTCCTTTACATTCTGGTATAGCATAAAATCTCTTAGTTAGGTTGTTAGTTG
This sequence comes from Sequoia sempervirens, assembly GCA_007258455.2. NCBI lineage: Eukaryota > Viridiplantae > Streptophyta > Pinopsida > Cupressales > Cupressaceae > Sequoia > Sequoia sempervirens. The sequence goes on along the minus strand of VDFB02281492.1, from coordinate 168,604,212 downwards.
CATTTTCAACGTTTTTATGTCTCAGAAGTCCTTTGTTCATACAGATGCCAACGCTCCACTGAGACAGTAGTGCGTCGCGCTGGAGTCCATGTCTTGCACTGTCGTCCTCAGGCAGTGAGTTGTCTAAGTTAGAGATTGAACTCTAGGAATCGACTTGTTTGACTCCTTGAAACATTTGGATTAGCAGAAGGACAATAGCAACCAAATTGCTCTACCTTTTTGACCCTAAACACTTAACGTTTCTGAATCATTTAGCAAAGCTTGAGGTAGATCAGGGCAGCCTGTTGCTTAAGACCCTCCCGTGACCTAGGGTCTTGGAGCAGCTGGTCCCCCTCCTCTATAGGATCAAGGAAGACGTCAAGTGTAGTGTTTTCCTCAAAAAAAAATATGATGGGTTGTATGAGTGGTTGGTAATCTTTTAGTTTGATAAACGTACCAAGAAATTTCATGTAACTAATGAATGACGTGTTGAAGTCGTTCTTTGATAAGTTTATCATTATTTATTTAGTTGGTATCCTCATTTTTAGCACTTCGAATGAAGAACATCTAGCACACTTACTTATTAACCTTGCTTATAGACCCCTCCAAGTTATCTTCATCAAAGAAGTTTGTAAAATCTCGTAATACCATTCATGTTTGAACAAGGGTTTTTGGTCTTCTCCTAATAAAAACTTTGACTAATGTCTCTACGATATCAGATTCAAATTTTGATCACCACAATCTTTTATTATTTTAGAAGTTCTGGTTACATATCCAATGAACTCACCACTCTTCAATTACGCAACTTTCTCAAAATATTGCTGCTTCTCCTCAACTAACAGACTTCCATTTATCACCACCTTCTTTTTTGGCAATACTCTTTACTAGTCATTTCCTATAAATCTCCGAGGCATTGATGGTCCTAATTTGCAATCAGATTCGTTTAATTGGATAATAACTATGTGTATTTGGAGTGCATTCATATTTTGAAAGCATCATTCATGTATAACCTTTGATGATGAAGAAAATATTCACCATTTAACTCCACCCATCACTTCATCAGTAAGGATCTCCAGAAGATAGTTTAGATCTTTCAAAACCTCTTTGTAATGTTTTATGTCTATTTCTTTCAAATTCATTTTGTCAAACTATCTTATTAGAGGCATTGTATGAAATTCGATGAAACCACATTTGTGTTCCTTGTTTACGAGTCGCATTTCCAACTATAATATATGAGAAAAACTCGCCTTCCATTCTACTATTTGGCGTAGAGGTAAGGTTTTAGAATTTGGCTTTGCACCTACAATTTGTATTACTTTAAACATTCGCAAACCCCATTTCAGAAAATCCATTTTCTGCATAACCAGCAACCATGTCCAACTTCCCTGCCCTCTGATATTTTGGTTTCTTGCATTTTAGGGTTTAAATTGATTTACATCTTACAATTTTAAATTTACACTTCAAAGTTTTTTATGCACATTATAAGAAATTAAAATCAAATGTAACATTTAAAACCATATTATTGTTTAAATCGTAAGTTAAAACTTATTAAATGGTGAGACTTGGCATTTTGGAGATTGAAAGCTCAAATGAAGCAAAAGTCCATCGGGAAGGTAACATTTATTTCCTAATCAATCAAAGTTTTGGGACTGGGCTTTATTGACCATGTTCTATAAGTCTAGAAAAAAATAAACTTGAAAGATCAAATAAAGAGCAATTTATTTCCTAATCAATCGGAGTTTTGAGACTTAGCTTTATTGACCATATTCTATAAGTCTAAAAAAAATAAAAATTGAAAGGTCAAATAAAGGATAATTTATTTCTTAATTGATCAAAGTTTTGGGACTCGGCTTTATTGACCATATTCTATAAGTCTAGAAAAAAATAAACTTGAAAGATCAAATAAAGAACAATTTGAGGTTCAGACCCAACTTAGAATTTGCTTGACTTGCACATTTGTCATTTTAAATCTAGAGTCTAATATTGAATGAGTTCAAAGTTTATCATTATATATATATAGTCTAATATTGAATGAGTTCAAAGTTTATCATTATATATATATATATATATATATATATTTGAACTTGGGAGTTTGAGGAAGTGAAACTCTAGGATCCAATGGCAAACCTTCAAGCTTATAATGGCGATAAAAATCAAGATTTCCAAAATTAATCAATTTTATATTCACACCTTTGAGAACGCAACCCTAACAAGAAAATACAAATAAACCAAACACAAATTATCAATAAAAAATAGAATCAAGACTTTTCATGTAGGTCTAAAATGATAGTTGGAATGGGCATGCAATCACCTCAAACCACATTACCTACATTAGAATTGAGCTTCATGATAAAAAAAAATACTAGATTTTTGGTGTTTATTTAACAAAAAGTATAATTACATTCATAACCTGAAAGTCTAAATTAACATAATTCTAAAGTTAGAAACTCACTCCACATCTCACATGAACTCAACATTTTGACCTTCGACATTGAGTTGCATCTTTGTACAAGTGAATTTTTATCATGAAGGTCCAAAGAAATAATCTTTTGGGACTCCAACCTGAAAGGTGCAAGCATTTAATAAAACCATGAAATGAAAATTATGACTATTTCCAAAGGTAATTTTATGCATCTACACCATAAGAATGCCACTCATCTTAATGAATCAAAGCTAAACAACTACATGTATGCTTTTGTGATTGATATATATATATATATATATATACACATTAGTTACAACCAAATTCTTGAACTTTTAAGATGATAACTTTATACAAACACAATAAACAAGAATTCCCCTATAATAAGAAATCTTGATCACATGGACATGCTTACCTGTGAGAATGCAACAAACATACCACTAAGGAATGCTAACCAATAATTGCACTCAAAAAATGGGATAACTTGCACATTGACAAAAGTGAAACCATGAAAGAAAAAAATGAGGGAGATGATGAAGGGGAAGAACTTGTACAGAAATTTGGGTCAAGGAGATGTTGGAGATAGAAAATGGGTGCTTTGAATTACAACATATATTATGGAAAAATGGGACAAGACATGTATAAGCATCATGAGTTCATTAACCATGGATGATCAGTAGATTAATGTATCCAACTTGTTTTCAATCTATCAATCAATTCACATTGTTGATCTAAAAGTCTAATTATTGTTGAGGTTTGAGATTTAACAAGATTCTATAAAGTATTCAATTGAACATTTGAGGGGCACATGAAATACTTTACTTTTGGAGATAGAAATAGATGAGTGAATTGTATTAGTAAGCACATTGGTTCATCTCTTGACTCCTTTAGATAATTGATTCAAAAAGGATATTAACCAACACCATTGATCAAGAAAAGTTTTCAAACAATTTATTTTATAGGACATGTAATAGGTTTTCAAAAGATAAGCAATGACTATCCAACAAAAAAAACAACTTGCACTATTAATAAAAGTTCATGTAAGTTTTCAAGATCCCTTATGTAAAAAACACTTCAAGTCCATGTTCACTTCATCTATCAATTTATTTCAAAAGGTGTAAAATTATGCCCTAGTAGAAAAATGAAGCTCTTATAGATTGTTTTCACTACTAATAAAATTATTTGAATGCTTATTTCTTAGGTAACATAAAAAAATCTATATAATTTCATTCAAAATGAAACTAAGTTTATAATTGTATGAGAAAATTGTGAATTGAGAAAGGGGTATGATTAAGCGTGGAATAGTTGTAAAATCTTCATTTGGATTGCATATAGTTTAAAGCACTCTATTTTAAGTAATTGCTAGGCTATTTGTAATAGAATTAAAAACCTAGGGAAAACCCTTATAATTATGAAATTGCAAGATGATTACTCTTTATGAATTTCATCACCTTGCATTATCCCTAATGAACCCCAAAAAATCCTCTATCCAAGATACTTAAGAAATTATCCCTTAGGCCACTAAAAAATTTAAAAAATCATTAGGAATGGTGAAGATTTTTTTAAGCTATTCAAAGACATAAAAGGAAAAAATTAGGGATCCCATAACATAAATAACTGGAAAGAAATTATTCAAGATAATACTGTAGCGACCTCCTTAAATTCAAATTAACAATATAAACATATTACACATAATCAAGCACATAAAAATAGCATGTGTCCAATATCAATAAATGGAGACAAGAAATTTAGAGTACATATGTTGATAACATGGCATAACATATGGGAACATATCCCTTACAGTAGACCACATGGTCAAGTATAAGATTACACAATGAACCTGAACTAGAACCTTCCTGATAGGATTCTTCTGATGTTTGACTCCTTCATCCACTTCGAGGGGGAGAACATTGCTAGAGCGCGTTTCCACCCTACCATGAAGTGATTCACTTCCCTGGAATTCTTCCTAAAGAAGAATCCCAACCCAACATGAGGAAATCTAGCAATGCAAATCTAGTTGGAGTAATGGAATTGTGAAGCATGACACATCTACCTCTAATGATATCATGATAAACAAAACAAAGAAAACATTGGAAAACAATCATGCATCAAGGCCTAAGCCGAAAATCGGTCACAAAGCAAATAAATTAGCTCATTTCCAGCATTCATGATCACCATTTTTCATAAGAAAATAAGGCATATCCTTTGCATCTCATAATGATATTATGCTTTATGGCAATTCTTCTATCACAAATATTTTGTCTACAAGTATGCAAGCTTACATAAATGCGACTAATTTCATGCCTCAATAATCAAGAGATGCAATGGCTCCAACAATATAAGAATATGTAAGACTAATTAAGAAAGGTGTATCACATGTATGTATTTATAGGTACATTTATAATGTATAAATATGTGTACACATTCCTATAAACTAAAGCACTCTTAAGAACTATTATGGTGTTGCTGATTTAGGAATGCAATAATGCATAGCTCTAATCATCGTTCAAAAATAGGAATCCGATTACTTTTGCCAAACAATACTAGGAACTATCAAATTCATGTAACTATTCAAACAGTGAAGTGTAAAAGATTGAATATCAGATCGTAACTAAATGTACTCGATACTATTGATTTTGGTGAATGGCGTTCCTAAGGGGTTTTCCTCTTGTGGCTTGCAGTGACAATCAAATGGTAGTGACAGAATACCATCTGAAAATGTGTAAGCATAGACAGACAGACAGACAAAATATTACATGAAGGCTCCCAGAATACAACTTACCAGAGACACAATTATAAGGTGTTAATTCAATACCAATACTCAAAACTTGATTTGAAAACTCCTCTTCTTCTTTAATCTCTGCCACCCATGGGTTCGACCTCCAGTCCAGTACCATTACCAGCAGTAAATTGTATTTGGGGAGACCCAGCTCCATGCTCATCCTTTTTTTCATCGCTTCACTCCCCAAGATGAGAACTACTAATCTTTTTTTATGCCTGCACTCCCCACTTCTGACTAAATTTGTTTAATCATTCAATTTCTTTGAATTAGATCAATATCTTACAATGTTTTATATTTTTAAATAAAAGTTTACTCTCTTAAAACGAGATATGATAAATACAAAAAGAGATTGTTTCCAAAACCAATATCTAATGTTTGGGCCCTATATTTGGCTAAGGTAGTGGTTTTGATGCAGGAGCATATAGGGTGTAGGGACAATCTTGAATCACCCAAGAAATGTCTTATTTTGATTTTTGTTTGGTTTGGTGAATACTCATGAAGCTTATTTCCTTTAAAAAGTCCTAAAGAATGGTTTAGAACTTTCAATTTTTCAAAAAGGGCTAAATTTAGTAGGACCTCTATTTTTAGTAAGTTTGCATATGAGCACGTAGAAACTTGAAATTTTCCACAAAGATATGAAATTGTTTTTTTTTTACTTTGTGTGTGAGTTTCAAGCCAAGATTAGGTATTTATGAGAAGATATTAAAGATTTTAGTTTTAAAATTTCTCAAAAAAATCTTTAAAATTAGGTTTGAGGCTTCAAATGATGTTTTGGGGCCCTAAAAAATTGGGGAAATTGGAAAAATCAATTTCAAGCATGTAGAGGACTCCAAGAACTAGAATTTAAAAAATGGGCTCAATTGGGTACCCAGATCAAAAGTTATGGCTCTTAGAAGTTGGGTTATTTTTGGGCAGGAGTTAAAATTTTCATGTTTTTTCTTGAAGGTGCCAAAGGGCTATTTATGACCATTTTGAGCATTTTTCAAGTAGTGCAATGATGATGGGAAGGTGGTAGGTTGTGAGGAAAGAGGGAAAGCATGATTTGAACGTGAGTTTGAAGAAACAAAAGATAGAAGGCTCGAAAAACTGGAGGAAAGAAGTTGTGATGTGTTGCAACCTATGAGGATTTCATCCTCTATTTTGTTTTCTCATTTCTATAATGTAATATATGTTTAGTTCAATAAAGAATATTCATATCTTCCCATTAAAAATTTATGTGGTTGTGTGTTGTGTGATTCGTCCCTTCACCAAGTTCCAAATTGTTTCCTTATGCCATAAATTTAGAATTGACTTGTAAGCATTATATATAATGAAAAAATTGAAACTATGAAGGATGCATTTATGGAAGAGTTGTTTTCACTTTGAACTAAGAAACAATATAAAAGGTGTTTGATTTAACACCCAATACAAGGAAAGATATGAGATTGAAAAGATTATACATTATTCAAGAGCTATAAAGTTGCCTCAGTAAAAAGTGTGAGAAGATGCATCAACTATCAACTCTACTACTTATTCCAAAATACGGGGATGAGTTGATATATGCAAAAATGTTTATGTTTTTCTTTCAAAGAAATTTCCAATATTTTTGTTGTTGTAGGGAAATACATGATAAATAAAATATCTAAAGTAGATTTTTCATTCCTTGCAAACAATCAACACCCTCTTATGAATACACTTTATGCTTATGGAGAATATATGGTTAATTATATTAACTAGGAATTGTTCAATTTAGAAATATGAGTTTTCATAAGATATTTGAAAGTTATTCCATCTTATCTAATATTTTCTCACATGTCATGATGAATTAATGGAATCATAGCTTGATGTATCTAGAGATCCCTTGAAATCAATTAGAACTAGTATAGAAATGGTCCACCCACATGTATAAACATCATACTTGAGCTTCTTATGTGATGTTTGAAAACTACTTTGTTAACTCATTATTATATAAGCTAGAGGGAAATAGGCCAAGATTAATAGATGGCATAATGGAGTTTATTTTATCCATCCTTATGGATCCTAAAGGAGGTTCAAAGCACAATTTGGACATTGATTATTTTTCAAATATTATATTATACTTAGGATTTTTTGGTTCATTTATTCCCTTATGATTTAACTCACATAGTGTCTCCAAGAATTATATTTTTAGAGACAATAAGGAAAATGCACTCAACTAATTTAAGTCTCATTTCAAATATCATAAAAAGATGGATGAACCTTCCTCCTCCAATAAGATATTTATTTATTTTTCTTGATGGTAGGAACACATTTGATCAATTTGTGTCATATATGGATGAAATGGGAATATATTTAGGTATATGGAGACCTTATGATCCTAAAAAAATCAGTATATGGAGTTTTTTTTTGGCATTCAAGGTTTATCATGTGTATAATGAAGCAATTGGTGAGAATTTGTAAAAATTAAGTAGAAAAGAAAATAAAAAAGAGAAAAGTGGTTAAGGATTACTCTAACAAAAAATAAGAGGAAACAAAATAATCCTAAGTACCCATGAGTTCTTTCTCTTCTCATAGATCTAATCCAAAAATTGAATGCACTTTTAAAAGATGTGGAAACTTATGCTAAAATGAATGATGGCATCAAGCCACCAAAAATAATTGAAGATCCATTTGTGTAGATAATTGAAGAAAGACCTTGTGGAATACCAAGTCCCTTATACCATCACTATATAATCAACCAATGTAAAGGCTTGAAATTTTAGCAATACATATTGATTCATTCCCCTTGGTTGTGTTGAAAATGAAGCAAGTAGGGAACATGTGCCCTTACCAAAAAAATAAATCATCCACATCAGGTTTCCCTTGTCAAGTTGGGCTAGAATTGCTTCTTAAAAAATGATTCATTGTAGTGTCAGAAAATGTACTCCTTTACATTTTCACACTATGTTTGCATCCCCTTAATTAATTGGAATTAATTAAGCTTCTAATGACCTAAATTATGCATTCCTAAGCCTTATTATTCTCATTTTTCGAAAGGGAACCCGACATTAAACAAATGCTAACATTATTTTAAACACCTTGGAAATTGTGTGTCCTAGATTTAGGTCCCAGGACCCATTTGCCCAAGAGTGAATGGGTCCTCCTTAAGTGCCAAGACCCAATTTTTAATATGTTTTTGGAAAAATTTTAATGGTTCAAATTCAAGTTTCAAATGTGGGCTTATGGAATCTAATTTTTGGGAAATTAGATAAATACTTATAAATACATAGTTATTTTATCAATTCAAAATGACAACTTTCACAAGAGCAAAAATTATTGTCAAGAGCATTGAAGAGAAGATTTATCGGTCATCTACAACAACAATCAAGATCATATCATCATGGCAAGATTCATGTGTGTGCATATTATGTTTTGGAGCTAACATTGTGATGTAGGTTTCAAGCATTCAAGCATAAAATCAAGCAATCATTCAAGCCAATTCATGCAAGATCAAGCTCCTTAGAGAGATGTGTTAGACTTCAGTCCTCTAAGGGCATCCATTAAGGGTTTGGTGAGTTGTGGCATAGCATTGTTCATTCATCAAATTCTTTCCATTTTATCATTATTTCATTATCAATTTTTATTTACCAAATCGAGGTATGACCAAGGCAAACCCCTATTCACCCAAAAACAAACATTTTTACCTCTCTTTGTGTGTGCAGATTTGTAGGTGAAGAAGGACTAAAATTGGATCAAAAGAGAAAAATTGCAAAGTTGTCAAGCCACGAAAACTCACCTACAAAATTTATTTTTGACTTTCTGACAATGAAATTTGGAGAAATCGGGAGCTAAGATCCGAGATCAAAGGACTATGAAATTAGATTTTGGACCCCTGTACAGAGACCCATTCTCCCTAGGGTGAATCTACCCCTCAAGGACACTCAACAACCACTTTTGGAGCCTAGTACACATCAATTTTCCCTTCTCAGATCTACTTGAAAGTTACTATTCTTGTTTGTGCTATCCTTAATTTCTACATTTCAAGTTTTACATCACATAATTGAGTTCATTAAGTATTTTAATTTATCTCCCAAAAGTGCATTTCAATCATTTTCTATCATAAGGAAAACTGAGATCCCCATCCCCATAGAGTTGAATCACCTCAAGGTTGAAAGTCAATTCTATCCTTGTGAGATCTCTTTTTCTTATGAAACTAGGAAATGTAAGTGTATTGGGTCATCATTTCATTTGGTGAACCCTTTCACACCCCTATCCACTTTTTTCCTTTGTTTCATTCATTATTAGAAGAAAATATTATTTTTTGAAGATCTTTGAATGACAATTTGTAAAAAAAAATTGGTGAATAACCAATTTTTTTAATTTATTTTTTTAAGAAAAAGGGGTAAAAATTTATTAATCACAAAGAAGAAATGTAACGCCCCGCCGTGTGAACCCCAAAGGACAAATACATAATAATTACAGCACAACAATTTTTTTTTTTAAAGTAAACATAACCTACAGGTAATACACATTAAGATATGACATGAATTTCATTTAAGTAGATTCATTAGCACATACATCCCTTGGGGTACACGAGGAGTCATTACGAGACTGAGATCCACACAACAACAATAAAGAATAAAATCCAAAGATATAATCCATAACAAAATAAACATTAACAATTATAACACATACATGAAAATCATTGATAAGGAACCATCTGCGTACACAAATACAACATATGCATAATTAACTTAACACATTGAATTACAATTGCCATGGTCAATAACCACACCGAGTTAACATTACATTACAGTACAATAATCTAGAGGTACAATGATACAAAGGTGTTTCCAAACATAAATGGAAACCATACACAAGAATCATGATACAAATAAATAGATGAAAACTGGCTCCAAGACGGATACAACACTGAAGTCGCTGCAACCGCACCAATCCGCACCTCTTGATCCTTGACTGGGGACCCAATGGGGTGCTTAGCATGTTCCACCTGACCATGTGAGTCCGAAGACCCACCCCCCATGCTAGGAGCTAACAAGAAAGAGTCTTCAACCAAGAACATCCCAAACACGGAACCACAAGACTCAACAACATACAAAAGCATCATAAAACTCAAGGATTACCAGAGTCATCATACTAACTTAAAACCATAAATTCCATCACATAAATTAAAGCAATGACCAGTAAACAAGTAATCAAAGGATGATCATAAACATAATACAATTCCAAATTTCAATCAAATAATACAATAACATCATATCACAGTATCATAAGATACAAGATTGTAAATCAAATATCAATGAGATCCTACAAGACCACAAAGTACACCAAAGATGTATCAAGGCAATAATCACAAATCAATATAAATCCAAAAATCAATAATCTAAACCAACTCCCACAACCTACTTCCAGAGGACCACAATAAAGTAAAACACATGGGCAACTAGGGGAGAGTGTCATCGCATAGTCCTACATGGGCTGTCCTGTGCTCTTCCTCCCAACTGGAGGCGTCGGTCCCATCTATGGCTGTCCTGTGCTCTTCCTCCCAACTGGAGGCGGTCCATCCATAGGGTGACTCATGCGGAGCCGTAGACCTCTCGTGAAGACGAGGTCACGACCTTGCCAACCACGGCCTTCTCAGCCTTCCATTAGTCTGCGAAAGCACTAATGAAGACGAGGCATCCATTTTATTAATCTTATAATGATATTACTACCCAACCCTCCTAAGTTAATTATTAGGTTTTCACTTGTTTACTAACTCACTCGTGGGTTATCCTGAGCCCTTCCCCTTAAACGGGGCGCCGGCCCCCACGAGGAGCCACTCTCCCTAGAGACCCAACAACATAAAAAAAACCAAGGGTTGTACCATCAAAATAAGAATATTAGATCACAACCGAGAAGCATGCGAGGCATTACCCATCTCGCTATAAATACAATTTCCAAATCTCAACAAATTCCGTACAACCCTTTTAAAAAAATCATGAAACCAAAACACTTGCCACATCAAGGGCCCATAAAGAGAGAGAACATCAATTATCAATCATCTCAAGCCTCTGGAAGCCAAAAGAATGAAAACCCACAAACAAGGGTAAAGTGAAGCAACAAGAATATTTCTCCAATAATTCCATCACAAGGATAAAATTTCCTCAAATATGAGAGTAACACAGAAAAGCCATAAAAGGGAAAGATTCATCAAGACCCATCCACAAGCAAAAATGGTGTCACCTCAAACGGAACACACAAAAGAAAATCAACCTTCAATTCAACAAAACACTTAATAAAACCAAAAGCCACCAACTAGGTATTCCATGGGAGACCTCAATTTTCTCCACACAAGAACCCCCTTATAGTGGTACGCAAATCCCCTCTATAAAATCAACAACATAGCAATGACAACAATAATTGTAAGGCCACCAGAACTATTTCTAATTCAAAAATAATGAGTGAATACATTAAAATAAGATCATCCACCCCATCCAAACCACATAAACAACTTTGATACAAAATAAATCAGAAATCCAAGAAGATCAACCTCCCACAACTCATCAACAAAATACAAATTCCCAATTACATTGCCACACAAATTTAAAAGACAAAGGATTCCTTGAATCAAAACTAACCTCCAAAGGCATTCACACCAACATGGAACCACCCAAAAACAATCCTTCAACAACAAAGGTAAAAGCATTCAACCAGGCATCCAAGGCACCAAATTTAAGAACACCTTAAATACTCAACCACTCACAACTCCACAACAACACTTATATAATAAACGTCAATCAACAATTCAATCGAGAACAATATTTATTAACCAATCAATTAACGACCAGAACTAAATAACTTTACAACTTACCCATACTAAAACAATTCATGATAACCATCACAAGTATTCTAAAAGTCTTATCCATAAAGCGTACTTACAAATCAATCATTAAATGAATATAAGGGAAGTCAATTTTCAAAAGATTAAAATTCCATTTCACCAATAAACTATCCAATTCGAAATTACCCTAATCAATCTCTAACTATACCCATACATTTAAATTTCCCCTTTCATCATACTCACTTAACATTCACTTCCAAAATTTAAATTAATTGTGAAAACCATTTAAGACCAATTGTCTATACTTTAAAATGACAATAATAACAATACTCTACATACATAAACTACATATTAGAACTTACCACCTTAAAATCTTAAATCTATCTAAATAAATTTACACACACAATTACGTTTAAAAACCACTACGCATTTATATTTATTTTAATTCTTTTTGAGGAGGGAATGTAAAAAGAGAAAAGATCTGTTCTACGAATCCAACAATACTACAAGATGAAATATAAAAAGAACAACTTATTTAATCCCACAATAAATTCTATTCCCAAAATATTCACATTTAAACAAGAATTAAATAAACAATGCTGTTTTACTTTCGTAATAGATTTTTCTTTTGCTAACAATATCCTTTCCAAGTTGTAATTTAACAAATCAATAAAACAGATTTCTTTCTATTTTACTAATATTTTCCTTGTAAAAATTCCTGCTTTATTTTTAATTAGAAAAGAAACATAATCTAAATATCTATTTTCTAGATAACAGATAAATTACAGAAAATATAATTTTAATCAGAACAGAACAGAATATATTTAAACATTTGTTTAACTAACAGTTAAATTAACAGAATATCTATTTAACAGAAATGAAACAGTAGATTTATATATATATATTCTTTTTTTTAAATAACAGTGAAATTAATTAATAATACTGCAACCAGAATAATTAAATTAATCTATATATATATATATAAATATATATCTACAAATATATATACATATATATATATATATCTAAATAAAAATCCGCACAGAAATTTTAATATAAAGAAATCGCATATTAAAAATTATATAAAAACACATTAAAATTTAATTGGGATTTAATCCCAAAACATTGGCATAGAGGACCGGACCCCGCCGGCCGTGGGCAGTCTACGGACTGCACACGGCAGTCCAAAGGACTGCCGTGGACAGTCTAGACTGTCCACGGTACCGACGGTACCGTTCTGCGCCCAAAGGCGTGGCCGAGGCCGTCCCCCACACAGCCTTTATTAATATATGAATAAAATCAAAAATAAAAGGCATGAACAGTGCGACGGGTTTTTTTTAACAATTTCGAATTTCCATTCAAATTTTCATTCGATATATATAATATATATGTATATATATATATATATATCATATATATATATATAAATATGTGTATATATATATATATTTTCAGAGGTTTGAATATTACAGTAACAGAGAATTACTGTTCACATGAAATTCACTGTGCATGTTTGAAATAAAATGCTTTCTAAGGAAATATATATATATGAACCAGAAATTCGAGGGAAGGTAATTGTTTTCAAAATAATAACAAAAATTTTAAAACAAAATGAATTACAGGATGCTGTTCATTTCCCAGATTGCAATAAAAACCCCAGAAATTTCATTAATCAAATAACAATCCCCAATTCCCTGCTAAAATTTCCTTTGATTAAACTGTAACCCCAATAGATTTTCTTCCTATCATTATCTAATTTTCAACCCTAAATACAAATTTCATTTACAAGCACAAATTCCTATTTTAACAGAAGATAAATAAATTAAAAGAAGGAACCTGGCGTCCTTCGCTTGCAGAGAATTGAAGAAGCTTTGATCCTCTTGCTGTACTAATTCCTTTGCTGCAAATCTTCCAGCAACAGATCCAAATCTTCCTTCCTCTTTACCAATTTCTCCAAAAACATAAAAGAACTAAGGGCAGAAAAATGATTGGCAATAAAATTTCTCCAGCATTCCAAAAAACCCCCCCCTCAAACAAAGAAACCTCCTCTTAAAATCCATGCCCATGAATCCTTTCAATTTCCTCTTCCCGTGAATACCAGAGGTCACATCTCCAAAAATGAAATTTAATTACCTTCAAATCCACAAAAGATGGAGTTTTATATTTGTTTATTCTTCATATTCTCCAGTGAAAACCAAAAGTCACAACTCAAGAAATAAATCCAAATAATATTTAATCCCTTTAATTCCTTTTGTTGCCTTTTCAAGTATTTATATTTCATTTTCTTTTATCAAGCATTTTGATTAAACTAAATAAATTTAACTCCACAAAAATGAACTTCTATTTGAATATATATTCATTATCTTCACAATACACTATTTGTTAATTACTTCCACATTAGAATAATTAAAATCAACCATTTGCAAGATTCTAAATAAGTATCCATTAAATTTCTTATTATAATAATTATCTTTTCAAGATTACTTGTTCATAACAATTTAAATCAATTTATCTAATAATATCACTTTTACTTTTAACGAATTAGTTTGATTGATCATTTGTTCTAAATCATTTGATTTGATTTAATTGATTATTATTTTAATTCCTAATTATATTTTAAATAACCTTGCAATTTCATTTATGATTTAATTAATTATTTAAACATGATTACTAACATATTATATTTTCCACACAATCAAATAACTCAGTAACCAATGAAACACACACACACACAAGTCCAAAACAATCGACACAAAGGGGTATTACAAGAAATACAAAGCAGAAGGGCAGCCCGCCCAAAACAAAGCCAACCACTAACCAACCTTATCCTTATCAATTAATTGATCTAACATACAAGAAAGATCCAAAGGTAAAGAGCTCCTGTCAACAATATTCCAACCTTAATAACCAATTTGTAAAGACTTCTAAATTTAATACATTTTATATAGTGCTTAAAAATCAAGAAAAATAAACTCAAAAAAGTTCATCCTAATAAAGGAATGTCAAGATACTATAGAAAGTAGAGCTCCACCTCTTCTTGATTTTAATGTAGAGTGTATCACCCCTAAGAAAGGAGAGAGAGTAGTAAAGACCAGTAGAAATTTCTTTTACTACTTGGCTTAGATATTGCTAAGGCTATGTTGTTGATAAAATCAAAACAATAGATCATTATTTAAAAATGTTCTAAAATTAAGAGGTTGCAAATAAATTTATCTATGGAGATCAACATTTGATATAAATATATAAACTTGTGTTATATGGGCAATCACCCTACATATAACAAGCCTCCTATTTACTATGGTCCTTAAAAAATAGTGGGCTAGTTAATGGTCAAAAGGGTTGGTAATGTATTAGCAATAGATGCAACACCTTTGGTAGTTCACACTAAGTAATTTAGAAAGTCATCGTAAAGAGACTGTAGGAAGATTTCAACAAAATAGAAAATGAGAATTTGAATTTAAAGAGTGAGTAAATGAACCTCAAATAAAACCATGAAAAATAAAAGGGGTAGTCTATCAAGAGTTCCTCCTTAAATTCATGTGCCTTAGTTGACATCCCCTATTGAGGGAAGAATAAAATCAAAGAAGAATAAATGAACTATAAATTTTATTATAAAATACTCAAGTAGAAAAGGAAACTTTCAATTCAAAGTTATTAGAGATAATCCATGAATCATTTTACCATCAAGTCTAATTGATCACCATATTATGTGATGACTTATTGGAGAATTTTGATAAAACTAATAAGGTAGTAAGGCAGCTTCCTAAAATCTAATGATAAAGTTTTGAGGTAAGAAACATATAACAACTATAAGTGTATCAAAAAAATTTGGATCTATATCAAAATAAAATATATTAAGCCTTTAGATTTCCCTAGAATCATAAAAAAGATACATGTGAAATTTTGACTAATATTATTTCATTAATCAAGAAAAAAGAAAGTGCTTTAAAAAAAAATTGAATGAATTCCAAGGCTTAATTGAATTCATGTTATCATAGATTAAGAATAGAGGAGACATATCAAAGACTTAAAAGGTGTAGAAAGATGAGTTCAAATCTTTACCATCTATCTAAATAGATCCATTTCTTTGGGATGAGAAACTAAATTGTACGAAGTTTATAAATGATATTACAAAGGTAAATTCATTTATCAAGGAAAATAGAGCATTTGATATTGGATGGGAGAGTAAGATGACTATTGGAATATTATATACGCCTCGCATGTTTCATATTTTAGTTATTCTTTCAAGGATAATTTATGACGTTTTATCAATTAAAAAAGTATTCAAACACTATTGAATGTACGAAAAAAAAATAATGGCATTTTAGATAAATTTTGGTATATTTTTATTCTGCTAAAAGGATTTCTAAGAAAAAAAGGTTTCATCTAGGTAAGGCTGATAGGTCATGAAATGGGGTCACTAGACAATAAAATAAAGCAAAATGGAATTTCTATGTTGTGGTAAAAGTTGTGATTTGAGTTTTTTGACTATCTTTCTTAGGGTTCATCTACAAAAAGTATTACGAAAAAATGTTGTCATTTTAATTCTCACCATTTAGTGCATCATAAAATAGAACATATTTTTGTAGAACCACTCTTTGAATTAGAAGGGGAATCTCCCTTTAAATTACAAACTCA
The DNA here is from genome assembly GCA_007258455.2 of Sequoia sempervirens. Taxonomy (NCBI): domain Eukaryota; kingdom Viridiplantae; phylum Streptophyta; class Pinopsida; order Cupressales; family Cupressaceae; genus Sequoia; species Sequoia sempervirens. The sequence goes on along the minus strand of VDFB02281492.1, from coordinate 168,587,610 downwards.
CCTAAATTGGACAATGTGTACTTATAATTTACAATCTTTACAATATTTTTCTAAGTATTTTGCATTAAATCTAAATAAAATTTAAATATGTATCTTTTTGCGGTTGCCTAGTGTAAAAGGTCAAGACATTCTTTTAACCTAATGTAAATGATCTTATTCTTTTTTGACTAAAAATAATCCGAAGACTTGGCATTTGCACAATTTTATTAAAAATATAGCCTAAACAATGCAAGTACATCCAAATTAGATTAGCTAATGCATAAACATGAAAACCATGGTAAATTAAATGCAATAATTAGTACAAAACCATGATCTACATCTTTTAGCTAATACAAATATTTTAAATTTGGTAAAGCAATTTAATCCTCAACACATATAGTGAGATATATCAATAAATTGAACAAACAATATAAGCATAATAAATCTCGTTGAGTGAACAACAAATTTTAGATAATGATAATACTAAATGCTTGATTAATAGCAACTCCAAAAACATGAAAACATGAGAATTGTACCATTGATGGCACTAAGTTTAAAAATACACTTATTTATGTCATTTACAATACTATTTCATTAAATAAATTGATTACAATTCAACTCTAGCTATGAATACTTGTATGACATGCAAGCTTTATTATAAATTATCTCATCAACTTATTCCATATTACATGTGACTCCCAATTAAGTGGTTGATTAAAATTATTATAGTATATTTTTAAATTATCACATCTTTTGTATGATGATTGGCTCTAGGATTTAAATACAGGAAAGATATAAATAGAAAATTTAAAACTTATGCTCTTCTCCTTAAAAATTAATGAAAACTAAAAAATGGTGTGAGATGTTTTTAGCACACGATAAAAATGTACCTCTTTAGATGGGTGGATCTACATGATTTTGATGAATATTTTATGGTGGATCTTCTCCAATGAAATCTAGTGCACCTTTTGATGAAGCTCTAAAACTTCAACAATTTGATGAGTATCCTGTTGGAATCCTTTGATTGAAAAACATAGCTTTATATGCTTTAAATTTGATAAATTCATTATTATGTATACTTCCCCCAAAATTCATATATATTATATGTATTTTCTCTTTTTTGATGGTTGAGAGGTAGAGATATTTTGTAAACTTATCTTGAATGATGCGGTCCATGAGAAACTTTTTTTTTCTTTTTTAATCTTGTTACTATGATATATCTATATACACATATTTAGCTTCAACAATCTCTAATATTCAAACTTTGATCTAATACCACTTACACACCCAAATGACCAAAGTTGAACACATTGTTATTAGATCTACGCATTGTAAGTTCTATCTATTAGGCACATTCCTCATAGAAAAATTGATTTTATTTTTAAAGATAAACCCTTGTTACACGTGCATGCTCAACCTCCTAGTGCATTCCTACTTACTTTAAATGCAACAACATATTATACCTAATTAATCAAAATTCACCTGACATGTTGGTCACAATGAAAATCCTAGCTTGCACCTAGATCCTCATGCACATTCTTCTAGCACTACACATGATTTTTTTAATTTTAGACTATTATTTTTTGAAATTAGGCACATGCATCTCATACCTATGCACACCTCAATTACTTGTGCATGCTTATGGTTTTACACATGTATCTATGTCATTTTTGTGAACCTTTAAGTCATGACTTTTGTAACCACTTGTTTATTATTCTTATTTTGTAGATATAATTTTTCCTTTGAAAAGGAATCTTCTTTAGTTGGGTGTGATTTATTAACGATATTATCATTTAATTAGTGCACTATTACGTTTAGGTATGATTCACTTGATAAAATCAACACTTTATGCAAGGCACAATTTTATACTTGACATCATAGCTTGACAATGTGCCTTTATTTAATCTTTGATAGGTTTTAATTTGGTGGTAAAATATCTCTATTTTTGCCACTTTCTTTTTTAGAAAAGATGAAAAAATGTGTCTAATTTTTCTAAATCTCTTTCTTTTGACTATGATTCCCTTCATTCTATGCCCTTTATAAACTTCTAGCTAAAGGCGATCTTTTGTTAGGAGCTTATCATAACAATAAGAAAACTATAAAATTGTGAGTGCTTATGGAAATCATAGCATGAAATTCTTATACCTTAGTTAGAAATAAATATTAGGTACCTCACACATAAATCATAAGAAATTGATGATAAAATGAATATCAAGTTTTGATTTTGAATCAGTACAAAAAATTGGATCTTTTGAAGACCATGGTGTATATTTGTAGCATAGAAGGACTTTAGAATTTCTAGTTCGAAAAGTAGATAGATGCTTTATCAATTAACAAATAGAATCAAAATATTCCTAAATTTCTTAAAGAAAAACATTCTTAAAATTATATTGTGATAAAACACAACACTTCATTACAAAAAGGGGAAATACAATACTACATAACAAAAACATCATGAATTGGGAAACACAATACAAACAATATAAAATAGGAAAAAATCTTTCAACAATGAGAACAAAGGGAAAAAAAATGAATTACATGAAACCATTTACAAGCTAGGAAAAGTAACAAACTCTTCTAGTGGGCTAAGAATCTAGTCATTCTATCACATATCTTAAAAATATTCACAAAATTTTCTCAATATTCATGGTTCAAATGGGTAGAAATGATCATTCAACAAAAAAATCAACATGAACTTATTGATATGATTTTTTTCCAGATGATATTCTTCCATAAGAAGAATCCTCTATAGTGGTGAATATTTATGTACCTTCTTTTGATGGAATCTAGCAAGATCCTATAGTCATAATACATTTGTACATATATAATTATTAGTTTTTAGAGTGTTATGCTACAAATATAAATATTACACAAATAATATTATGCTTCAATTATTCCATTCAATAAGACATATTAAAAATGTTAGAATTGTGAAAAACTAGAAAATCATGAGCCATAGGATCAAACAATGAACAAAGACACCTTCCATGCAAGAGATCTACAAACAGTATGCACAATATTCCTCAAATAAGAAAAATCTACAAAAGAACCTCAGGAATCTTCAAGGAAAACAAAGCCCCTCAAAGGTTGAGAGTTTGAGAATGAATCTCCAGAGTCAGAAATAATACAATGAGGGTTAAGTACTATATAGGAGCAACCCTAATAATTGCTCACTTCAATTAACAGAAAAGCACTTAGTTAGTTGAATAAAGAACTCCTAAGTTTAGCTTAAGTGCATAAGAATAAATTAGACTAATAATTAATTAAAGAGTAATTAATTATTAGCTAATACATAATTACTCTAACACCCCCCTTAAGATGAACTTAGGGAGTAGCTAAAAACCCTAAAAAGAATGCATGATGGGTCCCAACAAACAAGGCCTGGTGAGTTTCCCATGTACAAACAAAAAGATCTCTCACAATAGGAGAAAAGGAGAAAACCACAATGGGAGAAAAATCCTCTCCAAAAGAGAGAAAGGCGAATGAAGGACTGAAAAAAGCCTCCAAATCAAGGTGAAGGACCAAGAAGATTTCAGCTGAAATAATGTCCCAAAAACAACAAGAACATGTGAACATCATTGAAGCACGAAGAAGTTGTAGACTACTACCAAATGATGATTGATATGGTGCTAAAATGAAGAACCTCCAAAAACAAGAATGCAAGAGTGTCCATATGGTAAATGATCCATCTCACTGAAATGCATGTAACTAGTTGTTGATGTACGCTGCATTTGAAAGTACATAGGAACAAGAACTAGATACGTAGATCACTCAATTTGCGAAATGAAGGAAGCATTAGCACCAATAGTAGAAACCCCCCATAATGTTGAAAAGGGAGAGCCAAGACAGGCACTGAAATTGTATGAAACCAAGAAGTGCATGTAGGAGAAACAACCTGCAAATAAAAGGGTATGCAAACTAAGGCACACACGCATGAGGCAAGAATCACTAGGATTCACTGATGTCATGGAAGAGGCACTCACTTGAAAAAGGTGTGATGGCAAACCAAAGGAAAACACCAACCCCCCCATGGCACTTTATATCATAGTGCGAGTACAAAAGGAACAATTTAGGATGTGCAAAATTCCCAAAAAGTATACACCAGAATGGCACTTTATCTCAATGTGTCTACAAAAGAGAATGTGCATGAAAAAGATGTCTACAATGCATAAATAGGACATAATACTAGAAATACATATAGAACAACCAAAAATGAGTCATCCCACACAAACACCAAGTTTCTAGCAGCTAAGACGTCCAAGTAATTCACTAGAGTGTGAAAACACAAAAACTTGAATAAAATGTACCTGAAGAGAAATCTGGAAAAATTGCATGGATGGTTGTGAAGAGATCTGAAAGATAGTTCCAATTCCATTGGAATCATCAAAACGAAGAAACTGGTCAAAAATTTTGAGCTCGGGATTGAAAACAACACCTCTGACTTCAAAAGGTTGTAGAATGCACCAACCCAAAAAAAAGGTGATGAGACCCACACCACTAGAAAGTTGGCAAAACCAGCTTTTCGATGATATCTTGTTTGCCCAATTTTGGTACCCAAGCGAAAAGTTATGCCCATTTTCTTGATTTTGCCTATTTTGCAAAAAAAGTAATAAAAAAAATAGCCCCCCAAGGGCTAGGCACTGGTTGCCCATATGACCCTGGGGTGATGAATTTTTTTGTTTTTACTTTTTATTTTTGGTTTTTTCTTTAAAAACAAAAAGCTAAAAAAACAAAAAGGCAAAAAAAACAAAAAAAAAAGCAAAATCAAAGAAGATTTCAACTTTCCTTTTATAACCCTAGTTGAAGAAAAAACCTCATAAATCAAGAAGGGGTTCACCAAATTGAGGCTTTGATACCATGTTAGAATTGTGAAAACAATAGGTATGGGATCAAACAACGAACAAAGGCACCTTTTGTAGAGTCCATTAGTCTAATAAACTTGGTGGCAATCACTCAATTCAAAGGAAAACCTAGTTGAACAATCCACTTGACATTGAAAATATTTTCATTAAATTATCGACCAAGGCTAGTAGGATTTTTATGGTACTGACATTGTATGTGCTTTCAAAGACTTGAGGTTACCTAAATTATCCTAGTAAAGGTATTATACTACAAGAAAATCATAAAATCGCATAACAATGAAAGAAGTAAAGTTGGTGCTTTGACTACGGGTATCTACAGCATAGTTTGTGACTTAATTGTTGTTAACAAGTAAAATGTTGAAACTAACTGGAAACTGATAACTGAACCTATTCTACACTCTGGAACTTACTACAAGTTAAATGAATGCAATTATGAACATGGACAACAATTATTGATAACTTGATATGAGAATCTATCTTAATTGATTATGCAATTATGAAGTAACTACTAACAGAAATAAAAACTAGAAATGTAGTGAAGGATAGTACCTTGAGTGGCCCTTGCTCAGGTGGTTGTCTTCACTTAAACTAAACCAAATCTAAATCCTCAAATTCACTCAATCATATCAACTCAAGATCATTCATTATACATTCTAAAATATCACATGAAATATTGCTCAAAGATTGTATTCAAAAAAACCATGTTTAAAAAATCAACATGTTTGTATATTAACAACTTAAAATTGAAGTGTTTTATAACCAAGTCCACAACTAAAAGACTAATCAACTTACTTTCCTAAAGACTCAACCACCGGCTATATACATGCGTGGGGGAGTTTATTCAAAACACAACTCTAAACTGATACCATTAATTACAACTCCCTAGATATCAAAGCATAATTAAGATTCAACTATCTACTGCAACTGAAAAGAAATTAGAATCCAAATAGGATTATAACTCTACAATAACAGAATTAGAACATGGAACATAAAATGAGTTACGCCAGAATCCTAATGATAGCAGGGTTCTCCTTCTTCAATGTCTTTATTGTTTGTCATAATGATGCACGATTGTCTTCATCAAGTGTCTCCATGTTGTAGTTATTGCACTCAGTGTATTCAGGAACATCCCCTATTTCGTTGTCTAGGAACTCCTTCGGTTGTGGGTTACATTTTGCAGTTGTTGTGGGCTACAGTGTCTTCTCAGGCTGCAAGGGGTTAGTTCATAAAACATGCACACAATACTAACTACCATAATTAAACACAAATATCAATCATAATTCATACATATTCACATATAAATCATGCAACACCACCATATCATAACTTCATTTCCATATACTTTAACCAAGTTTAAGGTCTGCATAATAAACATAACAGATGGCATACTATAGGAATAATTGTCTTAGGAATGTCTTATAAGCAACATAAACATAATGGAAAAATAGCTCATAAATGGGCTCATCACCTTCCACACTAGAGATCTGCAAACAATATGTGCAATATTCCTCAACAAGAAAAAGCTACAAAAGCAAGAGACTGTCAAAAAGATATGAAAGCTCGAGAGATAATTACAATGAGGGTTGAGTACTATATAGGAGCAACCCTAATAATTGCTCACTTCAGTTAACAGAAAAGCACTTAGTTAACTAAATAAAGAACTCCTAAGTTTAGCTTAAGTGCATGAGAATAAATTAGACTAATAATTAACTAAAGAGTAATTAATTATTAGCTGTAGACACTAAAAATTGTCCTAGGCCTACGACTCCTAGATTCTTCATCATTTCCCCTTTCATTCTTCATAATCAAATAATTTTTAATTATTTAATTATTTTCTAATGTCATGAGTCTTCTATTAATGAAATAATTTTAATTATTTCATTAATTTATTTTTTTTATCTTTATTCCTCCTTGATTAATTAAATATTTTTTATTTATTTAATTACGTCACTAATTAAGTATGTTGATAAGGGGGTGGTTCGGTGGTCAAGTCGCTTGGTTGTAGTGATGACCACTAGGGTTCAAACCCTCGTTGGGCTAAAGTGCTCACATGCCTTGTGCCTTCGTTGGGCCATTGCGCTCGTGGGTTTGGTAGTTTCTTGTCGTTTCTTGTACTCGGTTCATAGCTCCAGTCAAAAGTGTTTACCCCTAATAATATGGGTGCATTGCACCTTTTTTTAAAAAAAATGCGTCACTAATTAAGTCCCCTTCTTCCTAAAATTAAATAAATTCTTATTTATTTAATTTTTATCCACTCTCCACTATAATTAAATAATTATCCATTAGCCTCTTCTCTCATAAATTAAATAAATTTTATTTATTTAATTTGGTCAACTCTCTTGAATTTTGAATTAAATCATTATTTAATTCAAAAGATTCCCTTTGTCACATTCTTCTATAATTAAATAATTATTTTAATTATTCATTGGCCACCTAGATTAAATAATTTTATTTTATTTATCTTTATTTGTGCCTATCTTATCTTCCACATCAAATCTTATCTCTTGACATCTAATTTAATCCTATCCCTTGATTGAATTATCTCATAATTCAATCTCAACCCTTCATCCTTATCATTTTCCCTAATTTAGCCCTAACCCTATTTCATACTACAACTTTCAATCTTGGCCATTGATTAGGACATCTTATTGACATCCAATCTCAACCGTTCATTCAAATTTGTCTTTTCTATAAAAGGCCTTACCCTTTTCATTTTCATTATCTACACATATTATGCAAGTACATGTTGCTAGTGTGAGACAACAATCTTCAATATTTTGCTAGTCACTTGTCCTAGGCTTATTATTGCACACTTAAATCTGGGGGCAATTATCATATTCAAGCAAAATGGAGAAGTGCAATGAAGGTGAATCAATGGTGGCATGAAGATTTGGTAATATTGTTTTATGCTTTATGTCTTTATGCTCATTTGTGCTTCATTGTTTATTAGGGTTGATTTATATGCTTTATTGCATTAACCTTAATATTTCATCCCTAATACATTGGTGAACCCGACGTAAAATCTGAAGTTTTGCAAATTTTCCTAATCTTATATTGTTATTTTGTGCAAAAATTTGGAGACTAACATTTTGCAGCTAGGGTTGGAGACACAAGCCTAGGGTTTGGAAAGATTTGACCATATCTCTCAAAAGGTTACATATTTTATCACAAAAAAAATTCTACAAGTTGGGGACAATTTCAGTAGCTTTCAGTCCAAAAATCAGATTTTTCGGAGTTGTTTTTAATTCTTTATAAATTTTTTGTTATTTTTCATGAAAAATCAATTTTGAGAGAAAATTAGCAATTTTTTTGGATATGTTTATATTTATGGAAATCTCTATGAATTCTAATAGGGTTCTATTCTTTATGTTTTTAATTTGGATGAAAAATAATTAGAAAAAAAAAATAGATCTTTGAAAATTAGGGTTGTACAAATATTTGCTTATATCTCACAAATGGTTGTAGATATTTTCACAAAACATTTTTTTTTTGCAGATTTGGGATGATTTCAAGCACCTTCAATCCAAAAATCAGAATTTTGGGACCTATTTTGAATTTTTTATTGTTTTTAATGATTTTTCATGAAAAAATAATTTTGGATGCAAAACAATAATTTTTTTGGATTTCTTTACATTTTTGGAAAGCTCTTGAAATTTCAATAGTGATCCGTTCTCTGTGGTTTTTATTTTTTATGCCAAAAACATTTCCAAAAATCATATTTATTTTGACTAGCTAACCCTCTAATATTAGTGATCAATTATTTTGTTAGGGTTTTGGCTTTGTTGTTGGTTTTGTGAATGTGCAGAAAAATAAACACTTCAAAAGACAAATTGAATCAAGTGGACCAAAATTTGGAGCTAAAAAAAGTATAGGTGCACACATTCCCTCTTTCATCTCTAATCATTGCTTGTCAACACACTTCAATTTGGGGCTTAAAAATAACATCTTGTTTGATCACAGACTTGGATTTTGGGCTTAAAAAGAACATCTTGTTTGTTGTCACATTATTGAAATTGGGTTAAAACGAACAACTGTCTTCCTACACATTTTTCTTTGGTATCTAAAAGAACAAGTGCTTGAACTGTATTACACACATTTTGATTTTTTAAAGAGAAATTAACAATTGCAAGTGTGAATCAAGTGTTTGTGTGCTCCAAAACACCTCACTTGGTTCGCTTTTGTCATATCCTTCTTAGGAGGTCTTCTTGGAGCACACACCCCTCTAAGGAACGACCTCAATCAAGGTGTGAATCGAAATACACGCTTCTTTGGGAGTTAAAATCTTGTCACTCTTGGCTAAGCCCCAAAGAACTTTATACCTTTGGGAAGTGAAGGTGAAGGGTGGGTTACCCCTTTCTCCCAGTTGTGTGGTAGGATTTTTCTTTCAAATCATCCCTAGTCAACCTTGTGTATCCTAGCTTAAGACCATTGGCCAATCTCCCCACTTGAATAATTGCTAGGATTGTTCTTGTGCTTGGAATTTTCTTCTTATCATAATCATTTGTATTACATCTTGCATCAAATCTTGTCTTACGTGTGTGAATGTGTATTCAAGATTTAAATCTTAATCAAGCGGGAAAAATAAAAAATAAAAATAAAAAGTAAAAAAATATTAAAAAATCCAAAAAACATTAGAAACATTTCAAAAAAAAACAAATCTAGGTGTCCTCCAAGTCAAGCTATCCACATTATCTCCAAGTCAAACTTCTCATCCTCATTTTCATCCTATCCTTTGCATTATCATTTAGACCTCACTACCATGTCTACAATTTACCTTGATATGCTCCTTAGTCAAGTTGAATACTAATTAATCTACAATGGTCAAGCCCAAAAATCCTTAGACTTGAAAAGATAATTCATCAATCCTCCATACCAACCATCTATATGCTTTCATCCTCCATCCACCTACCCTCACCATCAAGAGTCACTTAACACAATCCATGCCATTAATCCGCAACAAGTGTCCACTTATCACCCTTATCCTAACCTTGACAAGGGAAACCAACCTTCCATAAGTCAATTCCAAGACTCCACATCTTATTCTAACCAACCTTCCATAAATCCATTTCAAGCCTCTACATCCTACCATAACCAACCTTCCACTAGTCCATTCTAGGCCTCTACCTCCTATACTAGTCAACCTTCCACTAATCCCTTCCAAGCCTCCACATCGTATCCTATTCCATCATCCACTAATTTATTCCAATCCATTCCATCTCAATCTACATTTATTCATGAAAATACATCTAGTCATGGTCTCCAAAATTACATCCCAATGCCTAAAATTGAGGATACATGTCAAAAGAAAAGTCCAAAGCATGACATCATAGCTTCACCTTCATGTCAAGATCAAAGTAGTCCATCCCATGATCTTGTCCTTAATTCCATCCAAGAAGTCCTTCTAGATAACCATGGCATCCAAAATACACCTATCCATGATCAAGATCCCATTTCCAATCATGTTAGCCAAGACAAACCTATCTTTGATCAAGATCCTACCATTGAACAAGACACCCAAAGTGATCCGCTTATCGACCTTTATACCATCCATGATCAAACATTTGAAGTCAATCCTATCCAAACTCCAAACACCTCCATTTCCCAAAATGAGACACTTGCGTCCTTTGGACACATAGATAATCAAATAAATGGCATGGATCAAGTCACAGAAGAATATAAAAAGGCTACTATAGATCAAGAAGAACATAAACAAGCTACCATGGATCAAGTCAAAGAAGAAGAGACAAAATCTACCATGGAACAAATCAATATCCCAAATGATCAAGAAGAAAGAAGCATGACGAATGATAAAGCCAAAATATCCTATCAACTAGGATAATCCACTTTTATCAAATCATGCCTTCTCGCAGAGGAGAAGATCCCAAGCAATAGTTTCCACATACATAAGTATGGGTTTGCATCTTGCTTTCAAAACAACAAATACCCCACCACAAACAGAATCTGTCAGAGCATGCAGTATCAAGGAAGAGGACTAGGCCTACATGACCAAGGCATTCGAGAACCAATACAGTTTTATGAAAATCCTATACATCAAGGTCTTGGCTATTCTTCAATCAAAAAATCAAATGATGTTAGTGATACCTCCATGATATTAGGGGAAACTTTATCCAATACAAACATCAAAATGGGAGCCATGAGTAGTCCTTGTCATAAGGCTTCTGCCAACACTCCTTCCATCCACACCATAAAACATCATTCCCTCAATTGGAACCAACAACGAAAAAAGCCTTACAAGTCTAAAGTCCAAAATCAAATGTCAGAGGCCATTGAGTACAAATATCCAAGTGGACAAATGAAATTAAAATGGATTCCAAAGAGAAATGGAGCAAGTAAAGAAAATAGTTCAATTCCAATATCCAATCAAAATTTGGAGCCACAAGAAAAGAGGTCTTCCACATATAATAAATTTCCACCTCCTTCAAAATGGTCATCATGCAAGGCATATAAAATTCATGGTTCCAAACACTATCCCAATCAAAATTCCAAACTCCATCATTCACCACCCCAAGTTTGGAAAATAAAAATTCCTACATCCAAAATGCCAAATAGTCCATCCACACCTACCATCATCCCTCATAATCCTACATCTCGCCAAAGTCTAAAAATCCCATGTCACAAACCCGTCGCATCTTGGCAGCAACTCTTTATCATAAGGATTCTCATGGAACTCTATCATGATGTGTGTATTTCGATATGGCTAACCCGAATATCAGAAAAGATCACAATGACATCGATCAGTTGTATACAAGTGCTATGATCCTGACAAGACAACTACTCCATAAAGGTTACTATTGGCACATCATGACACCGGCATCTACATCAGCACCATCAAAGTGATCATCTAGAAAAATGCAAAAAAAAAAAATCGTCACCTTGATGAAAACTTGGCAAACAAGCATCTTGTGTGACATCAAAAAGAAAAAAGAAAAAAAAATAGTAAAGAGAAATTTCGTCCAATAGTGAAAACCATTCTTATGGCGCTTTGGATAAGTACCATGATGAAAACCTGGTAAATAGGCATCATGTGTAAGAGCAATTATCTATGTGGACTATTACACTTGGGGGCAAGTTGTCTCATCTCCCATACCTTTCTCATGACATTTTACATCTATCCATTTAATCCATATCATTCCCATCCATTTTCCCACCTACTTGGATCTTGATAAGGACTAAGGTACAAACATAAATCATGCTTTGGAAAAACTTTTGATATGTCTATCCTTTGGTTATACACTATTCATGAAATATCATGTCATAGCCTTCATAACATTATCCATACCCATACCTTGGAGAAAACAATTATTCCTATGTGACATAATCCTTAGAGATCATATGACAATAATCCTCATGTCACCCATCCTTTACCAAAATCAATCCATTACCCTTCCATGCCTATTGTTGGGTTTGGTTTTCCCTTGTCATTGGTTTAAGGATTTTGATCCTCTTATCCAAGTGCCCTCCATAATCCCATCCAGTCCTAAGGTTAGTCATTCCAAATGCAATAAGCCTAATCCATAGAATCTTGCTATGCAACCTAGTGCATCATCCAAAAAAATCCTTAGCTTTGTTTCTAGCCTTGTTGCAAACCTTGATCCTTTAGTCACATTATCATCATCCTCAAGTTGTTTCGGGATGTGTCCTTCCCATGTCAAACAACGTCGTCATCATCATTATCACATGTCAATTGGTTTTTAGCTTGACTAGGAGCAAGATCATGGTTGTCCTTGGATTCTTGTGCATGCTTGCTTGCTTGCTTGTAGGCATCATTCACACACACTTTTCATGATCCTTATGGTCACCCTTCATTCATAGCAAATATGTCCTCCATCACTTTCGTGTCTTCCATCATAACACTTGGCATCATGTGTCCTTTTGCCTTTTCATATCCCATTCCATTTCACTCCTAATAAATTGGTCTTATACCCAACTAGGGGAAAATACTTGACCTATTTCATCCCTGGATCCTATGCTTGCTATTGGAGGTCATTCTATTAAAAAGCCAAAAAAAAAATCAAATATTCCTAAAAAGACAAAAAAAAAAACATAAAACGACAAAAAAGACAAAAAAAATTTAAATATTCCCCAAAAGACAAAAAAAATCAAAACATTTCAAAAAGACAAAAAAATCATAAAACCTTCAAAAATCCAAAAAAATAAAACATGTCAAAAACACAAAAACATCCAAATAACTTTCAAAAATCCCAAAAACAAAGTCAGACTCACTGTCAGTCATGTTAGTCCATGTCATTGGCAAACTACGTTGCCTCTACAACTAAATGTAGGCAAGGTCATTTGTCGATGTGTCCCCGAGGCATTAGGTTGGTCCTTTTAGGTTTTTCGAATAAAATCATGGCTCAGACCTTTGTCAATAAAAACACAGTTATGTCATGTCGAACTAAAAGGTCTATGCGCATTGTTACATAGGAAAGGCCATCTGTCGATGAGCCCCTGAGGCCACCTAGGTCAGTCCTTTAGGGTTCATTGCATTAGTCAAATAAGTCATATATTGTCGTCAAACACACAAATAGTTGTCAGAGCATCAAGGAAAGTCACGCATCAACAAGATAATAAGTCAACAAGGTCACTCAATCAAACCAAACAAATTGTCAAAACAACCAAACAGTCAAACCATCAAAACAGTCAAGTTATGCCTTATACAGGATGTGTCCTTCCTGAAACTAGACATCGACATTACTCAAGCTTTTTTCATTTGCCTTATACAGGTGGTCACATGGTCAAAACCAAACTCGACGTCTTATATGACATGTGTCTTTCCTGAAACCAAGCTCTGTCAAACAATCAACCCGTCAATCACCAAGTCGATTAACCGTCAAACAAATAAAATTTTGGCAAACACTCTAACTGGTTTTGTTGACATTGTGGCTTTTCTTGTCTTATATTTCTTTTGGCATTTGTCTGAGAGTCAAGTTACTAGTTCCTCGAGGATGTCCCATGAAGGATTTATAGGATCAATGATGTCTCATGACTCTTTTTCTTTAATTGTTGTTTGTGGATTGTCTCGACAAAAAGATTGGGGCAACTTTGCCCTTAGTATGAGCTAGGGCATTCCTTGTTTGCGACTATCTATTTTGCAAGTGGATGACCTTGCACGCCTTGGTGTATCTCATACCATGGTGTTTGTTGTTCGTTTGTGTCATTTTACTGCCCAATGATGATTAGTGCAGTCTTGTCTGGCAAAATATGCATCTTTAAAGTTTTCTTCACTAATGTCATGCTCACCTCCATATCCTTCATGCTAACATTTCTTCTAGCCTTCATCCTCTAGTCTTCTTATCCATTTCGAGAGTGCTCTCGTGTTCTTTGAACCCGCATGTCCTCTTGAGGGGGCATACCATAACCCTCCTCGTCTTCCTTCCTCATCCTCTTTACACTGGGGCACATTTGACTCAAATTTCTTTGACACAATGCGATAAACTGCATTGTATCAAAGAGAGGCAAAATGTAGACACTAAAAATTGTCATAGTCCTGTGACTCCTAGATTCTTCATCATTTCCCCTTTCATTCTTCATAATTAAATAATTTTTAATTATTTAATTAATTCATTTTTTATCTTTATTCCTCCTTGATTAATTAAATAAATTTTATGTATTTAACTATGTCACTAATTTAGTCCTCTTCTTTCTAAAATTAAATAAATTCTTATTTATTTAATTTTGTATCCACTCTCCACTATAATTAAATAATTATCCATTAGCCTATTCTCTCATAAATTAAATTTATTTAATTTGGTCCACTCTCTTGAATTTTGAATTAAATCATTATTTCATTCAAAAGGTTCCCTTTGTCACATTCTTCTATAATTAAATAATTGTTTTAATTATTTAATTATTCATTGGCCACCTAGATTAAATAATTTTATTTAATTTCTCTTTATCTATGCCAATCTTATCTTCCACATCAAATCTTATCTCTTGACATCTAATTTAATCCTAGCCCTTGATTGAATTATCTCATAATTCAATCTCAACCCTTCATCCTTATCATTTTCCCTAATTTAGCCCTAACCCTATTTCATACTACAACTTTCAATCTTGGCCATTGATTATGACATCTTATTGACATCCAATCTCAACCGTTCATTCAAATTTATCTTTTCTATAAAGACCTTATCCTTGTCATTTTCATTATCTACACATATTATGCAAGTACATGCTGCTAGTGTGAGATAACAATCTTCAATATTTTGCTAGTCACTTGTCATAGGCTTATTATTGCACACTCAAATCTAAGGGCAATTATCATATTCAAGCAAAATGGAGAAGTGCAATGAAGGTGAATCAATGGTGGCATGAAGATTTGGTAATATTGTTTTATGCTTTATGTCTTTATGCTCATTTGTGCTTCATTTTTTATTAGGGTTTGATTTATATACTTTATTGTATTAACCTTAATATTTCATCCCTGATTACATTAGCTAATGCATGATTACTCTAACAAAAAAATTATAGGACTTTAAATTTGTGAGAGATCCTATAATAAATCCCTTACATAGATAATCATAGGATAACAAATAACCACAGGTAACAAAGTCCTAACAAACTAACAAATAATTATTATACATATCCTAAAAACTAACAAATCTACCTATGAATATATGAATGATGTGATATTTATAACAAACCCAATTATTACATCATTCTCCAAATTGGGATAGGTAGAGTAACAATACCTAATGAAAACATTCAATAATTCATCAAAAAGGTAGGGTAAGAGTAGGAACATACACATCTACTCATGACAAACAATAGTGAAACTTGCCTCACTATGCTTCTTTGGTAGGATTGACCTTACTAAACTTTATCCAAGGATGGGAAAATCACTTACATCCAAGGTCATACATTTTTTTTGGATAGAGAAAACACATCTATCTATGGAACCAAGGATAAGTACAAACACTTCCATCCAAGGTCATACAACAAATTTGGATAGGAACAAACACATATATTTATCATTAGTTATGAGTAACGACAAAAATGTCTATATATCATCAATTTTGAATAGAGACACACACTTATATTCACAAGTATGATTGGGACAAACACATCCTCACCCAAAAAATGTGATCGGGGACAAACACATCCAATCACAAACAAACAACAATTAAGATTAGGAATGTTCAAACACATCTAATAATTAAAAAATAAAAATCTCAATTTTATTTAGAAAGTGTATTCCTCTTCACTATTCTCATGTGGAGGGTCTTTAGTAGCTACTTCAAAAATACATTCTTCATCATTGTTTACAATTGATGTCTTATCTATATTTATCTTATTGTCAAGGAGATCCTTGGAAAAGGTGCCCCTTTTTCTTGCAATAGTAGCACAAAATTTTATCCTTGGAGAACTAATTTCCCTTTGACATAGAAGAATTAGATTTAGAGCAATGGTTAATCTTATTTTTCACTATACTTAATTTTTTTTCTTGGTTTCTTCATAAATCAAGGTAGATATTATATCTTCTAGAGTAAAATATAATTTGTTCAATGTGAACACAATATTACCATAGCTAGAAGGCATGTTATTCAACGAAATAGGTTTTACATCGTCATCATATACCTCATATTTGAACCCTACTATTTGATTCATTAGAGAATGAAACCTGCTGATGTGTTGAACAAAATTGTCACCTTCCATCATTTTTAGCTCAAATAAATTCTTCATTAGGCCAATCTTTGCACTAGATTCTTGTGATCCAAACAAAGTACTAAGAACATCCCATACTTGCTTCAAGGTATTTAAGAAGTCAATATGGTGGAGGTATGCATATAAAAATCCAAGACCCATCAATTTTTTTTCTCTTCAATCTATTTTTTGATTCTGTCAACATCATTTGGCTTTGATGTAACTCCACTCACTACATCCCATAGACCCTTTTCAATCAGGATCAACTGTAGATTGACTTTCCATGTAGGGAAGTATTTACTTTTAAACTTCTCATCAACATGTTATTTTTCTCCATATTAAAAGGACCTAACCTCCCTTAATAAAATAAGATTGAAGGTGTCAAGCTCTGATAATAATGCACCTTGAATTGATTATAACACTTTTAACATATTGACATAATTGAAATACCATTATACAAAAAAGTGATTCTATAAAAATAATAAATCATAAAAAATAGTTGACAACCAAACAACACTTTTACATAATCTAAATTAGCTTCATTGAATAAAAACATATTAAAAAATTACGCCCCTTGTGTCCTTACTACCTACACATTTCTATTGTTTGATGGACGCAACATGGATTACAATTATTGTTCCTTCCCTCCTAGTTGGCTACATATCTAACAATATTTTAGTATTGAATGTTAACCCAATTGACCATGAACTTTGTTGCTTGGGCTTGTATTAAACTCGGGAAGATTAAAGCTATTACCTGCTCTAGCAAGATAAAGCAAAAGTGGTTCTTTCTTGTCAAAATGCAAGGAAAACACATCACTTCCTAAAATTTAATTAAAATCTTTAAGAATAAATGCATCGCTTTGGATAAAGAGAAACACTTAAAATTTTGATAGGAATATCTAGGTAGATTTTGTTAGAGTAATAAGTTATTTCACTTAATTAATTTAATCATATTGGTTAATTAATTAAGTCACTTATCACTTTAGTTTTACTTAAGTTAAACTTAGGCACATTAATAATTAATTGTTTATTAATTATTAAGTGTGCACACTAGGGTTTCCTTTTAGGGTTATCCATACATTGCTTTTATAAAGCAATTCATCTCTTTTATTTACTCAATTCCTGAATATTATTCATTTGCACATCTTCATGCAAATTGCTCTTGCTTTTACTGTTTTTCTCTTGTGGAAGGTATTTTTTGGTTTGCATGTCTGATCTTGGATTCTAACAAATTCATGGAGATCAACATATATCATCCCCTTTCTTATATTAAATGATGGGAACTTGTAGAATGAAACAAAACAATAGGGAAAAAATAGAACCATGGTTTCAGATATTATTACCATTATGAAAGAGCTTCATATGGTTAATAATTGATTCGTAGAAGAAAATGGTAAGAATTGATTGGAATAATGAGCACCTATATCATGTATAGGAAATCTTGTATTTTGATCTTAGAAAATTGCTCGAATCCTTTATGACCTTTAACACTACTAGTTGCTTCTTTGAAGATGATGAGAATAAAAATAATGCATGTGGAGCCTAGATTAGGGAATACTAAAAGTGATAATAAAGTTGAGGACCTATTTCTTCAAAAAATTGAAAGCAAGAATAAAATGCTATATCGGCTTCAAAATTGGCATTTACAAGTGATGGGGACATTCTAATGACTTTCTTCTAACTTGGGCTCTAATACCATATTAATTTTCAGAGTGTTATGCTACAACTACAAATAATATTATGCTTCAATTATTTTGTTAAATAGGACATATTAAAAATTTATAAGACTTTCAAATCCTATGTCATAGGTGAGCTCCTATAACAATTATCTTTCATAGATAATCACAAGATAACATATAATCATGAGCATAAATAAAATCGTAACAAACTAACAAATAATTATTGTATGTATCTAAAGACTAGCAATCCTAGCTACAAGAATATGAATGATGTAATATTCCTAATAGTAATCACTACATGTCAAAATTGATCCTTTATACCTATCTCTTCAACACATGCAATCCTAAACTCTATCTAAATATCAACCTCTAGAAAAGGTTGGACTTATTGAAAGAAAATATCACTCACCAACTATTGACATGTTAAATCCTTAATTAATATCAATAGGGCACCTTGTGGTGGAAACAATTCTTGACCATGTTCATCTAATCGACCCTTGGAGTCTAAATTTAAGAGACCATTAAGGTTTGAATATTCAAGCACTAGATTATTATCAAAGTATAAATTATAAAATATCATCTTCTAGTAGCTCACTTTGTCATTCATTATTCCATATTGTTAGTCCTTGGATAAATCGAGTCTCTTCAGTTTCATTAGAGAAATCAACTTCAATGAATGTCTTTAGGTGAGAGAAAAAATAGGTTACCCATTATCAATCATGTTGTTATTTTCTATCACCAAGGTGGGAGTATGAATATGATTCTCTGATATTATTTCATTTTCTTTGATCAACTATCCTTCTTTTATCTTGAAGAAAAAGATCCAATTCTTCTTCACTGACATGTATGAGATCTATTGAAGTTAAGGATGATTCAAAACTAAAAAGAGATTTCATTATATTCTCCATTGAAATATTTCTCTCAAGGAATTATAAAACCTATCAAGATTTGGTAAAAAATTATTCTCATGAACTTCTAATATGATGGGTGTCTCCAAAGTTGAACTTCTAATATTTATTCATATAATTGTGATCTATCATTGACATCAAGAATAATATCAACCTCTTAGAATTGAAACTTCTAATTAAAAAAACTATTTGAATCCATAAAACTTATAATAACAACCTGTTGAGATAAAGAAACATTTGAGTCTTCTAACAATAGAGCTAAACATTGAAGAAAAACATCAATTTTTATTATGATATTTTGTTTCTTTATTAGATATCTTATGCAATTTATTATCATTAGTGCTTATATATAAAATGTGAATTTTAAGTTGAATTATCCTAACATTAAAAACTATATTTTCTTCTTCTTTAATTATATATTTTTTAGGTTCTTCAAACAACCCTTCAAACAAAGAAAGTAAGCAAAGTAAGCAATTGAGTTCATCATCATCCTCTCTAGAATTTTTTTTCTTGCTTGGTATAATTTTCTTTCGATTTAGATTTTATTTTATTCTCATCAAAGATAATATGGCATACTTGCATAACATCATATTCTTCTTCCATCAACAACCCCTCCTCGGCTTCAAAGAACTTGAGCAAATAAGGCAAAAAGTCTACTTCTAATGGACACTCTTGTTTTGATTGTACTTCCTACTTGTGTGAAAACATAACATCATTCATTATAAAAATTATTTATTACCTTGTCAATTCTATATTGGTTGTATTTTATAATACATATGCCATATAATTCATTTAAAAAGACATTCAAGATCATCCAAAAAAAATTTATTTGAAGCTATCAATAATTTTTTGAATCTTTGCATCTCAAGACAACCATCTTCATCATGTTCAATCATTACATGAAATAATAAGTATGTGTGTGTAGGAAGGACACTTTTTCCACTTGCTTTATTGGTGAAGTAGGTACATGAGAACTATCAATAGCATAATTGATAGAATAGTCTTTATTACTTGAAGGAGATGGAAATTGTTGAAGTAGTGAGATGTTCAAAGCAACTAGAGGCCTAAATGAATATTTATATATCTTTCCTAAAGTGATCATATAAATCCTTCAAATCGATGGTATATTCTTAAGTTTCCTTTAATTTTGTAGCATTTCCTTGCTTGATAAAGAACACAAATTCTAAAGATAGAGCATTGATGGAGCAACTAATAAGAATCTCAAAAGAAGGATTTAGAGTATTTATAATCTTGGTAACTAAATAATTCAATTTTACAACAAAATCTCTCATTGGCTTGCACACATTTTTTGGCATTTAAAAGTTGTGTAAACAAGATATGACTATCTTTTGTAGGTTTGAAGATTACAAGAAACGTCTAAGTTGCTGACTTTGAATGCATGATTGAATTAACAACAAGGTGGTGAAACCAATCAATTTGGATGTGCCTTAAGGTTTCTACAAATAAGTGAAGTACAACATCTTCATGTGCAACACTGAAAATTCCACATGTAGTGGTGAAGGCTGAAATATACTCATCGAGATGTTGCTCGCCATCACCATAAAAGTTAGAAAAATTCTTCTTGATCCAAAAGGAAGCTCATGGTTTTTTGTCAATGCGAATAGATTGATTTGATCTCCCCATAACAATAATGGAGGGACACATATTTTTTTATTCGAACACCCTCCTAATTAGCTATAAATTGTAGTAAAAAAATATGTATATGAACTCTAGAACCTCTATGCCAAATTGAATGATTTGATGGATAAGATTGAAGTCTTATGTTGTTTCCTAGTGGAGTTGCCAAAACTGTTAATATTCTAATTTACACCATTTAGTGTAACACGAAAAGGAGCATATGTTCACTAAAATTACTCTTCAAATTAGAAGTGACAAACTCATGTAAACCACACAAAGTGTACTTGCAATTTACTATCTTTACAAAAAAATTTAGGGATTTCACATTTCTAGGCTAAATAAACTTTAAATGTGTATTTTTTTAGGTTTTTCAAGTGTTACAAGCTAAGATGCTTTTTCAACCCAAGGCCTAAGACTAGATACTTGCACTATTCTATTAAAATATCAAAAAAAAAATACTATAAGTAGATACATATTGAATAGGTTAATGCATAAATATAAATGTTCTACTAAATTAAATGTAGAACTCGATATAAAACCATGATCTACACCTTCAATTTCACTTGTGATACAAAGCTTTATAAATTTGTCAAAGTAAATTTAACCTTCACCACATATAACGAGACATCTCAATAGACATTCATAAGCAAGATAGACATAATAAACGTCATTGAAAAGAACACCAAATTGTAGAGAACAATAATAACAATAACATTGAATACTTGATGAATAGCACTTTTAACAATATGTAAGTCTAAGAATTACCATTGATGAAACTAAGTGAAAAAAGACACTTATTCATATCATTTACAAAAGCTATTGCATGAAATAATTTAATTAGATTTCAATTGTGACTATGTTTTCTTGCATGAGTTACAAGCTTTATTACAAATTATCTCATCCACTAATTCTAATATTACATGTAACTTATGTTTAATTGATGATTAAAATCATTATAATTTATCTTTCAATACTCATGTTTCTTACATGATGAGTTAGAGGATCTAATAATAGCCAACTCTAGATTATAAAATAGCAGAAAATTATAAATAACAAACTTAAAATGTGTTCTTCTCTTCAAAAAATTGTGAATTCGATAGAAAACTCTACATGATTTTGATGAAGCTTTTATGATGGATCTTCTATCCTAACAAAATTTGATACACCTACTTCGACAATTCAATAAAATCTTTTAATTGAAAATCACAATTTTATATACTCTAAATCTAATAAATTCACTACACTATAGACTTCACCAAATTCATTTTCTACATATATCATATGACATTTTCTTTGGTGAAGATTTTGTCTCCTATGAGAAACATAATTTTTTTTCTTTTCTTCAATCTTATTTTTGTACACATATCTTCAACTTCAACCTCCATAACACACCCAAATGCATTCCTCACAACAAATTTGAAGCCCTGTTCTGTTATAGGCATGCCTATATATATATATTACACTTGCTGAAAAGTAGTTGCACAACTCAAATCGTTTCAAACATAGCAATTGATTTGTGCATTCTAGACATGGGAAAATCACCATAGCTTGACAATGCACCTTTTTTTTTTTTTTTTGTCACACAATTTCTCTCATAGACAAAGAAATCTAAAAAGTGCACCTGATTTTCTAAATAAAGTTGGACAAATGATGCAATAGGATATTGTAGGTTAGGCACTTCATTGAAAGCACTAAAAAAATTATCACAAGATTGTTGTAACTTATATCATAATAAGAAGATAGTTGTAACTTATATCATAATAAGAAGATAATTGTATGAAAAAAATGTTAATTAGTTGAGTGAAATGAATAATATCTTTTTCTTATATATAATTTTTTTAGTTTTATTTTTTTATTTGAAGTATTGTAATATTGTTCAATCTAGAACTGAAATCTAAGGAGTCAAGTATTG
Organism: Sequoia sempervirens; assembly: GCA_007258455.2. Lineage (NCBI taxonomy): Eukaryota > Viridiplantae > Streptophyta > Pinopsida > Cupressales > Cupressaceae > Sequoia > Sequoia sempervirens. Next base: position 168,564,966 of record VDFB02281492.1, on the reverse strand, counting down.
TATATCTTTTATAAAATTTTCTATTTCAATATAAAAATTATAAAAATATCTTGCAAAGTAATATCTTATAGCTTGTTTTTATATAATTCATCATCATTAGTGTAGTATTTCAACATATCTACATATCTTTGAGAGCACAAATGTTATTTTTTTGTTTTTATTGATTGATCTTTTATTGTGATGGATGTAAAATTCTTTTGATCTAGTATATGAATTGTTGTGGATTAGTAATGAATTTCTAGGGATCTTTATAGAAGACTTGATTTGTCTCATTCTAAGATTATAAGCTCTTTTAGAAAATAGAAAATTCCATTTCAATGCATCTAGACAATAAGGATTTACATCTTATTTGCATTAGTTTTATAGTTTTGACTTTGTCTCCCAAGAAAGAACACACCAATCCTAAGTATTGATTGATAAAACTTTAAATCGAAGAAAAACATTTACATGTGTAAATTAGATTGTTTGAGAATTACAAATCATTCTAAAAAATAAAGAATCAAATACCAATTTTATCTTAGAATTCTTTATTCAAAAGCATTGTTAAGTTGCAAAGTTATAATTTGTTGAAAGATAATTAGTAGCACTATCATATAAATTAACATAGAAGTGTATAAGTGACAAATAATTGGATCATTTCATGCAACTAAGGTCAAATATCTATTTATTGTGCATTTTTAAATTTTTTATTCTAACAAAAATCTAAAGGGGAAATCCTCTTAAGCCTTGTAAATTTTAAAGAGTAGAGGAGATTGTAGCTATCTTGTTAATTGGCCCAAATAGCTTGTGATTTGGTATAAGACCCACCTTATTTTTAATCAAATTCGTATCCCTTGGGTTAAGCTTTTAGTGTGCATCCTTTAGAATCACAAGGAAATATTTGGAGTACCAATAACCTCTATCTTCACAAGTTTTTGTAGAAGACCAAAGTAGTGTTAATATTAATGACACAATATCACAAGATCATTTCACACACATGGAAATTCATTCTTCTCAAGGTCATGAAAGCAAGCATGTAGGGTCGTCATAGTAGCAATTGCTTGACAAGGTAGTGCAATGGTACAATGATATTTTTGAGGAGTGATCTTCCAACACAACGCAACAAGAAATAGATTTGGTTCCTAACTCCCCTCTTTTGAATAGCCCTCTATATCATAGATTCACTCGGGAGAACGATGAAGCTTGTTGCCAAATTTAAGAGTTGATTAATTAGGGAAAGTTCAAAACCCAACTCTTCTCCATGTGCCAATGCTTTGGCCCCAAATGTGATTTTTTATGAATAATCCAATCAAAGAGATTCAATTAGTTTATAAGTGTAAAATATATAAGTTATGATAGAGATTCACAAATATGCATATAAATAATTGATGAATTGAAATATAGAGAATGATAACAACCAAATTAGAATTATAACTTGAAATTTGTATTATGTTTATTTTGTACATGATCTATGAGAATACACGTGTTTTGGTAATGCCCCTAATATTGTCCCTTGACTGTCTATTATGTCTAGGTGACAAAGAATGTGTATTTACATATTTATATAAAGAAGAAGGAATATGACATGTTGGTTAGGATATGATAGTTCATATTCCTATTGTAACTCTAACAACTATTGATGTATATTAAGCTATGTAGTAACATTGGTGTGAAGTTATGGAGTGTGATTTGAACTAGGGGTGTTGACTAGGATGAGGATCTTATTAACAAAAACACAAAGGATATCATGCAATATTTACATTTGTGGCATGATTGAGTACCTAGATCCTAATAGATTAATGACACCTTAAATAGTAATCAACCCCATTCCAAGCAAGTGTGATAAAAGATATGGGAACAAACTTACAACCTAAGCTTTTATGAATAATTTTTCGTGGGAATGAACTTAACCGACTTTGATAGTCTAGAAAAGAGGCATCTCTTGTTGTCTCGTTTGTTTGAACCTCACATTAATGAATTGATATAATTATACAAGCATGATAAATTTGGATTACTATATATCTACTAAAGTTTCTTTGCAACATATAAACAATCCAACAAAGGAGGACAATATAGATGTAATATTTTTATAGTGAAGATTAGATGCACCCTAAGATTGGAAAGAAGATTAATCTTAAATATGTTATTTCCTTCTTGTTTGCTGATGGTATAAGGTTCATACCAATGCGTTCAAGGATTATGGTAATATCCTATTAATATTTTCTTCTATAGGTGTAGCTAGACCCACTCACCAACTTGAGAGGTGAAATTTCCTATGCTTGTTATGGTATTGCTTGTATGGTACATTAACCTATTGTAGAATGGCTTGCACTTGTTACTGAACATGTAGGATGTTCTCAACAATTTGAATAAATTTATTAACTTTATTTTGATTTGAAGGAGATGATACTTTTGACTGGGGAACAAGATAAGCTACATGAATGGGTGTCAAAGATTGGAAACCTAAGCAAACCTAAAAAGAGTTGTGTGTTGTAGAGTTGTGCAAAGATATATTGTTTCCATGTTGAATGAAAGCAAGAATTTCATCTCAAGTGTGATTCTTATTTGAATTATACATTCTAAGAAGATGTGCATTCATCATGTTAATCACTTCCACGTACCAATTAGTAGGGGAATGGAATATGGTGGATTTCATCAAATTTATGTCTAGCATAGAGTAAAGTGTTATTCAAGAGTTGCTCAAGGTAAGCATGGCTCCTCCACCATGCTCATGCATAGTGGGATAGAGCTTAACCTAATAAAAATCATGTTTTAACCTTTATTCTTCTATGGAAATATTCTATACATTCCGCAATTCTCAAAAATATTTTTAAATTTTGCTAGGATGCTAGCACCTCATATGGACGATAACGCATCCTTTGAATGCTAGAGCACAGGATAGACACATGCACGAGGTTTAGACTCTCACGTGTCATGGGGTCCACAACCCTAAAAACTAACTAAAATTTGACAAAATTCAAAAAACTTTTTGCGTAGCTCAACCTGTACAGTGCCCTCCTTGACCCCTACATGGAGCTCATCGATCCTGGGTGGCCAAAAATCACGTCTGCTAGCCATTTTCGCTAAGAGATCATTTTGAGCTCAATGAAAATATCCTTCGTGAATAGTAAAAAATGAATAATAAAAACTCAAAATTTGAGTATATAGTTAAAAAATTGCTAAATTTTGAAAATATTTTGACTATAGGTGAATTAACCATCATGTTTCCGCCCCCATCAAAGGCAGCAAAAACATGAGGGGGCATATGTTTACCCTTTATCAATTTTTCCTCCAAAATTAATTCTCACAACATTCTTCTTTGTGTGTTAGTTTCTTTCGATTTCGGGAAACTAACATGCTTGAATTTTGCAAGATATTTTTCGCGACTAATCATAAAATCTTGTAGAATCCCACACCGAATACTATGGATTTTCATTGAACACAAACACTGGGGGCATCATCAATCTACCTAGTTGACTTCTACGTCCTCCAGAGTATCCTTTTCCAAAGTAAATAATTTTTGCAAATTTTATCATCTCCTTTAATGTAGTTTATTCCTTTGTGCAATCAATTCATTAAAGTGGGGCAAAATGTAGTGTTAGAAATTGCATAATGTTGCAATTTCATACTCATGCATTGCACCTACTTTAATTTTGATATTTACGATAAATCTTATATTTGGATTTTAAAGATTCTAATTCCACGATTGAAAAAGATGAAGTGTTATCAACATATGGTTTGAAAATTAGCAAAATTTCTCTAAACTACATCACTATGCGCAAATGTCTGCACGACATGCTAGCCTCTCAAGAATTTTCGAGATTCAAAAGTGCATATTCCACGTGGCTTGTTTATGATGTGTCACCTACACAAAAGAGTAACAGTTCTTCTTGCCCATTTGACCAAACAAAATTCGTTTCTTTTCCATTCTATGCAACTATTTTCACTCTCTAGCAAGTGCTCTTCAACTAGGGAAACATTTTCAAAATACACTCAGCCATTGAAGTTTTCTCACAGCAAGCAATCAAGCTCTCGTGATTTACTTGTGTTGGCAACAATCCTAGCTTCCTCAACCAGCTCTCATCGCAAAATCCATTGGAAACCTCAAGAGAGGAAGACCAAGGGTATTGATAATGCTCTATTTCTCTTTTATCAATTTATTATTTTGCATTACTAGAATAATAATCTTTGAATCTTGATATATCATTTATCATTATCAAAATCTATATAATCTCATGGTGGTTTTCCCTATAGACCAAGGTTGACACCATATCTTTGTTTTATCTTGAATCTCTATTTTTAAATTCCTAATATTGCTAGGATTTAAAAGCAATAATTTATCATCATCTTTTTATCAATCCAATATGGTTGTCCATGGAGGTGGAAATACCAAAATAGTGGTTTGACTAAAGCAAGCCTTGAAACAACACCCAACAATTTTCTTCCTTATGTGCAAGTCGATACATTTTGGAATTTGGTAACAAGCATTTAGCAAAATTTTCTAGCTGATTGTGTCAAGAGGAAAACGTGACGAGCAATAATTTGTGCTATGCACTGACGTCCGAGGCCAACAACTTTCTTGTTTTGTGCCAAGTTCCCCTTTGCCCGTACTTTCATTTTTTGTAACACTTATGTTCTCGTTTAATTGTAATCTAGTTATAATTTAGCACTTTTTGTTTCTTGTTCTAGTTAAGTTACAAAGTTGTTTCTTTGGTGCAAAACAATTGTTATATTTTCTAATCATCTTGCATTAGAAATAATAGTTAAGTTCATATCATTTGAGATAACTGAAGCTTTTGTTATTTAAAGTTACATTTTCTTCAAATGCCAAAATTCTTCTCTTCCAACAAATATGCATTTGAAGAGCCCAAAAGCATTCCAACACATCACTCCAACCATCAAAATGATCTCATTTACCAAGGGTATATTTAGCCATTCTTCACCTTGAGGCAATCCAATCATTCTCACACCAAAGAATGGTTTATGGCATCTTTACATTGATTATCGTATGCTCAACAAGATCACTATGAAAAATGCATTTTTACCTTGTAATGGTAATATTTTTAACCAACTCTAAGGTATTCCTCTATCATCACCAAGTTTCAATCAATCTAGAGGACACTAGAAGACTACATTCAAAACAAAGGAAGATCTATACAAGTGTTTGTCAATACCTCTCAATCCATCCACACACTTGCAACCTTCATCTAGCTAATGAATGGTATTGTGACCCTTAATCAAAACCTTCACACTATTCTACTTAATTGATATTCTCATCCATAACAAGACTTGGGAAGAGCACATAGCAGAAGTTTAAAAGGTCCCTCACAAGCATCAAAAAGATTTCATTATGTCAGTCACTTGATAATATTGCAAGTATGTCGTCATTTAACTTGGGCCATTGTTGCCTATTAGGATTTTTTGTGGATCTAACAAAGATCAAGATCATCTAAGGTTAGTCAACTCCTATAACCACTTCATGTTGTCATTCTCTAACATCCTATTGTTATTGAATCAAATCATGCTATCTAAGTTATCAATTCATCACATCTGCAATATCAAGCATTTAAATAAATCAACCATATTGTGCTCTACATGCATTCTTGCAATGTTCGGTGTCAATGAGCCATTTGAAATCAAGAGTAGGGTATCCAATTTCATACTCATGTTTCATCCAACATAGACACTTTGTTGCATACCATATAGAAACACTCAATGACCATATCAAGATTCCCTTAAATGTGAAAAGGAGCTCTAAGAAATCATGCATGTCATAAAGCAAAGACAATAACCATTTCTAAGTTAAGCATACCAACATTCACTCTAATCATAAGCCTCTTTAGTTCCTTCATACACAAAATAAGTTGGAGAATGCAAGACTCATGCAGTGGATGGCATATGTGAAATAGTTTCATCCAATGATCAAGAACAATGGAAAATCAAAAAAGTCAATTTATTGATTCAACCACTATTTACATCATTACTCACAATGATTAGTACTCGAGGCCCACATGGGTTGGATTTTGTAGTACACATCTCAAAAATTTGCACCTACCTACAATACCCTTTGAAGGCATTGAAGACTTTATTTGCAAGACAAGTTTGGCCATATTTATGTCCCCACATGCATATCTCATGGTAGGCTCATATAGGAGGCACACCACTCCAAAATAGATAGTTATTTTGGATTCACCACAACATCAACATCACTTCTATGCGTAGATGCCCATCATAGCACTCTAAACGATCAACCTTCAAGAAATGGCATAGATGTACACCACCCCCTTTGAACATGCAAGTGCTATCCTTTACTTAATAAGGTGCACAATGGTCCTCACTTAAGTAGAAACAATATGTAATGTTTGTGCACATCTCATTCAATCCAGCTAGGACCACTCCTAATAAGCTAGGGGAATGTATGTGTTTGAGCATGCGTACATATGGGGATCTATGGGTAGGTAGTTGGGATGACAAATCTGCAAGCACTAAAGCCTAAATCATAATCATATATATTTTGGGTGCATCTCATCTGATCTGTATGCACATGAGCATGCATGTATACATAAGCCACAAGAATTATGATGTTTGGGAAAAGGGCCCACAAATGACCCAAATACCTTTTAACTATTTTTTACCATTGAAAATAAGACAAAGGGTTTTTTCAGTATTGGGAGAAATACTAGAGTGTAAAACACGTTTAAGCATATGTTAGTAGGGTAAGGGAGACTATTATATTAAGTTTGTTAGTGAAAAGAAAGCGGCTAGAGGGCAAATATCCCAAGGTAGAGCTAGTATGATTTTTTAATTCCCTCGTCTTGTGCTTATTCACCTATGTACACAAGTTTAAGGCTGTAAATAAAGAAATATGATAGTCGTTGAAGTGATGAGTTTAAAAAGTATTCTTGATGCCCCACAAATAAATATATCTAAATAATACTACACCATGAGAGCTCCCATTACTTACAACCTGCCGTTATGGAATTCAATCTCCCAATTGGATCAGAAAATGTGTGACAATTAAATATATCTAAATAATACTACGATATAAAAACGCCCATTACTTCACAACTCGTGCAACATGCTTGTATGAGATTCAATCTTCCGCGTAAGCAATTTTTCTTTGATTTCTATCCAAAACAGTCTGTTTACTTTTTCAAAATCGATTATCAAATAGTGAAAATACGATATAGTAAATGATATTATTCCATCGTACACTTTTTCAGTTGCTCTATGCATTTACATAAGTCCAATACCGTGGCTTTGCACTTAACTTGGCCTGAAGTTCTGTTGAGGACACTGCCTGCTGACCATGAACCCTTGGCTGTTCCCAAGTCTTTTGCGCTTATGCATGCACATTTGAAGTTACCGGTAGTGTTTATTAGTATTTTGTACAAAGAATGGGTGTTTTCTCTCATATGGACGGACCCACCAAATCAGGCCTGCCCACACTGCCTATAAATGAGAACACAGGAGCTGATTAAGCATCTTGCTGTATTTCATTGGCATGCTACTCAAGGTCATTTTGTCTTTCATTTTGGTTGAACAAATTCATGCATGAAAATTCTGCATCGCTTTTGTGCAATTGGATACTATGTTCCATCAGAATTTTATCAGGCACATACGTAATGATGAATAAAAAATATCACGCAGCTTTATGTGTCATTTAATGATGATTTTGTGTTTTAAAATTGTCATTCACTTGCAGCTATAGGCCGATGGCAATCAAATTACATCAGTGATCCCAGGAACGCGGGGAACTTTAGGTTCTGGTTTCCTGATTTTGTCAACCACAATTGCCTGAGTTGTAAGGACCATACCCGCAACTGAGGCTGCATTCTCTAGAGCACATCTTGCAACCTTGGTAGGGTCAATGACTCCAGTATTGACAAGATCTTCATATGCATTTGTCATTGAATTATATCCCATATCCCAGCTGGAAGATAAAATTTTCTCCACTACAATTTCACCCTCAACACCAGCATTATTTGCAATCAGTTTTGCAGGGGCCAATAGTGCCTGCAACAAATTATGTATAAGAAAAATAACTGAATTTTTTTAAATAATTGAACATGGGAACGTAACTGGAAATCAGCATATTTTGGATGTTTATTTTAAACTCATACTACAAGTTTATCACAAAGTAATGCTTGTCAAAGCACAAAAAAACAGTTCTCACAAGAAAATAATAGCTATGATATGCACCTTCTGTACAATGTCAGCCCCAAGTCGCTCTTCAGGGCTATCAATAGATTCTTTTATGAATGGCACATAAGAGGAAAGATGCACATAAGCAGCCCCACCACCCGGCACAATACCTTCCTCAATAGCTGCAAAGGTCGCATTCTTTGCATCCTCAAGTTTAAGTTTTTTATCCTCAAGTTCAGCTTCAGTGGAAGCTCCAACCTGAAATAAAAGGTGTGCTTTTAGTTTGTGTAATTCAAATACTGACAAAATTTGCTTGTGGTCTAGACTCTAGACAAAATTGCCATCCTGTGATGTTCATTCGAAAAGTTTAAAGTTCCCATACAGACAACAGCCTATTGTGCAAAAAGAATAATCAAAATGTACCTTAATGACAGCTACTCCTCCTGAGAGCTTTGCAATTCTCTCAGATAGTTTCTCTTTATCATAGGAAGAATCAGTCTTTGCTAGTTCATTCTTGATTTGAGCAATCCTTGCATGAACTTCATCTTTGGTGGCTGCATCAGCAATAATGGTGGTTGAATTTTTGGTTATTGTAATTTTCCTTGCAATACCTAGCTGCTCAATAGAGGCATTCTCCACATTAAAACCCAGTTCACCGACCAGAAAGTCCGCACCTGCCAAAAATCATTGTATCCAACAAAAGGCAAACTTAGAGGAAACTGAAAATTAATGTAAAAATTGAATTATATTGGCTTTTTAAGACTTATTGGTAATTATATGTCTCACATGAGCATTTTATGCTGTAGTGAGGTCATGATGCCTGCGAAGGTCACCTTCTTGTACCATTGTCCATGAAATAATCGTTAATTTATTAGGATATATGGGAGATGAAATTTTTTACATCTGGGGACATAATTAATGCCGAGAGGCATTCTACAATGGGAGCAAGGGGTGGAGTGTAATGGCATGAACGTGTTAACAAAAACTATTTTCTTTTATCTTAAATTTGACAGCCATTTACATGTCAAAATAAAAAATATATATATATAGATACAAATAAATAATCTTTTAGAAGTAGAATTACCAAAATAAGGAATGGTGGAAGTAAAAAAAGTGTATTAAAACAAATAAAATAGTCACCAAATATAATAAAATAACTTGAGTAAATAAAATAGTTCAAAATTGATATCTCTTGGCATTTTTTTAGATAAATGTATTTAAGATATCTATACTAGTATTATAATAATGTATACGAGGTTATGGATTAACCAATTTGTGGTGCACATAACTTGTGCTTGAATAGGCTGAATTCAGTGGGTGACTTGTGAGATAGGTTATTGTCATGCCCCCGAAATTGCAACCCTAAAATATATAAAACATATATATATATATATAACTATAACTAATATAAAAATAAATATATAATATAAGCAACAACAATAGGAAAAAGTTGATTAGTGGGTTGATGGGTGGACACCTTTCCACACGTTTTGTTGTGGAAAGGTCGGGGAAATTCGGCGATGGCAATGAAATCATAATAGTGGGTGGATAATTTTGGCTATTGCCTCTATGGAATTGATGATGCAGTTTAGGTCGGGGAAATTCGGCGATGGCAATGAAATCATAATAGTGGTGGATAATTTTGGCTATTGCCTCTATGGAATTGATGATGCAGTTTACTTGCCATCTCAACGGTACTGGTGCCAGCTTGGGGTGCTGATGTGGAGCTCAGTTTGGCGATGGCTGAGGGATGTTGCCTCATCGGTTACGTCAAATCCGATTGTCTTTTCACCATCATAATGAGGGTGTGAGGCATTTTACAAAGCCTGCACTTGGAAGATTGGGTTGTCACTTCATATCCTTCTTTGGGACTTGGTGAGATGATTCATATGTCCAAGCTGGTGGTTTCATAGCGAAGACAGGCTGGTTCACTACACGGCATGTTTAATACTTGCCAGATTAATAATGGCTTGACATGATTGTGACTCTCATCACAATATTAGATATCCTTTGGGGGTTTCATTGCATTTCACCGTCCAACAAGTAGAGCATCTATGAGGTGAAGGTGTGTTTTTGCAATAGCGGTTCGATGGGTGAATGCTCCAAATTCGTAGTGCGAATGTTTGCAGAGACATTGACAAATATTGGAGCAGATACTCCAATCCATTTGGACAGTATGGTTCATCAGATGGCGTATTGTGGGGAGGTCATGGATCAATGCCTTAAGCAGATCCTTAAAAAATATGACCCTCTCATTCTTGCAGCAATGAAAATGATCTTGGGAAAGGGTTTCTTGAGGAACCGTGAACCATTTAGGGTGGACACAAACATAGCATCCCGGTTCCTAGCTGTAGTGTTGGAAATTAGGATGGTGAAAAGGGATGTGGAGGCGTTGGTGAAAAAACTCTTCTATTCGGACCTGCTAGTGGGCTTACAAGAAATTCTTCTCATCGCGTCTCCTAGAATGGGGGTGCCTTGGCCATGAGATTTGCCCTCATATTATGTGCCTGGAGAGGTTGTCAAATACTACCCATTCATATTTGATTTGAAAGGATTGGCATTGGTGGAGCATAAGCAACTGGCGATGGTTGGGGTGGGCTACCTTCAAAAGGTGTCGAATCTTTCTCAGTCTTTCGACCACAGCAAGGTTCCAAACTTCAAGACCTTCGTGGCTGCTAATGGATTCCTTGGCTAGGTTCAGCTCTATTGTTTGTGGGCAAGTTTAATTTTCCAGTGTCTATGTTAATGGGTCATAATCTTTAGTTTTTGTTGGTGGCTCCTTTGTCTGGTTGTCAATGTATTCGGGTTCTGGGCTCTGATGGGAATTTTGTTATAATATATTCCCACAATTTGTTTTAATCTGCACAGTGAAACAATGTAAATGGTTGGTCAACCCTGCATGGTCATATATTTCAGCATACATAGGTTGATTGGGTCTCTAGTGTAGTCAGGCTAGTTAGATGTTTTCTCATGATGGACACTTTGTAAATTTTTTGCTATATCAATACAATATAACTCTTACGTATCAAAAAATAAATAGGGAAAAGCTGATTAAAATTAATTTATAAAAGACAAAAAAAAGTCTTATTCATATAAGACAAAAGGGAGCGATCTCTTTAATAAGACAAAGGCTTTAATTAAAATGAGATTATGAAGTGAAAGGAATTCATATGACATGGAGCAATCAAGTTACAAAAGGCAATGCTTAAGACAATAAGACAAAAGTCCTATTCACACAAATACAAGTCATGAGATTAAAAATAAGAGAAGGTGATACGATTTTTAAAGGACAGCGATATGTTTTAGAAAATAGTAATTATCATAAACACAATTATCATCAAGGAAAGGTGCGACTGTTGTGAAGAGCTGTTTGGTTTATGAAGAGTTGCCTTGTTTCGCAATGGTTGTGTCCATTCATTAGAATCTTTGAAGATACATTTAGAGAGATAAGAAGGAAGTTTAAAAGGGGAAAATAATCAGATTTATGAAGGAAAAATATGTACAGGAGCAGGGATAAAATAGGCAGATCTAAGAAATATAGGCAGACCTTCACGAGGCATATACAGATTTGGAAGAGTTATAAAAGAGCATTAAAATCAAGAATATGAAATAGAAGGAAATTAATAAAAAAAGTTGATATGGAAGCAATCAGAAGAAAATAATAATCTGCACTCAGAAATGCAGCAGCCATTAAATATAATAAGGGAAGTAAGTTTAGTAGGATTACATACACATAATATATAAATATGCATATATATATTATATATATAATACGATTATGCAATAATGATGCTTGAAGCAATTATTAATCCTTATTAGCAATTATTCCATTGAAACTAATCTGTTTGTTTCTCTTTAAGCAATATCTTCTGAATATTGAAAACAGATCAGTTGAAGGAGAAGAACATACGGACCAGCAATCATCTACAGGGAGACATTAAATAAAAGGAAATAGAAATAAATGATAGATTTGCATATGTACAGCAGTTTGATTTCCTAAATCGGTGGCATGAAATCTGATTTACGATAATAAGTTGTAGCACCATTGAATACACATGGTTCAATTGTTTGATTAGAAGATCAAGGTGCTAATGATGCATTGTTGTTATGGCTGTTTCTTTATATCAGTCAATATGATTAATATCTGTTTGTCATATGTCTTAATGTTTTAGCCATGATAGAGGAGGCGAAGATTACAAGAGGGGAACAGCAATGGGGCACTCTCCTAGGTACGCCACCTCTATAATAGGGAACCAATGTGTTCCATAATGGAGGACCAAGTAGTCCTATAATGGGGAGCCAATGTGTTCCATAACGGAGGACCAAGTAGGCTTATAATGGGGGACCAAGTAGTCCCAAGGAGGCCAAAGGGGTATCCATTTGGGGTACCAATCGTACAACGCCTTGGCCCTAGGAGCGATGGCGTTTTCAGGGCACCTGTTGTAATCTCACCCCCTCCATCATGGTAAATCAGCACAAGAGGTAAAATCATAGAGGGAGGGAAATGGTTGGCAAGATGAGGGGATAACGGAAAGGGGGGCACCTCCTAGGTAGAGGCCAAGACATCCGCTCTTGGGCCTAGGGTATAAAGTTCCTAGGCACCCCATCAAGTCACATTCTCCCATACTCTCTATTGATGTGTTTTTCGTGACCGCACAAACACATAATAAAGTTGCCAATGGCTACTCTATCCTCTCTTGAACAAAATCTCTTGCATGCTAAGATTGCTAGAAAGATCATGCATTCAACTCCAAGGTTCCTTCATGCAGTGGATAGTCCCGGTTGGCTCGATGTGATTTGTTGGTATTTCAAGGGGGCTTACAAAATTGTTCAATAGTGGAGAAAGGAATTTGAATGCTCGAAAGGTTTGTCTATAAAACTCTTGTTTCCTAAACTAACCAGAAAGTACTGAATTAAAATGGTTGCAGGGATAAGAAGGCTCTAATCTACTCTAAGGCGTGGGACATGGCGATCAATTTTCGCAGACTTCAACTGAGCTTTGCTTTGCCTCGCTTCGAACAGCTTCCACAAAACCGGTGCAATCTTCAGAGGAGTAACCAAAGGTATTCAGACCATAATTCAACACGAAGACACTGTCACAACGACGCATACCAACATGTGAATCACAAATGAAGTTAAGTCCACAATGTTCCAGTTGACCACACAAGGCGAATTCACCATCAGCGAACACACCAGTGGTATGGATAGACGAAGCTTGCTCAAATCAAACACCACATTCCACAACTAGCATCTACTTGCATGAAATGAAATTTATTCTACTTTAAGCTACTTTAAAAAAAATGCTAAGTGATTCGGAAGGACGAAAAAGCCTTGCTAGCTACTCACAACAAAAGATGCAATCATCATCAATGAAAACTCTTTTTATTATGAGAGTGTTCACAACAACCTTTTACAAAGCATTCAATGAGAAAGTTTTCCTTCCTCTTCAATCTATGCTATACTAGCATCTACTTGCATGAAATGAAATTTATTCTACTTTAAGCTACTTTAAAAAAAATGCTAAGTGATTCTGAAGGACGAAAAAACCTTGCTAGCTACTCACAACAAAAGATGCAATCATCATCAATGAAAACTCTTTTTATTATGAGAGTGTTCACGACAACCTTTTACAAAGCATTCAATGAGAAAGTTTTCCTTCCTCTTCAATCTATGATATGCTATCAAACTACGCTAAGCTAAGTTGCCTCTTTAATGCTCTCTATGTCTAATCTAATCTAATGAGGTACAAATGAGGGGGGATGCCCCTTTTATAGTTGGCCAAGTCCAATGGACGGCTCAGATTCAATTACAATTAAGGGCTCAGATTGAGCCATATAAGCCCTAACCCTAAAAACCGCCACCAAGAAGAGTGGAGTAATAAATGAGCACTTAATGTCCACCACCCTTCTAGAAGATTCCTGTCTCGAAATGCGTTCGCATTGTTCTTCTTCTTCTTCTTGATTGCAAATTGGATGAGTCTGATCATCATGGCTTCAACTTCTTCCTTAGTCTTGAGGGCATTTCAGTGCTTGAGGATGATCTTTAACGCTTGGTACTTCATCTTTTCTTTCATCCCAATCTTGAAGGATTTTCCGGTCTTGGACTCGAGCATTTCTTCACCTGAGTTGGGCGCATTCAGATCCATGTGGAGGAGTTTCAACACTTAGCCATTTCTTCCAACATCTTCCTTCATGATTTGGGTGCAACTGAGATCTCGTGGAGGAGCTCGAAACACATAACTTTATCTCCTTTCAAGGTTGTAATATCATCTTGGATTACTTGCTTCATTGCTTCAAGTCATCGTGCTCTGGCCCCGGCGTTCATCCTACAAAACAGATAAAGAGAAGAGCATCATAACACTTATAGTATAAATTCACTTTACTTACCTGATCTTCATATTCTGATCTCCAAGGTCCAAGTGATCTCTGATAAAATTCATCATTTTTCTCTAGCACAACTTTTGCCTCCTTCATAATTTTTCATTGTGGGCGCATTTGACATCTGTGCTTCATGTTTTAGTGCATCTCCAATCATCTTGAGGGCGAATATTGCCTTGTCTCTACCTCACCTTCTTTGCCTTGGACAATTCTTATAGCTCCTCTTCTCAGGGCGCATTTCAGTAGACAGTCACATTTCATTCCCTTAGGAAATTATCTCATTATCTCCTCCTAAGTTGGGCATATCTTGACCCATGTTGCTCCATCTTCACGCCTTAGACGATTCTCTTCATCCCAAACTTGTTTGGGCGCACTTTGGGGGGTCATCTTTCATTTTTGCATACTTAGAAACTTTTTCAAGTTTGTCTCCTTAAGGAGCGCATTTAGGGAGGGCTACTATCATTTTCATGACTTAGACAAATTTTCCATTCTTCCTCCTCAAACTAGGCGCATTTGGACCCTTGTGCTTTGATTTTAATGACTTAGAAAGTTCTTGAGCTTCCTCTACTAGGTGGGCGCATCTAGACCCATGAACTTTCATTCACCATGCCTTAAAAAAATTTTAAATTAACCTCTTGGCACTTGGTCGCATTTAACCCCCTCTACATCCATTTTGTGATACTTAGGAAGTTTCTACCAACCCATCCAAGCTAAGGCGCATTTAGGAGGTCACACTTTCAATTCCCAACACTTAGATTATTCTCTATCCTCTCCTCTAGGCTGGGACGCATTTAGGGTGTTGGACTTTCAGTTTTCCACACTTAGATTATTTTCATCTCCTCTTCCCTTCAAGGGCGCATTTGAGCCCCTAAGCCTCAAGTTCTGAATACTTAGCAAATTTTGATGCCTCCATCCCTCTTTAGGGCGCATTTGGGGGGTCTTGGTTCCATTTTCCAAGACTTAGAAATTCTTGAGGCTTCCAATCTTCCTAGGGCGCATTCTATAGGTCCTCCTTCCAATTTATGACTCAGAAAATTTTTGAAGCCTTTATCTCCAAGCTAGGCGCATTTCCATAGGTGAGCTTTCAATTTCCCATACTTAGAAATTTTCTCATCAACCTCAAGTTACTAGGGCGCATCCAAGGGGGTCTGCTTCCATTCTTCATGACTTAGGCAAATCTTCCATTCACCCTTATAGCTTAGGCACATTTTGGAGAGGCTACTTCAACTTTTCAATACTTAGACGTTTTCTCATCTTCTTCATTCCAGCTTGGGGCGCATTTGGGGTGGTCTTCTTTCAGTTTGCAACACTTAAGAGTATTTTTCACCTTCACCTTCTCTTCAAGGGCGCATTTGAGGGATTGTACTTCTGGTTTGCAACACTTAGCAGATTTCAAGCCCCTCAACTCTTAGCCGAGGCGCACACTGGTGGGTGAGTTTCCAGTTTCAGACTTTGAAAGATTTTCATCAACCTTTTGAATCCTGGGCGCATTTGGAGGTTGGGGCCTCAAGTTTCAGACTTAGCAACCCTTCATGCCTGCTTGTCCTTGTTTACTATTTTTAGAAAGTTTCGAAGCCTTCACAATTTTCAAGGATTTTCCACTTCTGAAGACTTGATCTTTGCTCAGCTTGACCCTTGTGACGAGACCAGCCTGCCGACACCTGATGTTTGCATGTACCTGCCATTTTTATTGACTTGCTAAAAATAGTAAATGTTCAAAATGAGCTCAAATTTCACGAGTAGACTCCCTGAAGACTGTTGATCGTGATAGGGTACCACTTTTCGGAGACTCTCGCGTTTCGCCTTATCTTTTAGGAAACCCTAATTCTTCTGCATGGACCTGCTAAAAATAGTAAGTGCCTGATTTTCAAACTTCTGTAACTCTGTTTGACTTGGAATTTGTTCCATGGGGTCCTCGTCACTTGCTTGACCTGCTCACACTGGTGCCTCGCGCTGACCTGCTATTTATAGCCCTATTTTTGCAGTGACTTACTATAAATAGTGAGTGCTCAAATTGCCTTTAGATTTTACCAATGGATTCCTTGAGAGATGTTGATTGCATTGGGATACTCCAGTTTTCGGAGATTCAGGCGTTTTATCCCTCATTTTGAGTCCCAAAGCTGAAACCCTAATTTGAGTTGCATGTGCCTTAAACGACCTTCGTTTGACCCATTTTTGTTGCATGTCGCCTTGTTCGTGATTCTGAAGTGTTGGGGAGTTGCTGAAGTGATCCTGCCAAAAATAGTAAGTGTTTGGAAAAGTGACCAACCGCCTGTCGGGTGAGTTTGCATGTCACACTGCCCGAGAGATCTCAAAAAACCCAAAAAATTGGACTGCATGCGGGCACTAGCTAAAAATAGTAAGTTCCTGAAAAAGTGATCAATTTTGCTTGCATGTTACTTCGTTGCGTAGCTCTTGAAAAATCCATAAAGAATAACCTGACATGCATTGAAAAATCCTACATGCAAACCCTCGAAATGGCTCTTGAAGTCAGAACTACTGAAAGTCCATATCTCAGCTTGCATGTTATACCATCACGGAGGTCTTGAAAAACCCAGAAAGAATCTCCAGACATGCATTGGAAAATCCTACATGCAAACCCTCGAAATTGGCTTCAAAGCCCGAACTTGCTAAGAATAGCAAGTTTTCAGATTCAACCCAAATTTTGCGTTCAGGCAGCTCAGAGCGTTCAAAATGCAGTGTATCAGTTAGAATTTTCAACTGTGCTGAGAAAATGCCCTAAATAGAGTACTTAGTAAAAATAGTAAGTGGTCTTAATTTAGTGAAATTTCAGTGGGAACCTGCTGGAGGCTTACTGATTGCAGAATCAAGCTCATATTTCAAATAGCCAACTCAATTTGGCCCCAAACTGACGTGAGAAGTGCAAACCCTAATTTTACAGACTTAGCCAACATTTCAACTCAGACGGGCACATCCCCGGAAAGACAGACAAAACAAGAGAGAGAGAGAGAGACAAAAGGAAAACCAACCAAAATCAAGCCAAAAGACCCAAACGAAGCAAAAATTAGGGGGTCCCCATTTGCAATGGGGCGATGTGTGAAAAGGTCACAACACTCTCCTATGGTTGAGGCCTCCAAGGATATTAAATGCTTTGTGATTGGATTAGTAATTTGGCCTTGAGTTTACTGATATTTAATTATGATAATTGGCTAATTAGTATTATTGTGGTAAATGGTTATAATCTGCTAATCAGTGTGATTGTGATCATAGTTGAAAAACGTGCAAATAACTCGCACAAATCGCGAGTACCCGCGCGGCTAAACAGGATGCGAGTTAATCGCAGTAAAACTCGCAGCCGGTTTTTTTTATAAAAATCGCAGTGGTTTAAATCTTTTACTTGCAATAAATCGCGCGTTTTAGCATGAAAAATTGTTGGGGCGGATAAAAATTTCTCAGACAAGCAACTAAATGATTTTGCATTGCATTTTTTCTGCATTTTTACCCTCACGCGACGCGACTAGGGCAAAACGCGAGCAGGGCAAAACGGCACGTGATTTCTGGAGGTTTTATCATTTTTTTCTCTTATTTTCTTTTCATTCTCTTGCACGGGTTTTACACGAAATTTCCAGGTTTTTTTTTAATCGCTGCAACTCTTCACGGTATTTGCACGGAATTTCCAAAATTTTTTTAATCACTGCAATTGGTGGGTTTTGATTTTCATATTAAATTTTAATGTGTTTCCGACTTTACGGAATTTCCAAGTTTTTTTTTAATCGCTGCGACTGGTGGGTTTTGATTTTCATATTAAATTTTAATATGTTTCCGACTTTGTAAATGATATTGAAATATGTATTTAAATTTGATAATTATGTTTTCTGCTTTTAAATATTAAGTCTTTTAATATTTAATTTATTTTATAATTAATTAAATGCAAATCTCTAATCTTTTTATTATTTATTTATTATTAAAATTTATAATATTATATAAATTAAATATATTATATTTAATATTTATTACTTAAGTCATAGATAAAAATATTTTAAATTTATTTATTAATTTAAAGGCTATAAATATAATATTATTAAATTTATCATATTATACTTATAAGTGTAATATTAAGTATTTAATATATTTAAAAGCCTTAAGTTTAAATATGTTTATTACTTAAGTCTTTAAATTTATAATATTATACTTAAGTCTTTAAATTTGATAAAATTTTATCAAATTTAAAAGGCTTAAGTCTTTAAATTAAGTAATAAATTTATAATATTAATTATTATTTATTATTTATTATTTATTATATTAATTAAGTGATAAATTTATTATTTATAGATAGAAAGCTTTTAAATTTATTTATTAATTTAAAGGGTATAATATAATATTATTAAATTTATACTATTATACTTATAAATATAATATTAAGTAATAAATATATTTAAAAGCCTTAAATTTAAATATATTTATTACTTAAGCCTTTAAATTTAAGTCTTTTAAATTTGAATTTTTTTTATCAAATTTAAAAGGCTTAATAAGTATACTGCCATCAGTAATATACTAATATGTTCTACAAATTCAGTTTATATGTGTGTTTTTGAAGGATATTTTAAAAAATTGTGTATTTTCAAATGTTCAATAAATTTGTCGAGTTATTGCGAGTTTTTCCCCAAGTTTTTGCCGAGTCTCGAGTTTTCAAAATTTTTGGGTTTGCCGAGTTTTTGCCGAGTCCAAGTTTTTCAACTATGATTGTGATAAATGGTTTCTAATTTTAGTGCAGGGCTTCAATAAGGTGAAAGGTATTCTCTAAGCCATTTCTTTATTTAAAAAATTAAGAATTTCGGGCATTCCCAATTAGGGGACATTACAGTTATATTTGATTAGTAGCCAACCTAACATTAAAGGGTTTACTCTGCTTCACTATTATTTGATAAGGAATATAGAGAGAGGGTATACCATATATATCATTGTTGACAGAGCATGGATTACAGATTATGAAACTTCTTTTAAATAGTAAAGATACAATAGCAGGTTTTGCTCTCATAGCAGGAGATATCTTGGAGTGGTTTGTTCCTTTAAAAATATTTTATGGTGTAACCCTCAATATAAGGATGAAGCTGGTAGTAATTTGATAGAAGCATACAGCAAGCATGTTTATATATTCCTCAAACAAGATACAACGACAAATAACATCAAACATCCTTCCACTAGAAAATGACTTGTTGCAAATCTGCAACATTGTTCCAACATTCAAGGACAGCGGAATGGGTCTCAAAAACAGCAAATATTTTTCTGGATTTTGGGGACAGCAGGAGGATGGCTATTAAAATAATAGATAAAATTATACTTGAATTTTTTTAAATACAAATTAATCAAAAATATCAATAAATAACATAAATCAACCAAAAGAAGCTGAACTTCTTAACTTCTTTGATTCTGTCATGTCCCCAGTATTGTAACCTATTGAAATACAAACACTAAATAAAATAGATATCAAAATTATAAAATTTCAATTTAAATATTAGTATAATTATATTATATCACCGATATTATTAAATAGATAAGATAAAAACAAAATACATATTAAAATTATAAATATTAGTAATTTAATTATAATTCTCACAAGATAATATTATAATTAAATTATCGAATGCAATATTATAAATATTAAAATATAAAACAATTTAAATATTGTAATCATAATAGATGATAAAATTAATATAAAATACACAAATATAAAGTATAAAATAAATAAACAAATAACAAATATAAAAATAAAATAAATAAATAACAAATAAGACTAAATATAAAATGTAAAATAAGCAACTATAAAATATAGAATAAATAAATAGCAAATATAAAGTAACAAAATAAATAACAAACTTAACAAAACAATGACTAAGAGTATGAACCGGTGCAAGAAATAACATTTCCATTAAGTCACGTCCCTAGTCAAAGGGACAGGTGTGGCTCTTGGGAATCGGTCTATAAACAAAGACCAAGTCAAGACCATTGGTGGGGGAGAAGAAAGGCATCGCTGGCTAAGATAAAAAGTAATTATGCCAATCAGTGGCTGAGATAAATAAAGAAAGAACAAATCTTATATATGATCGGTGGCTGCATAGAGATAAGAGATAGTGGCCAGAGATAAGATCACTGCTGACTGAAAGGGAAAGGAAGAGTCTGCAGATCGGGGAAGACAAATTCCATAATCCATTTGATAGAAAGACAACCATAGATATAATATGAATCATGATTTATACTGACAGATGCCAAAAAATGAAATGTTCACTCATGAATAGCACATCGATACATTGATCAACAAGCTCAGAAATCGAAGTCATCCTCTGATTGATATGTCAGAAACTGCTCATCTTCCTCTTCTTCTTCCTCTCTTTACCTCTTTTCCTCTTTCTAAAAATATTTTTAGGTTGAGGGACCTTGGTGGGTCCCCTTGTTTAGGATTTTATTTGTTTTAGAATGTTTTTTTTGGATGTTTTTGTATTCAATGTGAGGGATACCCTAAAGTTTCTGGACAGCCAAGGAATGTCAGGACGTATAGAGGAAGGCTAGGGGATGCTTGGAAGTCCCAAAAAAATGGGCATACCCAGGACCTTCTGAATAGGGGATGCCAGGGAGTCCCCAAAAAGAACAAGAAAAGAGCAGTCATCCCCAAGACATCCCTCTTTTTAGGGGATGTCCCCAAAAAAATTAGAAAATCAGGGACAGGGAGGGGGCGTTCCCTCCAAATCCCCAACACATCTAAGACATTTGGGACATCAGTCCAAATTTGTGAATTTTGTTATACTAAGATTTAAATTTCATGGGTAAGGTAAATCCAAGGCATTTAACTTTTAAGTTACAATGTCGAGCATATTATATTGCATTACACAACTAGTTTTGCAAGTAACTTGAGATGCTATCACTTTTATCAGTGTTTCACCAAGTTTCAGGCATGGAGAGGTAACAGGGGGCAATTTTTGGGAACAGAAAAAAAATTCCAAATAATATAAAAAGTGGATGGAGGGTGCAGCTATTAAAATAATTTATAAAATTAATATTTGAATTTTTAAAATACAAACAAATAAAAAATCCTTTGAAAAAGTATTTCTCCAAGTTTTGGGGACAGGTATCAGGGGCAGCATTTTTTTCTCGATTTTAGGGATAGCAAGGAGACGCCTATTGAAATAATATAGTATTATATTTGAAACTTAATTACAAAAAACAGCAAAAGTAGTTGCATTTCATCATTTATGTAAACAATGAGTAAAGGAAGGTGAAATTCCTAAAAAAGCTGTCCAGGTGTACAACATTTTGCATCATAGTTAGTGAAGATTGATGTCTTCACCTTTATCTTCAGCATCTTGAGTGGAAATTGTACCACTGACCAAGACATTAGACTTTGTAGCATCATCATCTACACTGTTTGATGTCTCAATGTCAACCATGTTGTAAACATTGAGAAAAGTATGGCACTCTTTCTCCAGTTGTGTTCAAAGATGATAAACCTGCTGTCTTCAGCATCTGAAAAATGAGTGCAAGGCTCCATTATACATCAAAATGCAGGCCAAATTTTGAGTTTTATGATATCAATCAGGAGATTCAGCACGTTCCCAAGTAAGGTATTTGCAAGAGAGCAGAACTTGACAAAGAGGTCCACAACAAGTTGCAATGCCAATGTACATAATGTCAGAAATCAGAGCATCTTCACGAAGATATTTATATTTACTTTCTGAATCATTTGAATGTAGCATTACTTGGAATTGGGATTAACTCAGCAAAACAAAAGTATAAATGGAATTCAATTAATCAGGATAATCAAGAAAAACTTGGGAAACTAAAACACTGCTGAAATAATCATAAAACAAAGAGAAAGGTTTATTTTCTTTCCAGTGCAGCTCAAAACAGTTTTATTTTGTGTTTTTAAAACTAGAGTGGGGATCTATGGGCAGCAGCCCCCAGTAGGATCAAGGCACAGTGCCCCTCATGGGATCCAATTAAGGCCTTTGAGGCCACAAGGACCTTCATGTCACATGCCATTTTTCATGATTTTATTTCTTTAAGCTGAGCTCCAAACTGTTTTCTGTTTTCTCAAAAAAATAACATTTAAATGTCAGTTTGTTTAATGGTTGGATGGGAGTCCTGCTGTCCCAAAGATGATCAAGGGAAATTTGGACATCCCCCACCCATCTTGAGAATGGCCATACATCCCCCCTTAGATGGAACATCCCTAGGGTACATCTCCTAGCCATCCCAAGGACTGCAAGATGTCTCTTGACATTCGCCTAGAGGGGAACTGAAGAGCACAAAGATATATTGAGAGGGGGGAGGGGGTAGTGGAGTGAATCAGTATATCAACAAACTTTTACCCTTTACAACCTTTATCAACTTCAAATTCTAACACAAAATCAACTATACAAGAATATCACAATATGAACAAGTTGACACAAAGATTTTACGTGGAAACCCTTGCGGGATAAAACCACGGTACGAATAATGTACTTTATGAATTATATAAGCTTTACAAAGAATGTAGGCACCAACCTACTTGAATCACCAATTTGTAGTTTAGTAGGAACCAACCTACAAAGAGCACCAACCCTTAATTCTGATTTAGTAGGCACCAACCTACAAGGAGCACCAACCCCTAATGTTCGTAGGCACCAACCTACCAAAGGCTCCAACCCCCACTCGCCAATCACCAACTTAGCAAAAATAATAATTTGAATGAATTGTGTTCCACCTTCAATGTTGCTTCTTCAACGGATGATGGACTTTACAATCTTCTTGAAATTATCCTCCTTGAATTATATCAAAATGTATCTTGTTTAAAACTTTCCTTTTTACTTCATGATGATGCCATCTACTTCACTAAATCTGCATTATATTCTTCACAAATCTGATCCAAACTGTGCACAATCTCCTTTCACAAAACTGATCATAATCATTCACAATCTTCTCATAAGTTTAATCTTCAAGATGCTCTCTAATCTGCACTTATTCCTCTTTATGATCTGCCTTATAGTTTCTTCATATAATTCTAGTTCATTGATCACAATCTCATTCACTTAGATCTGCAACAAGACCCTCATAAGTTTGTATTTTATCTCAATTTGACTCTACCTTGTGATGTAGGACACCTCTTTAAAGCTCACACAGAAATAATATATATTTCTGCACTCTGCTTGTGTTTGGATGATTTATCTTTTTACACACAGAGCACATCTCACAACTCTCTTTCACAATTAATATTCAATCAAATCCACACTCCAACACTCTCTACAACCTTTCTATATTCTGAAAACTCTTCATTTGATTTACTTGCTGAGGTTCAAATAATATAGCTTTTATTTCACACAGCCATTCACTCTTATTCTTCGCATGATCATCATTCTCACACACAACTTCAATACAAATAAGATTTACTCTTCATACTTCTGCTCTCCCTCTTCCTTATGTTCAGAAAATATTCATTGAACTTCACTTTTTTCATACAAATCTTCTTTTCATTTTATATCTTCCTATTTTCAAGAGAGGCACCCTTTCACAATGGACATGCCCTCTCTAGATTAATATATTTTTTAATTTCAAACTAATATTGTCATTTTATTTAAATGCTATCTCAAAGATAGTTATTGCCTAAGCACCTTTTCACTTTACCTTAATCGCTGCCTTCACAAATTAAAATATTGCCTACAATGAATCGCTGCATATCTCATATTAATCGCTGCTCTCATAAACTTTGTCTTGTTCATAATTAATCTCTGCCTTTTTTAACAAAAGGAATCGCTGTCTTTAATTTTGTCTTATATGCCCTGTTTTGTCTAATGTGCCAGCTTTTGTCTCACATGCTTTTTTCACTAATTGTATTTCTTTGCTGAATCGCAAGCCTCTTCTCTTTGTTTCTGATCTTTATTCAATTGCTAGTTTAAGAGTTACGTGGCACCTTCTGTTGATAATCTGGACAGTTTTGTTTGCTGACATTTCTTTTGTCTTTTCCTGATTTTTGTAATTTTCTGGTCCTTGTCATTTTCTGATTTTGACTTTTCTGTTTTTGTTTTTCGATCTTATATTTGATATTTCTTTTTAATGATCCCTCCAGACTCCTCTTTAGAATATGGGAATTGCTGTATTTTTAATAAAATAATTGCTGCTCTATAATCGCTGCATAGAGATTCTTATTTCTTGTTCTGGTTTCTTCGTTGATATGATTGTTGCGTATAAGAAAGTTGGCCTCTCAAGCTTTGTCCGAGGCTATCTAATATGAAAGAACCTCTACAAATCTCAGCAATATAGATCCCGTTAAATATTCTCATGCTTAGGAATACAGATTGCGTTTTCAACCTCTACAAATACCTTCGACATATAAACCTTTTGACTCTTAAGAAGATAATCCATGCACAAGAATATGTTATCTTCAGTCATGCATCTGCTTGACAACAATGACAATTTGTTTAGCAATCTTGTTCAATGCCTTTGACATCAATGACAACATTTCCAACAGGAACATCCCCATGGATGTCCTTGCCTATGCAAGGATGTCTCAAGGACTATGGAGGCTTGTACACAGGGATGTTTTGTCCCCTTAATGACGCACCTAAGCAACGTTGCATGGACACGGATACAGATACAAATACGGATATGGTATCAAATATGAATACGGCCATTTTTTAAGACCCCCAATATGGATACGGCTGGATACGACATTCATAAAAGACACATACACTACACAATTTTCTAAGTTATTAGAAGAGATTTTCATTACTCTAAAAGCAAATAAGTAAATATAAATTAAAATTATATTAAAAATTTAAATATTAATAATTGAGTAAAGAATAAACAATTAAATATATATCAATAAATTTTATTTATATTTAAAGAATAAATTTTAATTTTTTTAAAATATCTAACGTTTAAACAGCATAACATAAATATTAAATATAAATATAAAATTGTAAACAATTAACTTTCTTAGATCTATAAAAATTAAGACACCAAAAAAAATACTAGAGTTGCACTACAAGAAGACCCAGAAAAATGGTTTGCTGAAATAGAAAAATATTTCATTTTTCTTCCTCATATGGTTGTTTATACAAAACAAACAAAACTATTGCACGACTGAAATTTTTTAAGATTAAGTTTAGAGAGATTCACATCAAATTTTTTGAAAATCAAATCACACAGTATCCGGCACGGCTGGAAAACCAGAGTTTTTTGGGCACATGTGGGTACGGTATCCAACGTGTATCCGTGTCGTATCATATCAATATTTGTATCAGATACGGGAATACGCACACCTGGAGAGTGGCAGGGGCATATCCGGCTACTCTGCACCTAAGATATCCACATTTCAGGGTGTTACCCTCTTTTTTACCTTGTAAAATTTTAAACTTTTCACGTTCAATTAAAAGGATATGTGATTGAGTTGATCTCCTGAAACTGATGTTAGTATTCCCAATCGTATCTCAAGTTGTTTGTCAACTTGGTTTAATTGAGTCGAAAACATTAATGCATGTCATTAAGTCTTGGTCACAAATGTTCATAATCGTTTTGAAATATCAAATTGTATATCAAAGTCAAAGTAGTCACTTTGTGGTCGTAGTCACAAGCAGTTTGCAGTTAGGTTCAATCTCCTAAAAGCGCTGCAAGATGGTTTAAATAAAGTCACAATTTCCCTATTAATGTGGTTTACATGAAGACGTTCAGATTATTAAACAATTTCAGTGGCAAAAATATAAGTTTTCAATGAAGTTTGCAGTCTCATAAAGTTATGCAATAGCTTGAAAGGTTAACAAAAAATTCTAACCGGCTCTCCTCAAGTTTTGACATGTTAAATCCTAAATATATTGAGTCCAGATGCTATTTAAAGGTTCTACACATGGCAACAAGTAAATTTTGCCATGAAATTTTATTAGTCAAATTTTAATTACATGATTAATTAAATCACTGATAGCACAAAGTCATAATGTTTAAATTTGCATCTACTCGGCATTCAACAATGTTTGCATAGAGTTGTCAGCAAACATGTAAAAAATTGGTTAATTTGTTCTTCAGTTGCAGAGTTCTAGGTGATTCAATTCAGGGAAGAACTAAAATTTCATATTTGCACAAACTTTTCTCTTGTCATCAGAGCTTTCTAAGTTTGCAAATTAATTAATCACCATTCTTGTTTAAGTTGGTGGAACTTTGGAGGACATCTGCACATTTTCTAAATACTTATATCCTCCTGCTCCCTGAAACCCCATGATATACAAAGCTAAATGCTAAAAATAAAAGAAAAAGTCCTTTTAGAAACAGAAAATGGAACTTCAAGGCATGCGAGCAAGTGCAAAGTGCCTTCCCACCCTTGCAAACCCACAAACACCGAAACTCCACAAAACAATAAAGGAAAAAATGAGAAATCCCTTATAGGGGCAGAATTGCAGAACCAGCAACGAAGTACCTTTTAGAAACAGAAAATGGAACTTCAAGGCATGCGAGCAAGTGCAAAGTGCCTTCCCACCCTTGCAAACCCACAAACACCAAAACTCCACAAAACAATAAAGGAAAAAATGAGAAATCCCTTATAGGGGCAGAAATGCAGAACCAGCAATGAAGTACGGAAAAGACCAAAACCCTTGTCACCTTCTGCACCCTCCTGTGCACCCTACTTCTGCAAGCTTATATATTAAAAATAAAACGAACAACGCAAAGGGAACATGCAGACTTTTCCTTTGTATATGAACATTTTGGAAAACTCCACTCAAAACTCCACAATCAGCAAGGAGAAAATCATGATATCTATGGAACTTCACATGCCCCTTGCCCCATTTGAGCCAAGAATGTGAATATGGAAGCATTGACAAGCCACATAGGCCGTTTGGGAAAAACATTTCAAATGACATGTGATCTCAAGAATGCAATGATCACAGGCTATTTTCAAAATATATCGATTGAAAGGTTTTTAAAACTTTTAAGCAAATGTAATTGGCAGACATAAACCAAACTCCACAATCATTGCCAGTGGTCTCCATGGCTGTGCCAAAAATGGAGGTGTTCAAGCAGGGCATAGACATGCATTGAAACATAATAGAAGAGTGATCTGTTGATAAGGCTTTGAAAATTTCCAGAAAATAACATTTGCATGTGTTAAACTAATTTAACGTCCCAGCAAACCTCCGTGCCTGCACATTGAAGCAAGGTATTTTCTTCCATCAATGCATAAGGGTAGTAGAACTTGTCAGATGTTTTAGTTGCAACTGCTCTAGTAATAATGTATGCAAATGGTTGAAACTTGAAACATAGACAAAGCACATGAACAGCTCAACAGAATATCACAATAAACTGCAACCTCTTGGAATTCAATGATTGCTGCAAGTGCACAAAATGGATTTGTTTATAAAGTTTGAAAAACTTTCAAGCTAATGCAGCTGTCGGCTGCAAAATCAAGTTACATGCCTTTGCTAGCATCCTTTCACACCTGTACTAAGATTGCAATCTTTAAAGAGGGACATGGACAGTTATCAAAGTGTAATGAAAGGAAATTTTCAGATACTATGGTTGCACGCCCTCGCAAACATATAAAAATTGTTGGAACAGAGTTAAACATTACTAACAGTTTAACAGAATGTCTCAAGAGGCGCCGTCTCAATGAATGTGAAGTTGTAGAAATTCACAAAATGAATTTGTTGAATACGTTTTGCAAACTTTAAAACAAAAACAGTTTGCAAACATAAAGCCACATTCCATGGCCTTTTCCTGTGTCTGTGCATGACCTAAAAGGAATTTAATGCTGAAACTGTTCTTCTTGGCATTCCTAAAACAGAGCTTGGATTGTTGTTATCCTAGCTAGCTCGTGAAGGCTTCTCTAAACTTGCATATACTCCTTCTGTGGATGTATTTAATGAAATCAGTTGAAATAATCCCTTCACATTGACATCTTTTCATCGTTGAATTAACAAATGCTACACAGACATTGAGCAAAATTGCAGTGAGAGAATTACAACCTTTTGGGAAGGAGAGCATTGATGCTGGTAGGCTCATAAGAGAATGCTATCAATTATTGTTGAAGGCAATCTTTGATATGAATGCTTTGCTATTTACTACTATTGGATATGAAGTGATACCCCAATCCAACCCAAATTCGTGTTACCAAACAGAACATCTTTCTTCCTTCAGGCTTGTTGGGAGAATGGTTACAAAAGCTTTACTGATGGCCAGCTTATGAATGTTCATTTTGTATGTTATTTTACAAACACATACTTGGAGCTAAGGTTACTTATCATGATATTGAGACTGGATTTATAAGTGGATGCTCAAGAATGATGTAAGGGACGTGCATAATCTTTCATTTAGCATGCATGCAATCAATAGGTTGTTGGAAGATGGGTCAATTTTTCAAGGTGGTTCTCTTGGGTCTCTGTATAATGCAATTTTAGAAGAATTTGTGAAGTAAAGTGTGTAGAACAAACAGTAAGAGGTACCTATTATTTTAGCATCAATGTTATTGAAAGTATGCTACAACTGGCCTATCGGTATAAGGCAGGCAGAACACCAACAACACATATCAACCATTTAATAAATCACTTTGGAATTCAGTATTTGCAGACTTTACCCCTGAAATGTTTGTCAAAATGCTTCAAGAGCAATCACCTACAGCCAATATGCACCAAAAGTCCTCATTGAAATGTGATGTGCAAACAGTTGTAGCCCTCTTAATGCTTGTGATATATTTATTTAAAATGAGCTATTAAATATACACTCATTTTGAGGTTTTAAGATTGTATTTAAATATTTTGTAATGTCCAAAAGAGAAAAGGAAAATGGTTGTATAGGAAAATGAATAGTTTTTCTCTATTTATTGTAAAGTCATAGGAGGGTACTGAGGTTAGGTAACTGATTACATAACTGGGGTGACTATTGGTCATTGTATTTCTGCCTTTTTGCATAGCAAGTACAGGAAACAAGGAAAGGTGACTTTGAGCCCATTTCATGAAGAAAAAGTGAAACTTTTTCAGAACTTTGTCTATTTTGTTCTTCGTGATTCATGTATTATTCTCAAGTCTAATACAAAATCTATTCCCTAAATTTTCTCTGTGCCTTTCTGTAAATGCAGAATAATAAATTATTTTCACATTTAAATGCCACACGGCGAATCAAACTCTGTCTTCTATTGGAATCTGCACACCCCCTTTTCTATCTACTTGTTCATGGTCTATGTAAGGTTAGATTCAGATTTCTATTTAACTCCATGCATGTGTTTCCTCTCGTTTATTGTTTTCTTCATTTGTTCTTGAGTTGTCTCCAATGGTTGTCCATATTCAATCTGTCTAGGGTATCTTCATGTGTTTCTTATTTTCTGTTTTTTGTCCTTTTGTACTTTCCTATTAAAAATACATAGAAACCCCAAAAGGCCCCTCTCTTACAAGGGAGTTGCCCCTCTCAAATGCAGAGATAAATCACTATTCCCATGGTGATTTCTCCTATGTTGCATATTTATGCTGCCATCCATTGGGTGAGTCTCTGGAACAAGCAAAAAACACACAGCGAGATAAAAAAATTCCAGCACAGGAATTGGCCCAAAAACCCCAAGGATACACACTAACTAAAAATGACAAAAAAACCAAAAGAAGCTGAAATTTTTTTTAAGTACATTAACAAAACATTGATTCTATAATCAATATTGACAGATTTGTTATCATAGACATAATATAAAGCATAATTTATATTGAGAGGTGCCGAAAAAAGAAATATTGCAGCATGCATAGTACACAGGTACATTGAGCAAGAAGCGCAAAAATCCAAGTCATCAACCAATCAATATCTCATAAATTGCTACACTACCCCTTCCTCCCTTTTCTTCTTCCTCTTCCTCTATTTTGTGAATGCAAAACAGCAATGGACCTAGGTTTTTTCTTTAAATTGGATTGGAGAGCCTTGGTGGGTTCCCATTTTAGGGTTTTAGTTGTTTTAAGATTTATTTATTTTTTTTCTGTTTTATGCATTTGATTTTGGGGACGCCCAAAAGTCCTTGAAATGGACTGGAGACATTGGAACATTTAGGAGTCATCAAGGAGTTGTCAAAAAGACCCAAAAAAGGAACATCCCTGGAAGCCCTCTCCTTTTTTGGTGGTTATCCCAAAACTTTCAAAAAGAAGAGGGCAGAGGGCACATCCCCTCTAAGTGTCTAAATCCTTAAGAAATCTAGGACATCATGGGGATGCATCCCCAAGGAACATTGATTATTTATCCTGCTTGAGGAAGAATGTGAAGATCCCAAGTCAAAATAATTATTTTATAAGAACAATTATAAATGTAACAGTACTATTACACAAATTAAAGTAGAATATAGCTGCCAGATATTACATTGTGATACCATGTATCTTATCTTTGGAAAAAGGAAAAGAATCTATCATGGAGCATGTTTTGAGTCAGTCCTGACTGAGTAAACCTTTTAGTCCTGACAGCTTTCGAAAAACTCAAGATTGCTTAAGAGCTCATATTCAACTGTGCCCCAAATAGTTTGATGATTATTTCCAAGTAGTCTAATCCAAGGCTGTGCTTATCCAATAAAAAACCAGCAGATCCAATGCAAGTAGTGTAGTCTCATAATAGCTTTCGCTCATACCAAACACAAACATTTCCAAATATAATTCATAAAATATTTTTAAGCAAAGATGGGAACTTTTGAAATATTTATTGAATTTTATTTTGATCTTAACACGAGGTACAGAATTGTTCTTGCAACTACAAGAGAACAAAGTGCGCCCCGCCAGAAAATCCGATAAAACTCCATGCAGTAATTTTAATTTAACAGACATTTGGAAATGATTCTAACTTGAGCTCCAAAATTCCCAATTGAACTGAAAACACAGAATGTGAAATCCTAGAAGCTTTTGGACAGATAAAAATGCAAATAGTCTAATTCAAGGTCATGCTTATCCAATGTAAAAGTAGCAGATCCAATGCAAGCAGTGCAGTATCATAATAATATTGACTCGTATCAAACACAAATGCTAGAATAGAGACATTTTCAAGTGGTTCAACTCTAATAGTATGGGTAAAATTCCATGTGAGGAATGATTCAAATTATTCATTTGACAGCAAAAAACAGGCATCATGGTTAAATGACAGATTACCTAAATATCAACGGCAGATCGTAACAGATCCAATAGCATATTTGCACAATATCAACAGATGAAAAGTAGAAATGACAACAGATCTTCCTATGATAGTGAAATAGATAAAGTCTGTAGATATCAAATCTGACATGGATAATGGCAAATGACAAATGCAAAAATGATGGAACAAAAGAAAAATATTTCAGGGGTGACCAATGAAATGCACTCAATTAAGAGACGAACACACAACTTGATGCCTAACAATTAACTTCTAGCTCCTCTATCTAATTAACATTAGGTTGGTGTAAACTCATGACCTAATGAGATCAACAAATTTAGAAATTAAATTGTGACCTGGTCAATTGTTCTACAGTACATGTGCACAGTGTTGCATGACGACACCCCTTCCTGCCCTGAGGCACAGAGGACTCCTCTCCCTTCACTGTCGCCCCACTCCACATATTCCCTCTTTTTTCCCTCTTCCATGCCCTGGGAAGCCTTTTTCAGGGGGCAACCAGGAAACCCCAGTATGTTTGGGGGTTGTCTCCAACTCCTGGGAGTGTCCCCTGTTAATTTTAGGACCAAAATTGAATTAAGCAGCAATAATACAAATCTAAGCAATAGAACACAGCATATACCCTGGGAAACCCTCCTTCTTGAGGGAGAAAAACCCAGCAACAATATATCACTTATATATTGAATAAAATAGCAGCAATATGCTTTACAATTTGGCCACTCACAAGGCCAATCTGATGCAATGATAATGGCACCACTCTTGATGCAAATGTACAATCAATGAAGAAAATCAAACTCCTTGAAACAAATATCGATCTGCTGTAAGAGGCGAACTTCTGCTGTCGATATGCGAACTTGACTTGATATATTATATTGATTTAAGAATGAGCATCAACTTCTTTATATACAAGGTGATATCGCTTCTCTTCAAGCAAGATGTCTTTTCGTACTAAGTCGGCCTCTACATGAAACAATATGTCTCTTTGTTCAAGGTGACTCTTGGTTTAGTCAGCCTTCATAAAAATAAAATAGAAATTAATATTTGAAATGAGACGACTTATCTCAAGGGTCGGCCTCATTAAATTTATATTTAATTATTTGAATTCGAAGGGGAAAGTAATCTCCCGACACTACAATAACATCAACATCCCCCACTTGTTGGAGATGTCCTTGAGACAACATGAAGACCACACTGAGCCAACATCAATCAAAAAACAAAAACAAAAATACAAATTTTATAAATAAAGAAAAAGGGGTGGGAACCTTCATTCCCCCCAACCCAAAAACCAATAGCAAAATTGAAATGTTATTGACAAAATTGCATGAAAGAGGAAAAGAGACGAAAGAAGAAGAGAGAAGAAATTTTAAGGCATGGAAAGAAGTTTTTAGACAAGGTAATTACATTTTCCATTCTTTTGTTTTTTACGTGTTTGTATAAAAGAAGCATTTTACCATTTTCTTTACAGTTTGTTTTCTTTCAGCAATATATAGCAAGATTTTATGCAGTGATAGGAGAAGGCGATGAGAGATCAGAGTTAAAGTGGAATGAGGAAGAAGGCACTCAAGCACAAACCAAGAGGTCAGTTGAGAGTGCCACCCGATTTGATTCACCATCAGTCGTTGAAGCAACATGCAAGGGGGGCATTCAAACTAAGAAAAGCCTTCCTTTACATTGTGATTGTTTTTGACAATAAGATTATTTTCATATCTTGGGAAAGTATTGTTTTATTTCACCTAATTCATTTGAACAATATCAAAAAAAATTGAGAGGCTAGAATGATCCTGGGATTTGTGGGTTATGGGCCCTCAATGTAACTAAAAATAAACTTATGTAGCAACTTTGGGCATAGCTTGATTTGTATCAAATTTATCTAAGGTGCCTAATATTGATGTCCTTGATCTTTAATCATGAATGTGGAGTTACTTTGATCAAGAAAAGGACTAAAGAAAAGAAGACCTTTGGATAAAGTGATCTACTCTAGATATTACATATAGAAGTGAATTTGGTTCATAAGACAAGTTTACTAGATTGATTTTGAAGGTTACAGGGTTGATCCATGCATCGCCATTGTTTCTATGAGTGTGAGATAGATCATATGTGTTTATGGATTTGATTGTGCATTATGATCTTGTCCAAAATGAGTACAACAAATTACTCTTTATTGGAACAAATGTTTTCCTGCCTCAATGAAGCTTAATGAATATATCCTCCAATAAATCTCAAAACACAAACTTCAATTTATAGTGTCCATGGTTCTTTCTAAAATTTCTCTTGAAGTCTCAAAATTTGTTACTTGTAGGTTCTTGAAGAATTGAGTTGTTATGATTGATTGTTCCTTTCTTGGGAATCATTTTGATATTTTTGATTGCTTGATTTCCATGATGAATAGATGAGTGATGATTGCTTATTGAATGTCAATGAATTGAATTATCCTTTATATCCATTTCTTGAAGGAGTCACCGCCTTCATGGCTGTCCTTTAAGAATAATACTTTACTTCCAAATCAATTGGTATATTTATTTTTTATTGATGATTTTTTCATAAGGAAATGATTCCCCTTTTATATCTTATTGTTTCACATTTGAAGGGTCACAACCTTTCATGTAATGTCCCCTTTTTAGCCAGTATCAAAGTTTTGATGGATTAGCCTATCAATGGTCCTCATAGGCTAATGTTGGTGATTTGAGGGCCTTATGTGGGAGTTTCTTGGTTCTTCAAATGGCAGTTTATAGTGTTCTCTCCCCCAGTACTGGGTGATATTCAGAGACGACCTTCCTTAGGTGTTTCAGGCTCCATTTGCACTCACTATTTTTAGTAAGTCACTTGGACGTTGGGGTCCAGCCTTACTATTTATGGTAAGCCTTCCAAATGAGCAGTTTGAGCAGTGGGTTACCCCGTGGTGTTGGCAGAATTAGTTGATGATAAGTATTTATGGAGTTATGATTTATTGATTATTATTAAAATGTTAACTTTAATAATAATTAAAATAAAGTGAATATCATTAATGATGATTAATGACTTTTATAAAATATGGTTTTATTTAAATCATAAGGTCATTATTAAAAAGCATAAAGGGGACACCACACATGAGCATTAATATTATTTTATTATTGAGCAACAAAAGCAAATGATAATTTATTATTAAATGGATTAAAAAAGCCAAGGAGGTCGTGGCTTTTTTGGAGATGATGTAAAAGCACTCAAAAAGCATATTTGAATTCATTCATACTTTGCAAATTATATGAGCTTTTGTTGTGGAGAAGGAACCAGGGTTTCTTGCTGCAAATCAATCTTGGAGAACGAAAACTCTCTCAAATTTAGTGATCTACAGGTGTGAAATACCACCCAAAGATTGCTCTACCGGTGGCTACATTCAGGAGTCACATTTGTGCATATTAGAATTGATATATTCAAGTATTTTCAGAAGTTAGTGTGCTGTTCAGAACCTCATTGAAAGACTTCATTGCTGTTTACCAATCATTGCTTGCACATGGAGGTTTATTGAAGCAGTTCGTACCATTCTATGCTGGTCGTACCATTCTTTGCCAGCCGTACATCATCATATCAGCCACGTGGGGTTTCTTCTGGACTCAATGCCTAGGTTTTGCCATCATTATCTCTTAAATCTGTGGCATCCAAGTTAAGTGAACATCTGCATATCATTATTGAGGCATGATTTCAAGGGTTTGAAGAGAGGCGTTCAGATTTTGCAAGTCTCCAGATGCTGATCAGATTATTTCAGAATTGCACTATTTCATATTCAGCCTCCGGGTATGAGTTCATTGTAAATATAAAAGAATAAATTAATCTGAGTTAATAGTCTATATATTCGCTTCCAGCATTTCTCTATTTGCATTTGTTTTATATTTCATTGCATTCCTAGCAATATTTCAAAAAACACAAAAAAAAAGCAAAAAACCATAAAACCAAAAAGGCAATTAGAAAAGCAAAAATCAAATAGTAAATATCCTATCAGGGGTGGGATATTTCATTTCACTTGAATAGTCATAACCTTTTGCATTTGAAGGGTCACAACTTTTCACATTAGGGGTCACATCCTTTCATTTTAGGATTCACATCCCTTCTTACATCATCACTATTCTTGAGAGCCTAATTTAATTTATTTGCAAAACCACTTAATGTTATGTGACTATTTCCCCAAAAGAAAAGAAATCTATGAAATAACCCTTTAGAATTAAAAGGGAGATAGAAAAATAAAGTATATTATGATCCTTTGGTTAAAAGAGAGATTAATAAAGAATATATATAAAACCTCTTTTAAAAGGGAGAGGAATAATTATTTATTTAAATAATTATTAAAGGCAACCTTTGTGAAAGGGTGTGATGGTTTGGAAACCACCCCTTAAGTCTCTCATATAAGCATTTATGTGAGACTTAGAAAAGCATGGGAAAATATTCATGGATGAAGAATATTCAAGGAAGAAGAAAGTGTTTGGTGAGCTATGAACAAGACAGAGAAGGGGGCACATCTTATGTGTGTGTCCAACCTAGGGTACAGAGGTGCACTCAGGACGGTCCTAGCCAAGGCATGGTTATTGCACGGTGTTGAGCATTGTTCTAGTGGAACCAACACTCGTGTGGAGTGCAATAGTGTGTTGTGTTCCAAAAGGAACTGCTTCCTCCTAGATTGTTCCATAGCAAGAGCCAATACCACTGACATCTTCTAGGATGAGAATGACCTTTCCAAGACCTCTGATTCAAATAAGTACTAAACTCATTTTTCCTCTTCCTGATGATGGATCACTGAGTGTGATCCAAAACATCGACAAAAAAGCACACAGTTGAATCCAAAAGCTTACTTTCTAATTTCATGGACTATGAAAAACTCATACCAACTATTCTTTAATGATGTTATTTATCCTCTGTTAATAATATCTACATTGTTGAATACCAATTTTATGTATTATTGATGATATTTTCATGTGTTTAAATCTTAAACTAAATAACAATAATAAATTAGCATTTTTGTGCATTTGCATCTAATTTATGGAGATAAATTATAATCTTTAAATTGACTTAATAACACTAAATCCACTGCCAAATATATGTTAAACTTATGCAATTTTATACTTAGAGAAAAGTAGCATTACACTTAAGGTTCTATTGAATTCTCCAAAGATGTTATGGGTGTCTTTCTCAAATGAATTGCTCTCCCTTTTATATCTCAAGTTTGAGGGAGTCACACCTTTTCACTTCAGTAGATACAACTCTTCATTATTGCATTTGGAGACTAATAATAATTCAATTTTAAATAAGTTAATTTGTTAGTGCTTCTCAACCCAAGAAGCATTTGACAGATAAAGCTTTTATAGATTTGGCATTTTTATAATTTTTAAAAGTAACCATAAACACACATGGAGTAAATTTGTTGAAGACACCTCGGGCATGAAGCAAACACATAGATATATGTAATACATGAAGCATACACATAAATACACGCAATACACGAAGTATACTCAACATGAAGCATGCACATAAATACACGTAAGACACGAAGCATACACATAAATACACATGATACATGAAGTATACACATAAATACACGTAAGACACAAGGTATACAGATAAATACACGTAAGATACAAAGCATACATGTGAAAGGTACACACAGATAGAAATGCACTATTGGCCTACTTAAGAAGAGGGCTCATTAGTTAATCCTAATTGAATGATGGTTAAAGTCGGTTTGTCCCACAGGTTGGTAGAATTAAGGCTCTGATACCAATTGTGATGTCCCCTATTTGGAGTATGCTTGAATTTGCCTTAAGGGACAATTACACAACATAAAATTGTTTTACAAAATAATATTCCATTGTAAATTATGTAATAAATATTGAACTTAAGAATAAATGAACTATTAACATTTATGAAATAATGAATAATAACTTAAATTTGAATCCAATCTAGAGACTCTTTTCCAATAACCGATCATGGTAGGGATTGGAGGGAAACACATGATAGGGCGCTAGAAAAACTATTCATCACAAGCAAGCCCAAGGGTGTGCTCATACCTTCCTTGGCCCCAAGTGGCAGGACATCCAACCAAGACAATCCCATCCAACTTAGGGTGGTGTACTTACGTTGTGAGAACATCCAACCAAGACAATTCCTATACTGCCCTTCCCTAACATGTTTCCTTGCCAAATCCTAATATGATTGCTTTATGAAAATCAAACGAATAAGAATTTATTATCCATATTTATATTAAGAAATCATAATTACTTATAAGGCTCAATAATTGATGCAAGCATCATTATTGCATAATCGTATATAAACCACACACACGCATAT
Source organism: Sequoia sempervirens (assembly GCA_007258455.2). Classification (NCBI taxonomy): domain Eukaryota; kingdom Viridiplantae; phylum Streptophyta; class Pinopsida; order Cupressales; family Cupressaceae; genus Sequoia; species Sequoia sempervirens. The sequence continues at coordinate 168,527,083 of VDFB02281492.1, read as the reverse complement.
ATATATATATATATTTCTAATTAGATTTATAATAATCACTATTGCATGATCCTGTATACGTATATATTTTATTTATATATAATTATAATTATATTGAACTTAATTCCCAAATATATTTCTGCTAATAATCACTCCAATAGATCTCTTATTATTTCCACTCCTTATTTTTCTTGTATCTAATCTGCTTCTTCCTTCCCATGGATTTCTGTTGTGTATCCCTTCCTTTTTACTCCTCAAATGTCATTTATATCTTCACATTTAAATGAGGAGACACGTCACTTTGAAAGGTGATATCCTTTTGAAAGGACATAACCCTTTGTTTATAAACTGATCACTGCTCTCTTATATATTTAATCACTGCCTTTTTTGCATATTCCTAAGGCAATCATCATGGATATATATATGTCTCTTTCTAAGTGTGGTCGGCCAAGAGTAATAATGTGGATATGGTTAGCCACTTGGATATAATAATCTTAAACAACAATATGAATGCCAAAATGTAAAGAATTTGGCCGCTTCATTGCATTGTTGATTGTCTTCTACAAGGCGGGTCATCACAAAGCTAGGCCAACGAACAAGAAACACCTTCAATAGTGTTTTCCTCTGCACTTCAAGCTCTATAAAATCTAGGTGGGTCTCCCTTTATGACACTGAGTGTAAAAACACTACAGATCTATGACTTAGCGCCTAGCAGATTAACTCTCGTATACTTATGACAAGGATTTGTGAATCTAGTTGTTTTAGATATGAGTATTTCAAACAAATACAGAAATATAAAATGGTTGATTTAAGATTTATCGTTGTAAGATCAATTTTGAGGCTATGGGAGAAATTGGACTGATCGGTGCTTATTCAAAGTAACAGAGTCAATACAACATACATATTCATTCATAACAATCAATATACTCCAATGGTCAATCTAGAATTATCAACTTGTATTAATTTGACCTGCAAAGGGCTAACAGTGTGACCCTACTTCAAAATCCATTATGTGCCAGCAATATTCTTTATCATCTTCAATGAAAGAAATTGCAATGATACTTGAACACAATTAACAATGAAAATAACATGAATGCAACAAATGTGCATTGATGAACATTACAATACTTGATTATTTTGCTCAAAAGAATATTGGATCACAAAATGGAGATGACACACATTGAGAGTGTGTACTCATATACACTCAGATCAGAGTATGTATAGTTATTACAGAAAATTGCAATCATTGACTATGTAGTATGTACCAAAAAAAGTAAGACACAGAAGCAATTGAGTCACTGCCCAAAGTCTTCTCAGATTCCTCAAAACTTTTTCCAAAACCCTTAAAAATTGGCTTTGAATCCCCTTTTAAAGACAAGAGAATCCAAATTTTGTCATTTCCCCACAATTGCAATATTAAATCCTGGCCGACTAGTATAAAGGAGTTAATTAAATTAATAAAATCAACTTAAACTACCCATAGGTGGCCGACCTTATGTGTGATGTTTATATATAAACAACAATATTATGGGCCAACTTGAATGATAACGATCAAGCTTATTTAATGGGCAGCGATTAAATATATGTATAAGACATCGATTAAATTTAAAGTGCAGTAGCAACAAGAAATAAGGCAGCGCTCAACCTATGAAGGGACATATCCCTAGACAATGGAGAGATACGGTGGAAAAGCCATGTTTTTCCCGGGATATTAAAGGAGATCCATCTCAAAGAAGAGAATCATCGAATCATTGAGTAATAATAAATAAATTTGCATTCAGATGGCAGCAGCAGTAGAATATGGATAGAATTAGGAGGATGTTGTTTATAGGCCTCCTGTGCTAAGTAGGCCACTCTGAGGGTGGAATTGTCTTAGTTTGGACATTCCTGCCACTTGGGGCCAAGGGGTGGGTTGTCTGGGACGCTTGTGCTCTTGGGCTTAGGTGGGTTGAGTAGTTTACAAGCACCCCTTTCAAGGCTTTCCTATCAAGCCAAACTATGACTGGTTGTTAGGATGGGTTCAAGGAGTTTCAATCATACGAGGGGCAGATAAGGCAACATGGATAGGGAAAGCAGATACAAGTTTATCCGCCAAGCACACCACCCGAGGATGGAATTGCCTTAGTTTGGATGTTCCTGCCGCTTGGGCCAAGGGGCAGGTTGTTTGGGACGCTCATGCTTTTGGGCTTGGTATGGATAGCTTCGGGTGGACTTATCATGTTCCTCATCCAAATCCTATTATGATTAAGAATTCCACTATGCATTATGGATAATGTGTAGATAGTTTTAAAATAGTTATGTATCTACATGATTTAAATAGATAAGTCATTAATGTTGATCATATGAAGTATATTCCAATGGTATCTAACCTAATTGTAAGATCTAAACCAAGATTTATCTGGCTTAAGGCATTTAATTGGTGAGTTAAAAACCCTAACTACATTATATTTGTGATTCTAGGGCAAGATTTAGGGAAATCCCAAAAGGGGACATTACAAATTCATATCGTTGTGAGAAGTTGTCTTTAGATTGAACAAACCGCGCTAGGAATGCAGACTGGGCGTCCTCTATCATTACAGCATGTTGCAATTCAAATCTACAGTGAAACTTAGAGATCTTGTTGTTAATCCACTCATGTAGGCACTAGTTACAAGTTAAGGCATGAAATCATGCATTGCATGCCTCAAACTGCAATTTTGGAGCGTTATCAACATTTGTCAGTGGCAAAAACACGTCTTCTGAAGAAATTGTGGAAATTTGTGCCCTTTTGCACCATTGTGGAGATTTAGGGGTTATTTTCCATTGCAAAGATTTAGGGAGTATTTGGAATCGCAAAAATTTGGGGGTAATGTGGATATATCCTTATCAAGGTCAAATTTCTACAATTGAGGAATATCCTTGTCAGGGCCAAATTTCTGCAATTGATGAATATCCTTATCAAGGTCAAATTTTCGCAATTGAGAAATATCCTTGTCAAGGTCAAATTTCCGCAATTGCATATCTTCTACAATTTTGCTCAAAACTTCTTCAAACTTGAAACACGACATCCCTCACACTAGGAAAACCCCGCAATTGCATTACTTTCACAATTATGGTAGTATTTTCCTCAAATTTGAAACAAAACGTCCCTAATACTAGGAAAATCCCACAATTGAATAATTTTCACAATTTTGGTCAGATTTTCCCCAATTGTATATTACAATGGCATCTAACCTAATTGCAAGATCTAAACCAAGATTTATCTAGCTTAAGGCATTTAATTGGTGAGTTAAAAACCCTAACTACATTATATTTGTGATTCTAGGGCAAGATTTCAGGCAATCCCAAAAGGGGACATTACAAATTCAAGTTGTTGTTGATAAGAAGTTGTCTTTAGATTGAATAAACAGGGCTAGGTATGTAGACTGGGCATCCTCTATCATTACAGCATGTTGTAGTTCAAATCTACAGTGAAACTTGGAGAACTTGTTGTTAATCCACTCATGTAGGCACTAGTTACAAGTTATGGCATGAAATCATGTGTTGCATGCCTCAAACTGCAATTTTGAAGCGTTATCAACACTTGTCAATGGCAAAAACACGTCTTTTGAAGAAATTGTGGAAATTCATGCCCTTTTGCACCATTGAGGAGATTTAGGGGCCATTTTCCATTGCGAAGATTTAGGGGGTATTTGGAATTGCAAAAATTTGGGGGTAATGTGGATATATCCTTGTCAAGGTCAAATTTCTACAATTGAGGAATATCCTTGTCAGGGCCAAATTTCCACAATTGATGAATATCCTTGTTAGGGTCAAATTTCCGCAATTGAGGAATATTCTTGTCAGGGTCAAATTTCCGCAATTGCATATCTTCTACAATTTTGCTCAAAACTTCTTCAAACTTGAAACACGACATCCCTGACACTAGGAAAACCCCCGCAATTGCATAACTTTCACAATTTTGGTCGGATTTTCCTCAAATTTGAAACAAAACATCCCTAATACTAAGAAAATCCCACAATTGCATAACTTTCACAATTTTGGTCAAATTTTCCCCAATTGTATATTCCAATGGCATCTAACCTAATTGCAGGATCTAAACCAAGATTTATCTAGCTTAAGGCATTTAATTGGTGAGTTAAAAACCCTAACTACGTTATATTTGTGATTCTAGGGCAAGATTTAGGGCAATCCCAAAAGGAGACATTTCAAATTCAAGTCGTTGAGAAGAAGTTGTCTTTAGATTGAACAAACAACACTAGGTATGCAAACTAGGCGTCCTCTATCATTACAGCATGTTGCAATTCAAATCTACAGTGAAACTTAGAGATCTTGTTGTTAATCCACTCATGTAGGCACTAGTTACAAGTTATGGCATGAAATCATGTGTTGCATACCTCAAACTGCAATTTCGAAGCATTTCAACACTTGTCAATGGCAAAAACACGTCTTCTGAAGAAATTGTGGAAATTCATGCCCTTTTGCACCATTGTGGAGATTTAGGGGTCATTTTCCATTGTGAAGATTTAGGGGGTATTTGGAATTGCAAAAATTCGAGGGTAAGGTGGATATATCCTTGTCAAGGTCAAATTTCTACAATTGAGGAATATCCTTTTCAAGGCCAAATTTCCACAATTGATGAATATCCTTGTCAAGGTCAACTTTCCACAATTGAGGAATATCCTTGTCAGGGTCAAATTTCCGCAATTACATACCTTCCATAATTTTGCTCAAAACTTCTTCAAACTTGAAACATGACATCCCTGACACTAGGAAAACCCCGCAATTGCATAACTTTCACAATTTTGGTCAGATTTTCCTCAAATTTGAAACAAAACATCCCTAATACTAGGAAAATCCCGCGATAGCATAACTTTCACAATTTTGGTCGGATTTTCCCCAAATTTGAAACATGACATCCTTGACACTAGGAAAATCCCACAATTGCATAACTTTCACGATTTTGGTCAGATTTTCCTCAAATTTGAAAAGAGATACCCAATTGGGTATCCTATTAGAAGAAAATCTTGGCAACCTTCACACTTATATAGAATTTTGGCTTTTCAATTTGGGTGCTTGGGCCAAAATGGGGGTACGAGTATAATGCCTAAGACATCACCTAAACATCACAAACCCATGAAAACTTTCTCAAATCGGTTATACATGATGGGAAGTGAAATGAGGGTGTGAAAACCTACAATACCTAACAATGGCTCTTGTTTAGGGATGCATGCTTCAACGAAGTATGATGATGATTCAAAAAACTTTGGGATGTAGACCACACAAACATACACACCAAACTAAAAAGGGAACACACCTCATTGTGAGCTACAAGAAATCGTAGATGCACAAGACGAAACAAAAGAAAAGCCTAAACTAATGCACATGGCAAAGCAAGTAAAGCTCAAGAGAAGTAATGCTTCAAGAATTGTCCATGCACTAACAACTTCTGAAATTCTCCATTCATATTCTCAAGAAAATAAGAATCTTCCCCATGAGTGTTAATGATAGCACAAGGCCCCAACCACAAAGGATCAAATTTTCCATGTTTACCTTTGTCTTGAGCCCTTGCATTCCACATTAGCACTAGATCGCCAACCTTGAATTTCTTGGCACATGTTTTTTTGTCAAACAAATATTTGACTTGTTGCTTCCTCAAGTGAACTGTCTGAGCTTGCCTTCTTGACTCATCCAATTGTGTTCGTTGATTGATCCTACAAGACATTGCATCTTCAACATCTTCATCATATTCCTCGATAAATTTGCAAACAGGTAGCAAGTTGTTTACAAGCATTATAGCATCCATACTATACACCAACTCATAGGATGACTTGTGGATTTTTTCAATGTGGCCCTGTCAACCCATAGAGCTAACCTCAGTTTTGAATCACATGATTTCTTATTCTCTCCTATCATCCTCTTTATAATCTTCATCAAACTTTTATTATTGGACTCTGCCAAACACATTGCATTGTTTGTGATCAATTTGTTTGGGACTCCAAACCTTGTAATTATGTGCTTCGGTACAAAATCTACAACCACCTTGTTGGTTGCTCTCCTAGTTGGAATAGCTTCAATCCATTTTGTGAAATAATTTGTGGCTATAAGGATCCAGTTGAATCCACCACTAAACTTTGTAATCTCACCAATGAAGTCGATTCCCCACTGTTGGAATGGGGTTTCCACAATCATGGGCATCAAAGGTAATGCTCCAGAATGTTTCAATTTACCAGAAAATCTTTGACATGCATCACATTTTTCACCATCTTTTGTGTATCAGCAAATAGAGTAGGCCACCAGTAACCTACTCTGAGTATCTTGTGAGTTGTGGTTTTTGTTGTGAAATGCCCTCCACAAACTCCATTGTGCAACTTTGACAACACTTTAACAACTTGGTCCTCATCCAAACATCTTAGAAGGATACCAACTTTGTTTATCGAGTATAGATTACCATCTGTAATAACATACTTGATAGCTTGAAGTTTCAAAGTCCTTTTCTGGTTTTCAGTCAAGTTTTCAAGACAGGGCATGTATTGTAAGTATTGAATTACATCTCTATACCATGGGGAAGTTTTTAGATTACACTCCTTCAAAGGATTCTCTTTTTCAATATAATTAACTTGGATAGCTCTAGATTAGCTTTGACCATGATTTTAGCCAATCCTTGTCCTCTGACTAAATTGGTAATCTGAATATCAATATTAAATTCTTGGATCTTATTGATCCATCTACACCTCCTTCTAGTAACTTCTTGTTGTGTGAAGATGTCCTTCACAGCTGCATGAGAGACATGCAATAATATTGGCTCCAACCAAATATGGCCTAAAATTCTTTATTTCTTTTACCAACACATAAGCTTGTTTTTCCATGGCATCATATTTCAATTTTTCTGCTTGAAGTGACTTGCTAAAGAAAGAAATGGGCTGCTCATATATTTCATCATTTTTCTATAGCAAGACAGCAGCAACTGTGTGGAAGGATGCAAAAGAAAACAACTGAAATGGCTTGGAAAAATATGGTGATTTTAACGCAGGAGCCTGCTTAATTGCTTCTTTAATGCTCTGGAAAGCCTCAATTGGCTCCTTATTCTAGGCTACAACTTCCCCCTTTTTTAACATCTTTGATATGGCTTTAGTTTTTCTACAAAATTTGGAACTAACCTTCTGACAACATTGACCTGACCAAAGAATGATTGTATACATTTGACTGTCTTTGGCTATGGGATTCTCCCAATTGCAGCTACTCTTTCTAGGTCAATCCTTACACCTTCCTTGGAGACTATATGACCCAGCAACTTCCCTTTTGTTACCCCAAACATGCATTTCTTTGGGTTCAAGGAGATTCCATACTTCGAAGCTCAGATAAAGATCTTCTCCAAGTGCAAACAATGATCTTCCTTTTTTGAAAAGCGGTCAAATCATCCTGATAGACAACCATGATAACATCAAAAATGTGAGAATGCTACATCCATGGCTCTCTGAAAAGTAGCACCAGCATTGGTTAAGCCAAAAGGCATCCTTACATAAACATGTATGCCCCAAGGTGTAGTGAAGGCAATCTTATATTGTTTTGATTCTTTAACCTTCACTTTGTTATATCCTGAAAAATCCATCCATCATGGACAGCAAATCACAACCAGTAACCTTTTGTAGCATAGCTTCCATATTTGGTAAAGGATAATTATCTTTCAATGATGACACATTCAGGTTTCGAGAATCCACACATGGTCTAATGTCTCCATTCTTCTTTCTTACTGGGACTAAATTAGAAACCTAGGCGGAATGTCTAATTGGCTTTATTATTCCACCATCCCTAAGCTTTGCCAGCTCTTGTTGCATTTTTGGAGCCAAGGTTGGGTTTATATGCCTTTGCTTCTGCCTAAAAGGTTTTGCATCAGGCTTCAAAGGAATCTCATGCTAAAATAGGTCTTCCCTATAAGCCTTTGAGTCATCATATGACCAAGCAAAAACATTCTTGTACAATCTGAGTAAGGCAATAAGCATGGTTCTAATATTGGGATTCAATTTCTTACCTATAAACACTTTCGTTGGTGTAGTTGTATCAAGATTGATCTCCTCTAGATCCATTTCATGCACAAGGGCTGATTTGGTCACATGTCTATCAGCAACATCAAAAACTCTCTCTAATGCCACCAGTCCCTTTGGAAGCTTGTTTGTCTTAGCTAGATGATTTCATTTCCAAAAACAGTCTCCTTTCCATCAATCACTTCAACAAAATTTTGAAAGTCAATTTCTTGGCTATGGTATATCATCAACACAATGCGGGAACTTGAGAAAATCCTGATCGTCATGGAAAATCTACCAGTGACAAATGTTGTCAAGAATGGAAGTTTTGGTTAGCACTTCTACCTTTGAGATAACTACCAAGGTGATATCCTTAGATCTAGTAGCAATGTTGGCCAAAAATTCAGCCATAACATTCTTCCCTTTGTCCACCCAATCAATTGAAAATGCATCAAACAATTCAATTGTATCCCCCACAACAACCTTCTATTGTTTAAGTCTTTTGTTTTTTGATGTGTACTTGGCTCTGACTTGTGTGACAACTAACTCTGAGTCTCCTAGAACTCTGATTTTCTTTATTCTGTGTTTGATAGCCATATTCAAACCATGTAGCAGAACTTCATATTCAGCTACGTTGTTTGTGCAACTAAAAGAAAGGGTGAAGGAATACTTAAATGACTTATCAGTAGGTGAAATGAGGATTACCCATGCTCCTGAGTCTTCTTTTGAACATGCACCATCAAAGTGCATTAACCGGATACCATTATCATTAGGAACTGCACGAGCTTCTTGCTAAAGTGATGTTTCTTTATCTTGAACATGTTCATCTATCTCAACCTTGAAGTTGCCTGTCTGTATCAATGAAACACACTTCTTCATGAGGCTCAAGATCTTCAATAATGGTATGAGATCTCTTTTCTCTGTCCAACTTCACATTCCTGCCATTGATAGGAATAAGGGCATAGGATGAATCCATTTGGATGCTTCCCCCTACTAATGCAAACCATCTTCTTATAGTAACATCCCATATTGAGGGGGAATGTCAACTAGTGTGGCATTCATACTATATGTTTTTTTTGGGGAATGCGGCCAATTTGAACTCAATGTCCTTCATAATGCCAATGATAGGTACCTCCCTTGAGTCCATAGCAAAACATTTTCCATATGATCTATTTACTTGAAGACCAAGTTGATTCATGATTGATAAAGGCATGACATTGGTTGATTCCCCAAAGTCAATCATGCAATTCTTCACTAATTTTCCATTCATCAACAAGGTCACAAAAATGGGTCCACTTGGGATGGACACTTATTCACTGTAGTTCCTAAATAAACTTCAGGGATCTCACAACTTGCATCCTTGTTGTCAACATTATTCACATACTTCTTGTTCTTTAGAAGTTGGCTGGCATCATTTACACTATTTGAAGAACTAGAAACAATCTATCCTATCAAAGCCATAGTTTTACCATTATGCTCTTCAATCCTTATCATTTCCAGTAAGGGCACTGAAACTTTGATTTGACTGAGGACCTGAGTGATATCAATTAGAGTATATGTTGGCAAAACACAATTGAAAGCATTAGTAGGAACGAATACTCACTTTTTCCTTCTCTTTTGCATTTTGATCCTTTGGAACGTAAACATTATTGGGAGCAAGAACACCCTAGGGAGTGTGTTGCTCAACTTTGCAGGCATGAATCTTGGTCTTGTTTTTATGTTGAGACTTTTCCACATGAGGTGCATTGTCTTTGTCGCCTTTTCCTTTTGCTTCACCTTCATGGCAAGGGTTGGAATCTTCGTTTCATTTTGTTTTTCTCTGATGAAGATGTTGTCTACTATGCCTTGAGCAGCATTGTCTCCTTTGCTTCTCAAGTTGTACTTACCCTTAACTTAAGCAACTGTAGCAGCTGTTAGAATTCCGATATCTTCATTAGAAGGCCTCCCCAATTTGAAATCAAGAACAACAAATTCAAAATTGTGGACATTATAAATTTCTTCATCTTTAGAAAAAATTGTTGATGATAATTGTTGTTCAAGCATCTTCTATCATTAATGTTTGACTCAATACCACATTCATCTGATGATGAATATTCTTCAAAACCTGAGCACAATCCAGTAGACATCGTGTTAACATCTTGGTGTTCATCATCTTGACCTATTCCATGGTCTAAATCATTGCCTTCATCACATGAGTGATTATAAGTCTCAATAGACTATGCTACCACACATTGCAAAGGAGAATGAGGCAATTGGCATGCAATACACCAGGGAGTTTCCTACACAACATTTGCCTTGAGCTTTTTGAGAGGATCTAGTGTTTCTTTGCTTGAAGACCCCCTTTGATGATTATGGACAAGCTTGCCATTATGCCAAGTTGTATGATAAGGCTGATCAGATAGCCTTGGCATTCTTTCTTGCTTCTAATAATTAGGCTTATCATGAGGCAAGCCTTTTTCATTTTGAGCCATTTTATAGCTCAGGTCCTTCAAGGTGTTCATCACTTTGTCTAATTTTTCTTCATGTGCACCTTATCCTAATGTCCTTTGTTGTTAGTCAGGATCATAATGTCATCCCTCTTATGAAGCTTACCCAATGCTCTTCTGTTATTCTTTATATGAGCAGCCACCTTGTATGCATCCCTCAATGTCTGAGGGTCTTTGTCTCTCAACTAATAGGCCATCTTAGGTTCATATGCATTATAGTATAAAACTAAACACAATATGCATTACAGTATAAAACTAAACACATAGATTCATTAGGTCTGAGGTAAGTTGGGATTGTACTCATTACCTTGGTGAACCTTGCACTGAAATCAGGCACAGACTCATTTGACCCTTTGGTAATATTAGTGAACTCATTTATGATGAACCTTGGGTCAATCTTATCACCATGATGTTCTCTAAATATCCTTTGAAATTCATCCCATGAGTCAATGCTTGCTGCAGGAAGTGCTCTATACCAATCCCTTGCTTCATCAGTTAGAGATTGCAAAAATAATTTCATGAGGACATCTTCATCCTCAATCTCAAAGTCATCAATTAGATTTATGAATGCTTTCATAAGGTCTTCACCAAATAATGCAGTATTTCCAAAAAAAAATATCTAAGGCAATCCTTACTTCAATCGGGATTGAGTTTGGATACCCAAAAATCCCAGTGAAGTCAAGTTGTTTGTACCTTTCTAAAATCAATGGTGGCCCTGCAAGAATGTGGCTCTTACCTCCCCCAACTAGATTTCTTTGTGATCCATCAAGAGCAGATCCTTTAGCATTTACCTTCGATCCTTGTTGTGGGACTGAACCTTCAACTTTAATGGCTTGAGCATTCTAAGATGAATTCACTATATGGGTAGAATTGCCGAGTTGATCTATATCTCTCAAAGCATCAATCCTTCTTTTCAAATCATCTCAGATCCTCTAAGCCTCCAACCTATCCAGTTCAACCTTGAGCTCATTTACTTCTTCTAGAAGTTTTGCTTCCTTTGAAATTTCAGTCTTCTTTTCAAATCTATCTGCCTTTGGTGAATTTTCATGATCTTCAGTCTCTACACCATCTCTCAGATCTTTAGATCTAATTGCAATAGTATCTTTGTACCAATAAAGACCTCTATCTTGCTTTACGAGAGACAAGACATGATCAGCAAAATCATTATCCCTAGAGTTAATTGCCAAGGAATTTACTCGAGAAAAGAACATTTCATTGGTATCATTCTCTATTAGTAACCTTTCTTTTTCCTTTTAAAGATTGCTAAGAAATTTATGATATTCAGGTCCCATCCAAGCATTATCATCTTATCTAACCCTAGTCTATTGATAGGTTCATCAATTTTACCATTGAAGGATTTGTTCCTGTCACCAGTATTTTCCTTTTGATTTGAGGAACTAGAGTTAGGAGTGGAAGGCCTACCTGAATTCTTAGCTTTCCAAGTTGGTTTTGTCTTTCTGAAAAAATCCTGCCACTTTCTTTTGTGGATCATTTTGAAATTGAGATCTTCTACCATCCATGTCTGATGCTATCTATGCAATCTCACCAATTAACCTTTAACAGAGTCACCACCATAAGAAGGGAAAGTAAAATAATAGGTCTCACAGCACTGTTGGCAAGATATTAGATGCAGACAATTTAGACTCTGACCTATGATAGACTATTGAATTCCCTAGCATAGTAACCAATCTATTGGTTCCCCAACTTGTATTCCAATAACTCCTAAAAATTCACCTAATCTTATACTCAAAGTTGTTGGAAGTTGAAATATCCCCAATGGGATCTGCCCTAAAATTTCTGATTTATGCCCTAGATTTCTGATTTATATTTCTGCACTTTTCTAATTTAGTTTTCCGCTCAAACCCTAGGACTGAATTCTGATTTTTATTTTCAGAATGATAAACACTTATAGGCATCCAATAAACATATACCAAACATCCATAAAACTATGCCAAACATGTAGATAACATCAATTATGATAGCAACCATGAAAATCAACCATCCAAATGCCAAACGTTAGGTCCAATAAATCTGATTTCTGATTAAAGAAGTCTGCTGCTACAAAACTGAATAATCTGGACTGATTTTACAATGAATTCATGGGCTCAAATATGCCAAATATATGTCCAGATTTCTACTCTACAAATCAGATCTAAAACTATGATTGTACATACCAAATATATGCAAAATAGTCTTCAAATGTCAAAACCCTAGATGGGCAAATTTCCTCCTTGGCAAGCGCTTAGGGTTTGCTGCTCCAAATATGCAAATTGCCCTCCAAAGGTGGGCTCCCAGCTTCCCAGGTGAAGGATGGAACTCTATTAGCAGGAAAGAAAGCCGGATAGAAAGATCTGCTCCAAAGTGGCGCTCCAAATTAGGGCAAAACCCTAATGCAATATGCTCACAAATTGCCACAACAATGCTGCTCCAAATCTGATTATGCAATGATGCTCCAAATCTGATCCGCAAATCTGAATTTGTCCTTCTATGGTGGCGCTCCAGCATGCATGAAAACACTTCAAAATGGCGCTCCAAATAATTCTAAATTATGACTTTTCAAGAATGGCACTCAAATCTGATTCAATTTTGCTCCAAAATGATATGAAATCTGCTCCAAATTATGATCTAATTCTGCTCCAAAAATGTTATGCAAATTCTGCTCCAAAACTTGAAATCCTCCAATGAAGTGCAAGTAGACCTCCGTTATGAAGCCTTCCCAAGATGAATTAGGTTTTCATCCAATTCACCTTATATCCTCAAGGGTTTTCGTCCTTGGAATATGTTGCAAATAAATTGCAGACCAAAAGGAATAAGATAATATGCTGAATCATGATTTGAAATGCCTCAAAGACCTTATATTTATACTTGTTTTTCCTTCTCCCCACAAGCTGGCCGACCTAGGCTTATTTTCTATATTTTGAATTGTTTTTTTAATTCCTCAAGACAGTCGGCCCTAAAAAGAATTCTTATTTTATTTTATTTATTATTTATTTAATTATTTTATTTTATTTATTTATTTATTTATTTAAAATATTATTATTATATTTAATTAAAATATGAAAACTAGTGTTCAAAAACACTTTTTTCCCGCCTTTGCAAAATTTGAATTTCAAATCAAATTGGGGACATGACAGAAGCTAGGACAACGAACAAGAAGCACCTTCAATAGTGTTTTCCTCTGCACTTCAAGCTCTGCAGAACCTAGGTAGGTTTCCCTTTATGACACTAAGTGTAAAAATGCTATAGATCTATGGCTCAGCACCTAGCAGATTAACTCTCGTATACTTATGACAAGGATTTGTGAATCTAGTTGTTTTAGATATGAGGATTTCAAACAAATACAAAAATATAAAGTGGTTGATTTAGCATTTATTGTTGTAAGATCAATTCTGAAGCTATGGGAGAAATTGGACTAATCAGTGCCTATTCAAGGTAACAGAGTCAATACACCATACATATTCATTCATAACATCAATATACTCCAATGGCCAATCTAGAATTATCTTGTAATAATTCGACCTGCAATGGGCTAACAATGCAATCCTACTTCAAAATCCATTTTGTGACAGCAGTGTTCATTATTATCTTCAATGAAGGAAATTACAAAGTTACTTGAACACGACTAACAATGAAAATAACACGAATGCAACAAATGTGCACTGATGAACATTACAATACTTGATTATTTTGTTCAAAAGAATATTGGATCACAAAATGGAGATGACACACACTAAGAGAATGTATTCATATACGCTCAAATCAAAGTATAGTTATTACAGATAATTGCAATCTTTGACTATGTACCAAAAAACATAAGACACAAAAGCAATCAAGTCGTTGCCCAAAGTCTTCTCAGATTCCTTAGAGCTTTTACCAGAACCCATAAAAATGGCTTTGAATCCCCTTTTAAAGACAAGAGAATCCAAATTCAAGTCGCTATTGAGGAGAAGTCTTCAGATTGAACAAACAATGCTAGGCATGCAGACTGGGCATCCTTTGTCATTACAGCATGTTGCAGTTCAAATCTGCAATGAAACTTGGAGATCTTGTTGTTAATCCACTCATGTAGCCATTAGTTAAAGTTATGGTGTGAAATCATGTGTTGCATGCCTCAAACTGCAGTTTCAGAGAGTTATCAACACTTGACAGCATCTGAAGAAATTGCAGAAATTTGTGCCCTTCTGCACCATTGCAGAGATTTAGAGGTCATTTTTTGTTGTGAAGATTTAGGGGGCATTTGGAATTGCAGAAATTTGGGGGTAATGTGGATAATCAAGGTCAATTTTTTGCAATTGAGGAATATCCTTGTCAGGTTCAAATTTCCACAATTGATGAATATCCTTGTCAGGGTCAAATTTCCGCAATTGAGGAATATCTTTATAAGGGTTAAATTTCCACAATTGCATATTTTCTACAATTTTGCTCAAAACTTCTTCAAACTTGAAACACGACATCCCTAACACTAGGAAAATTCCACAATTGCGTATAACTTTCACAATTTTAGTTGGATTTTCTTCAAATTTGAAACACGACATCCCTGACACTAGGAAAATCCCGCAATTGCATAACTTTCACAATTTTGGTCGGATTTTCCTCAAATTTGAAACATGACATCCCTGACACTAGGAAAATCCTACAATTGCATAACTTTCACAATTTTGGTCAGATTTTCCTCAAATTTGAAACAGTTACCCAATTGGGAGTTCTATAAGATGAAACTCTTGGCAACCTTCACACTTAGACAGACTTTTGGCTTTTCAATTTGGGTGCTTGGGGAGAAATGGGGGTACAAGTATAATGCCAAGACATCAACTAAACATCACAAACCTATGAAAACTTTCACAGATCAGTTATACATGATGGGAAGTGAGATGTGGATATGAAAACCTGCAATACCTAACATGTATAAAGTGAGGAGGTAGTTGATGCAAGTGGTGGATCCTTCTTTGCTGATTGTATTCCATTTCACATTGCTTGGTCTCCCTTTTACAAGGAACTATTCCGTAAGGCATATTTAAAACCAGTCAATCCTATGGGCCTCTAAAACAAATAAAATTGAGAACCCTTCATTTGTTGTAAATCTTAAAAATTTAATGTGTTGATGGATGAGATGATAGGCAATGACTGAAAACATAAAAAAGAAATATTATGGGTGTGTGAGTAAACATTACGTACTACCTACTTGCCAATATTATTGTCACTTGTAAAGCAAGCCCTTATTTCCTTAGCTATTGATTGTTTCAGAAAGTGTAAGGATATTGATTGGTTTAAATATGAAAGACGCTATATAAAAATAAAGAAAAAATATATATTAATGTTCACAAATGACCAACAATAGATCAAAGGGACTGGGAACATACAGTATGTACAATAGCAAAGGATTGGAGCAAGAAAAGGAGGCCCAAGAAAAGAGGCAAACACAAAAGGGGACTAATCAAGAAAAGGGGGCAAACACCCAAGTGAGCACAATATAGATAGAGGAGTAGGACACCATAATGTAATAAACAAAAGATGGCCATCAAGGTAAGCAACTGAAATCCTCAAGTGTCTGAGACATGTTGGAGGATCCCACAACAATGTCATCACAGTAGGAGTATCAGTGCAAAGTCTAAGAATGCTTGCAAAGGAGAGTTCAAAGCTAAGGGATCCAAGCTGGTCAATCCTAAGAGGTAGTTGATCTCATGCAGAACCTCCCCTAACATTCAAGGCCAAAGAACTGCAGGTAATAGGAAAAAGCTAGTAATGTGAGCCTACAACTAAGATCTGTACCATGGGACTTAGCTGGAAAAATGTTGGTTTCATTGATGTTTGGGGTAGTACAGATGCAAGTTTTGTGTGCAAGGAAGCAGAATCCTATAGGCACATTATTGGACCACTTGTGTGTATGATCTATAAGGATTTGGAACCTCCTTCATCATGTCAAAAAACAACAGCAATCTTCATGTCATGTTGTCTTTACTACCAGTTTTAGGACCCTCCCAAGCCTGCATGATCATACCACAAAGTCCAAAACTCCTCATATCCTGCATTAGATGGCTCCACAAGTGGCAGTGCAGTTATTCTCCAGCATATGCATCAAATGAAAATGGAGAATACAAAGGACTAAAGGCATGCAGTTTATTTCCTTGAAACTGACATTTTTCATCATCTCTGTCACCAATATATTAATGTAATGCAGCTAGTATTTAAACAAGCATTAAGGCATCAATTAGATAAAGGTATAGGCACATGTAGTTGAACATCTGATCTCTCGGACCACTGCATAGCACTTTTCATCATACAGTCAAGCATTACAGTTCTAGCATGGTGTGCTATTGTCTTTGTATTCCCTTTGCCTCAGCACTCTAATTGTTGTGGTTGGTGCACTCTATCACTTCCTAGTAATTTCCAAAATAACATGTATGCACTAAATCAGTGTCTAAATGGGCAAAGGGTAGAAGGCCCCTCTTAGAGTACACTATAAGGAAATGGACAAGGCAATAAGTAGATCTGACAATAAACTAGGAACAACGGATAGTATAAGACATGAAGTAAAGCAATAAAATAAAGTAGTATGCAAGGCAATAAGTAAATGTATAATGATCATACAATATAACCAAACCATAGAACATAAATAATCAGACCTGCAAAATGAATGGAATAGAACAAAGAGATACCTAACTGTGTTGACTTCCTGGTGCTTTAATTTTTCCATTGAATTGAGCACTTGCAGAGACATAGCTGCGAGGAAGTCGAGAAGGATTAAGAAAACCCTAGTAGACTCCTAGGACAGCTTGGTATACTTTGTTTGTGGGCTTCCTATTCCTGGATCTCTAAAGAGTTTTTTCTTCCTTTTGGTGAAGTTATTTTACTGTCAAAGTCCAAACCTCTAGCCCCCAATAAAATCTACATATTTACAAGCACACAGCAGAGCAGGTGATGAGTTAATGTTTCAGAACTGATCAAGGATAAACCTATACATGTGTTCCTAATCCTAAGTATAATTCCAAAGCCAATATCACCATCCACAGAAGGTGAAGTTGACAATAGTTCATTTAACACAACAGAATTGAACTTCATTAGCCGTGGACAATGACATTGGCTAGATTTCATCCAATAAACCGAGGCAATAAAAAGGGTCCTTGGCAGCTAAAAGAAGTTAAGAACACTAATCAGACATCATAAAGACTATATAAGGATAAAAAGTAGGCACCATGGATAAGGAGTTAAGGAAAATGAATGTCATAAGGACAACATAAGGATATACAGTAGGCTCTATGTTAGAGTCTAAAGGGTACTTTGGAAGGAAGGGAAATGTGGAAATACAGACCTACAGCACTTCTCTCCACATGAATACTCAAGTTGTTTCACTCCAACCCCAAACTTGAGAGGTCGATGCACCGACAAGTACTTGAAAGTTGAAAAACATTTTTTTTGTAAACCAATTTTGGAGTGTATACATAACACATTCGAATCCATTTTTAGTGTGTAGATTAGGCACCCATGGGCCCCAGAAAAGTGGAATCAAAGTGCATTTCCTATCAAATAATAATAGTATTATAGTTTTTCATCTAAATCTTCCTCTCAAATTTGTGTGCCCACTCACATGAGGTCTGGCTACAAGAAGCTTTGGTATTGAAACTCATGACCCTTCATCCTACCTCCCCAGTCACTTTCCATGAATCCAGTAGATGGCAAACAAAACGATGCCAAAGATAGCAACTTCATAAATGTTTCAAAAGACAATAGAGAATGTCTTGCAGTGACAGAAAATTGAACTGGAGATAAATGAGGCATAACGAAAATGTAGGATCATTGATCACTTTGCTCAAAGTACAATCTCTGTCGCACTTGTCCACCTCATCAATTGATAAGTTGTTTGGAGGCCAAAAACCATACAAGGCATAAGTTAACCTAGATATTCCTCTATTTTAAGGTATGATAGATGTTGATCCTATAGATAATTTGCTAAATGTAATATGCTCCTATTTTGCTATAAATTCAATATTTGATCAAGAAAAGATCACCTTTGCTCTTATGCAAGTTCCCTTGCCTTAAAAGAAATGATGGGACAACTACTGCAGTATCCATAAGTTAGATTTATATCAAGTTATCCTAATTTCATCAAGGTTGCAGCGAGTGGTGAATCTGCATTATAATATACTGCTCTTTTTCATGCATTGACTTCCACAGCATAGAATAAAGTTTTATTAGAGGCCTTAAGGTATGCTTGCAGATTGAAAGCAAAATCCAAATATATGCCAAGAACAAGAAAACAACCAGCTGATACTACAAGATTGGCTACTAAGACAGATTGAATGTCTTGACCTGCTGAGGCAAAATTTTACCTCCAAAGTCGAGCAAAGGCTGTAGATGAGATCCTCACCATTGAATACAGATGCATTACCTGCAAAGGTTAGAAAGTTCACCTAGAACCTAATCACAGCACACTTCGCTGACAACACCATGGGTGTTCCATGCATTACATGTCACATCGGCTGTCCCATGCACCGTCACTCTCCAAATCAAGAAGAAAACTATGATGCTCCCATGGGTGAATATGAACTGCTCTAACAACAAGAGACGTCAAGTACACCACCATGGACAGGCCTAAAGATGCACTGCCATCTTGTGATGCATAATATAGAAGTCCATCTTTCTTTTCCTAATTTTAGCAAGGTTGCTTCTCTTGTGGCTAGTTGTGTAGGTATGATAGCACTGTTGTTCTCCATATAACCATTGTATATTCAAACATTACATTTGTCTTTTACTAGTTGAGAAATCTCCTTGCATGTAATTTTCCCTTCCCTCTAGCTTTAATCTCCACTCTGGTTTTACTCTTCTTTCCCACTGAAGACTCTTATATTTGTTTTTAATCATCAATGCAATTATCTTTTTATCAAAAAAAATGTGTTCAGTATAAATTTGTGGGATGTGAATGGCAAGTGCAGTTTATTTACTTGCACTCAAAAGTCTCAAATAGCTCAATCACATTTGAATTTTGTTACTCTCATATAAAGAGATTTGTTGCAATATCACAAATGCACCGAATGACAACACAAGAATCCCCTTCATTTTTAAATTTCATATAAAATGACTTTGCCAAATCCTTTAGGAGAGACTTACCTGTCATTATAGCAATATCTTGGAGTAGCGCCTTCTTTCTATCACCATATCCTGGAGCTTTGATGGCTGCAACATTGATTATTCCACCCATTTTATTTCTAACCAATGTAGAGTATGCCTTCCCAGAAATTTCTTCTGCAATCACGAGCAATGGAACACCCAACTGTCTGATCTTTTCCAGCACACGAGTGATATCTTTTTCTCTGTTGATTTCCTGGTCTGTGACCAAAACTCTGGCATTCTCAAACTCCACAGTCAACTTTCCTTGGTTAGTGACAAACCGAGAAGAGATATAACCCTTATCAATCTGCAGATGAAAACAGTTTCAACTATTACAAAAGACATTCACCTCCTCCTCGAAGAGACTGTTTAGAGTAGTATGTATTTATCTATCTCACCTTCATTCCCTCCTCAACAGTAACAGTGGTTTCAAAAGACGATGAAGACTCCATATACAGCACTCCATCAGGCCCAACTTTATCTATTGCATCAGCAATCATTGTTCCAACAAAATCATCATTTCCAGATGATATTGAAGCAATAGCTGCCAAATAAAATTTGACCATGGTAAGAATTTGTCACATTACATATGGTCCATGCCTTGTATGAAGGAGCACTGTAAACAATCCTGTCCACAAACCTTTAATATCCTTCCATCCTTTTACAGGTTTGGACTTTCTCTTCAGCTCTTCAAGAAGCCCTCGCACTGTTTTATCTATTCCCTTTTTCAGAGAAACTGGATTAGCTCCTGAGCTGACATAAAGAAGCCCAAGGTTGATGATCTCTCTTGCCAGAACAGATGCTGTAGTTGTTCCATCACCAGCTGAGTCATTGGTCTTGCTAGCAACCTGCACAATTACCTTGCTCAAAATCAATTTAACCACTATAACTGCAGTGTGCATTCATCATAAAGTTTTTCCATACACATTAAAAAAAACTAAACTAAAACTCCAATAAGCATTACCTCCCTGATCAATGCTGCTCCTGCATTTTCCATTGCATCAGGGAGACTGACTGCACGAGCAATAGTGACTCCATCATTAATCACCTTGGGAGTTCCAGAATTGTCTAAGACAACATTGCGACCTGAAAATTTTCCTTTGTAGGTTATGAACCTTATCTTAGAAAAGCAGAGTGGACCAGAAAAATAGACAATAAGGTAAAAATTGAACAGACAGTTAGAAATGGACCAGAAAGTGAAAACTGAGAGCACAACTGGAAATGGACGATAAGGTGAAAAGCAAGTAAACAATTAGAAATGGTCAAGAGATAAATATACATGTGGAAATAAATCTGGGAACAAAGGACACACTATGGCAATTGGAACAAACTTGTAATTTTTAGAACAGTATTCTCATAAGCACTATCATGAGGCAAGAAAAATCTCAAAGCACACAAGCAGCTTTAAGCAATGTTAGTACCAAAGGAAGACGCTTACACACAAAACCAGGGACTGACACCCAAAATCCTGCTTCCTGACGGGCAAAGTTTTTAGCATGCATGGTGCCTTATAAGTCTTCCTTGTCTCACAATTATTAACAATTTTATTATGCCTGAGTAGACAATTTTATTATCGTTCAAACTTCAAAGCTAAGTTACAGGGTTCTCCACTTAAGGGTCCCAGTCCCATATCCAACCGGGCCAAGTACTGGTCCGGCGACAAGAGTGCACTAGTAGCAGATAGGGTGTGTCCCTACTGCCCCAAGTTCCTTGTCGGGGTGGCAAGGATGCATCTTAGCTACTCCTGGCTGTTCCCGCGACCTCTAGGCATGAAATTTTTTTAAAAACATCAAAAACAAAAATAAAAAGTATTTTTTAAAGATTTAAACATAAAAACAAAACCTATTAAGTACCTCCAACCCTAAAACGTGCCCACAACAAGCATATTTTCACACAAACTCATTATTGTTTTGCCATTTTTGCATCTTGGAGGATTGATTGTATTTTTCAAAGGAGAAGGATCAAAAAGTGCTAGAGGGACATATCTAGCTTGCACAAAGAACGTCTATTGATTTAAGGTAAGTAGTTTAATGCATAGATTCATAGCATCACTTAAACTTTCTATGCTCACTTGCTTCATCAATGCATCTACAACATTTTTTGAAGTGTCAACTTTCTCTAGCATCACCCTCCCATCCTCTACCATGTCACCAATAAAATGTTACTGGACATCAATATGTTTTGTCCTCACATGAAAGGTCAAGTTCTTTGGAAAAAATATGGCACTCTGACCATCACATAAAACTATAATAGCTCTTAGATTCAGCCCCAGATCTAAAGATAGTTGTTTATGTCAAATGGCTTCCTTACAAGCATGAAGGTGCAGGAGCACCCGGGTGCACGGGCAATCGACACCATCCAAAAAAAATATCATTGATTTGATTTTCTTCAATTTTGTTTTTGTTTGGTTTCATATGCCTAAACCTCCTAAATATGAGTGCTTTGATGGAATTTTATCAAATGTTGTATTAGTCTTGTTCGACATGTATGCGAAATCAGGAAGCAAACACCGATACTCTTGCGTTAGGAAATGCTAATTAAAGAGGCTCACAGTTAAGAGATCAAAAGTCAGCAAGTTAAGTTAATGCCGATTTTATTCTACTGTGGATTTAACTTTTCAGCTTCCAGACAATAAATCAATGAAAAAACAAGGGGCAAGTTGACAGAAGGCGAATAGATAGAGGGAGAAAACACCTAAGACTTTGTGTGCAGCACGAAGAAAAAGAGAGAGAGGCTGATGGAATTTCAAGTTAATAGTATGTGAAAAGGCCTGTGTGGGAGAAAAGACAGGCGGCTGAGAGAAAAAGAACAGAGAGCCCCTATGTAGAGGGTGCGCAGCCAGCAAAAGTGGGAGGCGCAGCAGTGAGTGGAAGGGCGCCAGGCACAATGAGGGAAAAAGAGAGGAGTCTCTGTGCGTACTGAAGATGATGAGTCGGCTGGTGAATACAAAAGAAAGGGAAGAGTTTAGGAAGAGTAAACTCTGAACGCAGCCAGGAAGAATAGAGTGCGCAGCTGTGTGTGATGAGGAAAAGTCGATGAATAGTGTGCAGATCAACTATGTGAAGAGGTGTCATTCAAGATTATGGCCACAGCACTTACAGGAACATATTCAATAATAGAGAATCAGTTTGGTGGAAGCAAATTTCATGAGGAAACAAGGCAAAAGGGCACAATATTGAGCTTGGTGTACAAACAAAGGATTGGGGAAGTTTTTGCCATAACTCATTAAAGACTGGAAAGAAGGAGAAGGCATATCAGAGATTTTGTTTTCTTTTTGTTATTGTTGGCAAACCTTCTATTGCAGATTGTAATATTTGTTCTGAGCAAATTTGAAATCAATTTAAGCACCAAATAATTGTGTTTCCTTTGTTGATAACTTGTGAGTGAGAAGCAAGATTGAAGGCCTCTGCATCAAATTGGTCTCAGAGCCAGAGAGCCTGAGTGTGGAGAGTATTCGCTAGGATCTATGGGAGAGAGTGATGGAAGTGCAGAGCTCGAAAGAATTGTTGTGGGTGAGTTGTGAGTGAAGGCCCAAACAATTGAGAGCTGAAACCGTTGATTGAAAGAGATGCTGCCCCGAGTAGGAAGAGGAAGAGAAAGACCCAGGCTAGAGGTTGTACTTGAAAGATTTTGTGACATGGTGATTGAAGGCATCAGAAACCAAGGGGAAGTAGGTGCTGCTAACAGAAGGGAAAGAAGAGAAAGAAAAAGAGAACACGAGGATGAGGAAGAAATCGAAGGTGAAGAACACAAAAGAGAAGAAGAAGAGGAGAAGGAGGAGGGGGAGGAGGAACGGCCAGTGGATGCCGAACAAGAGAGATTTTTGAGAGCTCTTTCAAGAATAACGAAGAGCAATAAGATGGATTTGCCAAACTTTTCTAGAACGTTGAATCCAAATGAGTTAATTGATTGGATTGGAGAGTTGGAGGAGTACTTCGAAATGGAGGACATTAAAGACCCGCAGCAGGTGAAGATAGCACAAACGAAATTGAAGGGGCATGTTGTGTTATGGTGGAAAGGATTGCAGAAAGAATGAGAAATGGATGGAAATCCCCGGATAACGAGGTGGAACCAGATGTTGACGAAGTTGAAGAAGACATTCATACCTGGAGATTACGAAATGGAGCTGTTCAAGAAGTTGCAAAATCTGAAGCAAAAAGAAATGAGTGTAAAGGATTACACGGAGAAGTTTTACAAGCTGGCCATTCTATCTGATTTTACGAGGTAGCCAGGTATGTAAATGGCTTGCGTTTTAACATTCAAGACGAGATGAGTATGTTGAAAATTACCACAATTGGGGAAGCATAACAATATGCGATGAAGGCTGAGGAGAAATTAATGAGGCAAATAAATAATTCCAAAAGCCGAAGAAGATTTGGAGCTGAAAAGGGACAAGCGAGCAGCAGTAAAGGAAAGCAGATTGAGGAAAAATCCAATTCCAAATGGAGTAAAGAAGGGGGTCAAAACATAAAAGAAAAAGAGACATCAACGAAAGGAAGTGGTGGCAGCAACAAAAGGCTTTTGTTCAGATGTTATCAGTGTGGAGAAGTTGGTCATCATGCTTTTGAGTGTTCTCAAGTACATGAAGGCAGCAAGAAGAGTGTAGCAAGAAATCGCTTGGCACAAGAAAATGAGTGTGATGCATCCCCAAAAGTAGCAGACCCAGAAGAAGGCGAATCTCTCATGTTGAAAAGAGTGTTGGTGAACCCAGATGCAGTAGAGGAGAAACCATCTCAAAGAAGAAATCTTTTTCTAACTATGTGCAAGGCTGGAGGTAAGTGTTGTAAAGTTATTGTTGATAGTGGTAGTATGGATAACTTAGTTTCAAAGGAGATGGTAGAAAAACTAAGTTTGAAAAGAAGTAAGCATCCTAGTCCGTACAAGGTTTCTTGGTTGCATAAGGAACATGAAATGGCTGTGAGGGAGCAGTGTTTAGTTAGTCTTCAGATTGGTTCATATAGAGATGAGGTGTTGTGCAATGTGATGCCCATGACCGCTTGTCACATGTTGTTGGGTAGGCCATTGCAGTTTGACAGGGAGGCCATTTATGATGGTAGGAAGAATGTGTACACCATCTGGAAGGATGGGCAGCAGTATATATTGAATTCTCTAAAGGAGAGAGAGAAGTAGATGAAAGGTTCCAACTCTATTGTTTGTTGCAGTGTAGAGAAGCAACGCGTAGAGGAAAAAGAACAGAGTAAGTGAAGTGATTTGCAGCCATTCAAAGAGCAGAATTCAAGAGGAAAGAGAAAATTGGGTTATGATTTATCACAACAGTACAATAGAGGAAGAAAGAATAACAGTCCAAGAACATGTAGAGGGCATTGAAATGAACCTGTGGGAAGCAGTTGTTCAGAGGAACAAGATAGTATCCATGGAGATGGCTTGAGTGTTGAGGAAGAGTAGAAATGGAGAAGAGGGAAAGCTCCGGTGGATAAGGAGCAGCGTTGGATTAAAAACAAACATGGGATTATTGTCCCATGCGCTTTTGAATGTTCCTGAGTTTTCCAACTCAAGGAACATTCCTTTTTACCGGGCGTGTCTAGTGCAAGAGCACCCGAATGCACGGACAATTGGCACCATCCAAAAAAATATCATTGGTTTGATTTTCTTCAATTTTGGTTTTGTTTGGTTTCATACGCCTAAACCTCCTAAATTTGATGCTTTCACAAAATATGGGTGCTTTGATGGAATTTTATCAAATGTTGTATTAGTCTTGTTCGACATGTATGCAAAATCAAGAAGCAAACACCGATACTCTTTCGTTGGTAAATGCTAATTAAAGAGGCTCGCAGTTAAGAGATCAAAAGTCAGCAAGTTAATGCCGATTTTATTCTACTATGGATTTAACTCTTCAGCTTCCAAACAATAAATCAATGAAAAAACAAGGGGCGAGCTAACAAAAGGCAAATAGATAGAGGGAGAAAACACTTAAGACTTAGTGTGCAGCACAAAGAAAAAGAGAGAGAGGTTGATGGAATTTCAAGTTAATAGTTTGTGAAAGGCCTGTGTGGGAGAAAAGACAGGCGGCTGAGAGAAAAAGAATAGAGAGCCCCTGTGTAGAGGGCGCGCAGCCAGCAAAAGTGGGAGGCACAGCAGTGAGTGGAAGGGCGCCAGGCACAGTGAGGGAAAAAGAGAGGAGTCTTTATGTGTAGTGAAGATGATGAGTCGGCTGGTGAATACAAAAGAAAGGGAAGAGTTTAGGAAGAGTAAACTCTGAACGCAGCCAGGAAGAATAGAGTGTGCAGCTATGTGTGATGAGGAAAAGTCGATGAATAGTGTGCAGATCGACTATGTGAAGAGGTGTCATTCAAGATTCTAGCCACAGCACTTACAGGAACATATTTGATAATAGAGGATCAATTTGGTGGAAGCAAATTTCATGAGGAAACAAGGCAAAAGGGCACAATATCAAGTTTGGTGTACAGACAGAGGATTGGGGAAGTTTTTGCCATAACTCATTCAAGATTGGAAAGAAGGAGAAGGCATATCAGAGATTTTGTTTTCTTTTTGTTATTGTTGGCAAAACTTCTATTGCAGATTGTAATATTTGTTCTGAGCAAATTTGAAATCAATTTAAGCACCAAATAATTGTGTTTCCTTTGTTGATAACTTGTGAGTGAGAAGCAAGATTGAAGGCCTCTACATCACATGAGTAGCCATCATGTACTCTACTTCTGTAGTGGACAAGGCAACCACAACATGTGGCTTACTCATCCAACTAATTGCACCACCAAACATAGTGAAAACACATCCACTAGTGGATCTCCTATTGTCAACATTCCCAACCAAATTCAAATTCACTAAATGTCAATCCCTTATGGAATTAGTATGATAGCAAATGAGTACTCAAAGGTTCCTCACAAATATCTAAACCCTCTTCACTACATCCCAATGTTCTCATACAATATTAGCCATGAAATGCCTAAGGACTTCCAATAATTGAGCAAGTCTAGAGTTATACAAACCATAGCATACATTAAGCTCCCAACAACACTAGCATAAGGTGCTATGTCCATATCCTCCATCTCACTAGGAGATGTAGGACACTATGCTATTGATAACTTGGTCCCCACCAAAATAGGGACACACAATTGTTTGCAAGCTATCATGCTAAATCTCTCCAACATCAAGTTCACATACTTGCTCTCACCTAATCAAACTTTTCGTTAGCTTTATCTCTTTTGATGTCCATCCCCACGATGAACCTAGTAGCCCCAAAGTATTTCATCTCAAACTATGTTAAAATTTGAGACTTCAATTCATAAATCATGCCCTTGTTGTTACAAGAAAACAACATACCATCAACATATAATGTGATAACAAGGCAATGATCATTGTCCATCTTATAATAAATTCAATGATTTGCTTTGCATCTCAAAAATCCCAATCCCAACACAAAGGAATCAGACTTTTGGTACCACATCCTAGGTGATTGCTCAAGACCATACAAAGATTTCTTCAACTTATAAACCAATTTTTCTTTACCTCTTTCAATCTAGTCTTCTAGTTGTGTCATGTAAATTGGAGCATTGTCTTCACAACCTCAAGGTCAAAAGCTATTGTAATAAATAATAAGAACCAAATAGATGTCAACTTGGCAATTGGAGAGAAAATCTCACCATAATCAATTCCCTCAACCTAGGAATATCCCTTCACAACCAATCTCAAATTATACTTCTCAACACTTTCATCTAAACCGAATAGGTGTCAACTTGGCAATTGGCAAGAAAATCTCACCATAATCATTTCCCTCAACCTAGGAATATCCCTTCACAACCAATCTCAAATACTTCTCAACACTTCCATCTAAACTAGTCTTTCTTTTGAACACACATTTGCATCCAACTAGTTTTCATCCATCAAGCAAAGGTACTAAGTCTCATCTGTCATTTTTCTTCAATGTAGCCATCTCCTCATCCATGGCCACTTTCAAGGACTCTACATCATCCATACCCATAACCTCCTTCGCAGTCCTAGCCTCATTAGTGTTAGTAATCTAAGCACAAATACATCTCAAATCAAGAGGATTATACATGTCCAATTGTTCTCTGTGTTGAGTGGACCTCATGTACTGAGGTGGACGTTCTACCTCTTCTTTATAATTCTTTGAACTATTTGAGCTCTCCTCTTCAAGTCATTTGTGGGCTTCTAGTTCAACCTTTTTTGATATGTGGGGGTAGTTGAACCACATCTTCCTTTTCATACTTTTTGACTATAATTATGTGGTAGAAGGTTTAACTTCTCTAAAGATAACACAATTACTATACAAAATAAAATTGGCCAAAGGATCTCAAAGCTTGTACCCTTTCATGCCGATGCCATAGCCAATGAATATAGATTTTACAACTTTGTTCTCCAACTTGGACCACTTCTCCCTAGGCACATGTGCATATGCCTCGCAACCAAAGACTCGAAGATGTCTCAATGAAAGCTTTTTGCCCAACCACACCTCCATAAGTGTCTTCTCAACAAGAGTTGATGTAGGAGACCCGTTAACCAAGTAACAAGTTGTGGCACCCACTTATGCTCAAAAAATTTATTCCAATCCAAGTCCACTAAGCATACTCCTAGCCCTCTCCACCAATGTCTTGTTCATTCTTTCTAAAACTCCATTGTGTTGAGGGGTGTACAGAGTCTTCTTATGTCTCTCTATCCTATGATCCTTATAGAATCTATTGAAATTTGTTGAACATAACTCCTTGCAACTATCTATCCTCAAAATCTTAATTTTCCTACCATTTGATTCTCAACAAGAGCCTTAAACTCTTTAAAACAACTAAAGACTTCTTATTGGCTTATAAGGAAATATATCCATGTCCAATTATACTTATCAATGAAAGATACATAATATACATATTTAGAAATCAAAGGAACAATGGTTCATAACCAAATACATCAGCATGGATTAAGTTGGACACCCCAAAATATTTACGAGAACTATACCAAAATTGAATGTGGTTTTATTTGTCATATACACAATCTCACAGAAATCAAATTCAATATTACAATTATTTAACCCCTCAACAAAGTTTTATTTTTTAGGCCCCCTTAGACCCTTCTCAATTGGTGGGTTAGTCTCCAAAGCATAAGCACTCTTCAGTACCAAAAAGCAAAACCATCAAATGATGCTCTTTGTTGTTGTTTCCAATGGTGAAGATGTAGATTTTGCAAATATCCTCACTACAAGAATGAAAGAGCTATTACATTGAATTATGCATGCATCCAACTGAAACAGAGTACCTACATGGACACTCTTAGCAAGCACCATAGCCCCTCTCACCATCTTGCACTCTCCACTCAAGAAAACAACCTACACACCTAAATCATTAATTTTACTTAGAGATAGTAGGTTTCATGTCAAATCAGGGACATGCAATACACCATTGATCCCCTCTACTCATCCATCAAGGAATCAAATCAAGACTCTTCCACAACCAACAATCTTCATATGAGATTTATCTCCACCATACACCTTCCCACCATGATATTCTTCATATTTCGAGAACCAACCACAATGTGAAGTTTTGTTGACACCAGAGTCGACCAACCACACACTATCTGATGCATGTGTAGCCAACCCCACGACAAAGGCATCACCATCAACCTAGGAGGATTTTTTGGACTAATCATCAAAATTGCTTTTTTTTTCTTTTTCTCCTCCTGGAAAACTCTTTTAAAATGGCCAAGTTTGCCACAATTTCAACATTTTTCCTTAGTCTTACTAAGAAATTTGGATCTCCCACAAGGATTTGGATCTAAATTTGTCTTGCTTCTTGCTTTTCTCTTTCTATCTTCCACGAACAAATAAGGCCTCCTCAACAAATTTGAAATCCTTTCTTCGCATTTTTTTATAAAGTGACAATGCCACCCCCTCATCCATTTTCAACTTGGTGGTTGTGCTCTGGTCCCACGAATCTGGCAAAGAACATAGCAAAGTCATAGACCAATCCTCCTTCATCTTCACTCCAACAAAGTATAGCTAAGTCACAATCATATTGAAAGTATTTAAATGTTCAACCACAAAACCACCATCCTATATCATGAGGGTATAAAGCTTCTTTCTCAAGAAAAGCTTCTTTACCAAGGATTGCCTGATAAATCTTACCAAACTTCTTCCAAAGGTTCGTTGTTATCATCTCTTCATGTACATTGAATAATACTAAATCAGCCAAACATAGTCTAATAACACCCTTAGCTTTTTTGTCCATTTTGTCCCAATCTTCTTGTGACATAGCAACAAGTTTGGATCTTGAGTTTACATCCCATAGAGCTCTATTGACAAGCATATCCTCCATCTTAAGCTTCCAAAGCTCAAAGTTTGTGCTTGTGAACTTCTCCATCTCTATCCTTGATGTGCTTCCCATTTTTCTGCAAAAAGATCTTTTTTGCACAAGCTTCCACCCAGTCCAAGATTGGTACAAAAAGCCATTGTCCCCTACACCTAGAATCTAAAGTGATCAAACTTGATACCAAATGAAAGGAAGCAAAGATGCAGAATACACTTCCTACACTAATCTATAAGAGGAGATATAAGCAAAAATTAAATTATTCACACAATTACAAGGAAATAAACCTAAAAGCAATATCATACCACAATGACTTAAGTAGGGAAAACCTCTTTCGAGATAAAAACCCCACACTCCAAAGCAACTCAATACATTATTCAATGTAGATTCTAAGCGTTTAAAGGTGTATCATCAACAAGAGATGCAAAGTAATTTTAGTAGCATAACAATACCTTCAAAAATCACTTCAAAACCTCTATCTCAAACACCCAATAAATAGAAAAAACAATATACGAAACCATCAAATGGTGATTACAAAATCATAAGCTAAAACCGCCTAAAATGTGGTGTCCAAATCCCTATTTAGAAATCCAACACCCAAATCCCAAAATTATAATATTCATTCCACCCTACCATAAGTTCATCATAATACACTCACCAACTTGGGCATTCCATTTGGCTTCATTATCTCCATTGAAAGATGTCTTGTGACGTGTCATAAAACGCATTATAAGTTGGTTAACAAGTGTAACTCCCTCCTACAACTCCTTTCTTATGTCTTAGATGTTTTTACATTTCCAATGCGAGAGGCCCAAATTCTAGAAGCCATAAATTTTGATTTGGGAGGCCCATGGGAACCCCTTTTATAATTGTAGAGCTAGAAGAGATCTACGCATCAAGCACCCTTGGAAGCACTACAAAACAACCCAAAATATTTATTTTTCCAAAAACAAACTCTATAGCCCAAAAATTGAAAATTGCATTTTTTGTAACTTTAACATTAGGAGCATGGCTGAGACACCTTTCCTAATGGTATCAAAGTTTTCAATTTGGAATATACTAGAAAGATCTTAGTAGAGGCTACTAAACTTGGTTTTACAAATGATAAAAACATTTGCTTAAAAATATTATATGAATGTACAAAAATGAATGGAGCATGTGGCCTACATTTCAATGAGGCAATTGGCCAAGCAATTCTTGTTGCTTCTATGTGATTCTATATTTCCATCTAGACAGTCACATCTATATGTCTGATATGATTATGCTTCTAGTTTTATGATGGATCTCCATTCATTGATTCAAAAGTCCCACTTTTCAATCCAAGTAGTAGCTTCAAATACACCACCAACAATACTACCAAGGCCAATACCATGGCTTGCAGTGATGCCTAATCATTCTCTATGGTATGGGGTAGCACACAACCGCCTATGGTGATTTGTAGTATGCACAAGGTCACTATTTTATCTATTCCTCAATGCCAAGTCCTACTCAATGCTCCATCAAATACAACCCACAACAACAATTCCAATAGTGCTAGACCACATTGAGCTATCTCAAAACTTCACCAAGTCTCTTCTCACATACAATATTGGACACACCATGATCTAAGTGATTTACATGCCAAACCAGAGAGATTAACTCTCAATATGAGATTTGTTGTTTCTATCTTAAATGGAGTGAAGCCCCTCACCACCACAAGCTAGATTTGACCTAACACAACTTAATGACAAAAGATGAAAGTTGAAGAGTCACCCACGGAATTTTTTTATCTTCTATAATGATTACTCTCCCTTCTACAACATTGTATGAATATGTATACATATTTAAGGCAGATAGTTAGCATAGGAAAGCATAAGCTAGACGAAGATATAATAATATTGATAGACATGCATTTCCCTCAAGAATATACCATGTACCGAACTTTCAAAACTCCAAATTAATAATTTTTTATACTACAGTTCTATTACATTTTTTGTGTATCTTTCTATGAATATTAATTCTTCTTTTTGAAATCTTATTCAACATTGTTTCCACATATAACACATCTAAGTTTTAGCAATTTAGAGTGCTGCCCCTAGAAATATCTCATGGATCCAGATCACTTTGACATTTACCCGAAAAACGTTAGCAACAAGATCCGTATCACTTTAGCACGTGCTGGAGCTGAGTTTGGCTCTATGTCACTTACATTTTCTTTAGTATTTCACTTTATTTTTCTTCAAAATTCTGGATGGCCGTTTTAGAGTTATGAAAAAGATAAAAGTCAAAGAAAACAAATTTCTTTAGTTTTGAAAAAGAATAAGAAAACAAAAGGAGAAATTTGGACTTTATATGCATATTACAAACAAGCGGAAGTGCAAAGAGCATTAAAATGACCAAAGTACATAAAGCAATAAGCAAACAAAGCAATGTGATTAGTTGAATCAGAATGATGAAATTGCTCCCCACAAAGGATATGAATAGCTTCCCTTTATAAGCCTGATGAGATGAATCTTGAGGAGAAATTTGGACTTTATATGCATATTACAAACAAGCGGAAGTGCAAAGAGCATTAAAATGATCGAAATGTGCAGAGCATTAAAATGACCAAAGTACATAAAGCAATAAGCAAACAAAGCAATGTGATTAGTTGAATCAGAATGATGAAATTGCTCCCCACAAAGGATATGAATAGCTTCCCTTTATAAGCCTGATGAGATGAATCTTGAATAAATAGTTTACAAAACTGTGCCCTGTAAGAGATGAATCATGAAAAAATAGTTTACAGAACTGTGCCCTGGAGAGATGAATCTTCGATAAATAGTTTACAAAAGCGTGGCCCAAATTCACAGAAGTCTATTTATTGAGAAACTTCAAAACAACATTTTGTCAAATGCCATGACCTAAAGTGGTAAATTATCTAAGTTCATAGTAGAGATCAATGTTCAAATTCCAGCAAGTTATGTTGCATGCTTACATGTACAAATATTGAATGTTGAATCGGGTAAACTACTATAACCATACCCAACGAAGGAGAGACTAATAACAATCTAGATGAATTTGATGGAAGAGATATTGGGCAGGTGCAGTCTATGTGATTTAAAATTAAGAGATAAGTCCAAGGCCACCCAAGGTGAAATTACCAATCAAAACAATGAAATTGCTCACCACAAAAACAATGGGGAGAATGTAGACATATATTATAGATGTCTCACCTCTAGGTCCCAAAGTGACCCCAACAGTATCGACTAATTTGTTAACGCCCGCCTGCAAAGCGCTTCTAGATTTCTCATCAAAAGCAATTTCCTTTATCTCAGCTCTCGCGCTCGCATTTAACGCCACTGTTGACCACCTTCTTCCTCCAGTTAATTTCATTCGCACGAGCTGCCTCTGCTTCTGCTTTTCTACTTCTTTCTTAACAAATGAACAAGAAGACTTGAATTGTCGCGAAAATGTTAGACCCCGAGATAACATGATATGTTTAGACAGAAGAAAATGAGTACAGTGCGAAACACAAGAAACAGCAAATGAAACAACTTACAAGTTGAGGAGACTGAAGTCCGGAGGCGAGGGCTCTGTGAGCAACAATGGCATTAGTTGCCATGCTCTGAAGATTATTGAGAAGTACCTGGTCTGACGTGAGAGGTATTAACTTTGTGGCGAGAACCCAAAACCCAAAACCCTAGCGTTTAATGAGTTTCGCTATTTCACGTAAGCTAACAACCATAGAGAATGATGGTGAGCGAGTATGCAAAGATAAATGCTGGTATGGTAGTTTTGCTATATCTATTCAATGTGATATTTTATTGTTAAATAGAATAGTTGATGATTGTGCTTAAAGATAAAGCATTGTTATGATTTTTTTTGAGTAGATAGTGTATTTGTTTACGTATAAAAAATTTAAAGTATTATAATGAGAAAATAATGTAAAATAAAAGAAGAGTAAATGTAGATTAAAGATGGATTAATAAGTACTTCTTCTTTTTTAATGCAACTAATGTTATGTATAACAAGTATGGACATAAGTTGGAGGTTCATCTTATAGTGTTGCGGTTAAGTGGTGGCGTTGTTGTGGCCACCAAGGTTCAAACCTCACCGATCTATTGTGATCGTGGGCTTTGTGTCTTCATTGATTTAATGTGCTTGTGGGTTTGATCCTTAGTGTTGATGTTGTTGGCGTCCATGCCAAGTAACTTAGTGTCATATTGTGTTCCAAACCCTCGTTGGGCTAGTGCTCATGCAGGCTCTTACCCTCTTTGCCCCATGTTGGGGATGAGGTCCTCCATTTGTGGCCTCACTTGGAATGTGTCAAGTAAAAATCCTTTCTCACAACCTTGTGTTGCAACTTACTTACCAAAAAAAGTATGGATACAAATTTGATATCTTTTATAAATTAAATAATGAGGAGAGGCCCAAGACTTGAGGATTAATGATTACATAGATATTAAAGTATAGATGAGTAATAACCATATGTAAAAGTTATAAAGAAAAAAGTATGGCATTTTGTTTGTTGTCTTCTACTTGGTGCAGAAAATAAGATAAATTGAGTTGTTTAGGAATCACAAACAGTATAGCTCTATTTTGATTACAACTAATAAATAGAACAACCAAAGCTTATAGATTAGTCACTCCCAAATTTGAAGACAATCAACCTTCACTGAGTGCAAAACTGCATAATTTCATTTCAAATAATCATATATCCCTATTACAATATACATTACCATATTTATGAGCAAGGACTCACATTCAAGAACTAACCTAAATTTGATTTATACTATATTAATTTTTACTTCATTACTCTAAAACAATAGTATGTGGCTTGCAACTTGGTTTCTTTCCTCTATCCTCCTAGAATAGACTCTTAGTTTCAATATTTAAGGAAGTGATACAATATTTAAGATTCTCCTGAACAAAAGAGTATATATGAAATAGTTCATAGGTTTCCTTCATCTATAAATTCACTTGAACTTACCAAACACTAGCTCAAACTCATATAAATCCAATTTGATATTGGCTCATAGATGTCAATACCAATTTTTTTCAAATACAAACTTAAAACCTCAAAAAATTAGTAGTGTGTGAACATATTCATGAGAAATGGAATGTGTTGCAAGATGGTGTGTCCCTTGGTCTCCTCTGTGCAACGCGGCGCTTGGGTTCGTGACATGGCTTAACTGCCTCCTGTGGATCTTGTATAAATATGACAGTTGTATCGGGCATTAACAAGTCAATCTTTTGGTGCAACGACAATCACCAATGTAACAATTGGTATCAGAGCTGAGGTCACAAGTTCAAACCCCTCACTTGCGCTGGGGGGATTGTTGCAATATGGTGTGTCCCTTGATCTCCTTTGTGTTGTGTAGTGCAGCGCTTGGGTTCATGACATGGCTTAACTACCTCCTGTGGATCTTGTATAAATCTGGCGGTTGTATCATGCAACAACAAGTCGATCTTTTGGTGCAACGGCAACCACTAATGTAATAGAATGAATTTCAAAAATATGACAATACTTAATCAATCACCTGGAATGTCAATCCATAATCCGTCTTTACCAAAACATGGATTCAAAGAAACAAAATGAGTGTAAGTAAATGGAGGTTGTTTAAAGCCATAAAGAAAGGAATGTGAGCAAATGTGCATCATTTAAAGACACAATGAAATGAATTTGATCAAATATACATTAAATAAAAAATTAACAAAATGAGTTTGAACAATGAGCAGTATTTGAAGATGTAATGGAATGAATATACACAATTTTGTAAAATAAGAAAGGAAAATGGAAAGAATTACCCATCAATGAAACCGTGAGTAAATCGGTTTACATGAGAATATGATCCATTGGAATAATGGTAACCATCTTAAGAGCTATGTTTTAAATCTTGGGAATACTTGTGATGTTGGATACCATGATCAAGCACCAAATCTCTACAAGTGCCTTCACTATGGCAAGACCCTTCCCCATTTTTACCAGTCCAAACTCTTAATTGTTAATTTTCTCAAGATAGGAAACATGGGGACAAGCGTCAAGAATAGCATATCAAAGATGCCTTAGGTTTAAAATGTGGAAGATGTATGTATATAACTACAACAATAACTTATAAGGAAATCTAAGCGAACTTTGTTGTCATTGGTTGATGTTTTTTCCAAGGATAATTTGGAGAAATTACTATTTGAAGCTCTGGGATACAAGACTATTATGAGAACTAAAGATGGTTATACCATCCCCAAAAACCTTTCTAATCACCTATATCAATTGGCATTGCTAAGCATCAAATATGTTGTCTAGGAGAACACAAAGAACAAAATTTTACAAGGGAAATCAATATCCCATTATCATAGAGAAAGTATTTTTAATTGATTGAAGGTGGGTATTGATTTATTGGATGAAATTGGGAGGGAATGTTCCTTAGACTTAGTCACATTTCCAAAGGACAAGAATCATAGAATTCTAGAATTCATGAACAAATGAATGTCTAAATTTGAATTATCCATAATGATAATATGTCAATATTCATGTGTTTGACTCGAGCTCGTGATAAACCAACACTTTATTGTCATCTTTTTTTTTAGAATAGGTTTATTGATTGTTCCTATCTTATTCCTGAGGTAATTTTGGCTCATCATATGAAGTATAAATATCTATGTTTACATGATAAGTACCAAAATCAAAAACTTAGTTTTTCTTACATTAAAGTTTAAAACCAAAAAAAATTATCATTATGTGAAAATTTGGATTTTTTTGCTTTAAAACCTGTGTCTACTCTATGATAAACTATTTAGAAAAAATAAATATAGATTGCATAAATTTTGAGGCAATCATAATAAGGAATATGGGAACATTCATCTAGCATAGCAGATCAACTTATAGGACAATAGGGGAGATTATCAATAAATATGCAAAAATAGATTTTGCACCATTAACATTTTAAAGAACAAAAAATAAAGTCAAAATTTAAAGTTTAAAGGACTTCAATAATCCATGAAAAGAACCATAGAAGTAGAGAGTTAATACAAATAATTGTCTCTTTGAACTATCTATAATAATAATCACAAACATGAACATCAATAACTAAGGTAGCAAAGTCAATGTTCAAGAAGTATCAAATATTGTAGCAATAGTAAGTAAAGCAAAGTATAATAAGTAATTATACAACTGAGGTTTATAGCTGGTCCATAACACATATTGAGTACAAATACTCAAATTTGCATCACACATAATTTGACATGGAAAGTTATTGACAACCTAAGTAGCAGAAATTTGATGTTGTTTGTGTTTGTAGCCCACTTGCTCACTACAAAAATTATATTAAGATGGATATCAAAAAATTATTGTTGTATCATGTAAGCAGTTGCAATAAGTAGCAATGTATAAATAGTATAAAATGATTGGAAATTTTGTATTATACATTTTTATATAATGTGTTGATTATTATCCAACACAATTGGTATTGATGATAACATTATTTTGGTTTAATGTGAAATGTCCTTTTGCAAAGAAGTCTCATAGAATGAAGATAATTACTTGTTTGTCTTCAATGCAGTCCTCATATGTAATATTTTATAGACCACACAACAACAATTGAATAATAGACTTATCAAAAGAACAATGTATTGTTTTTTTGTTATCAACTGCTAGAGTGGTTTTAAGATAGAGGGAATAGATGTAACTAACTTCCACATTACATATAATACAATGGGCAATTTGATATTTGAGTGTTCCATAGTTATCAAATTTATAATTACATTTTGGACAAAATGCACATGAAATGGACTAGGGAATTGATTGACCACTTTTAAAGTTTCGTGAATCTACAACAGATGTTAGAATATTATTATAGTTGGAAAAAATTGTAAATTCATAAATCCGACAATTTCAAAATAGTTATCTCGAATGTTGATTGCAACAAATTGTCTAATATATCCAATGTTCTTTTTTATTTAGTTTACTAATAAATATCGATTGGCATGCACAAAGTATGTTCTTTGCATCTATCCATTTTACAAAAAGAATGAATATTATTGCTAGGAATTTATTTCTTTGCACTTGGTCTTCCATTGTCAATAAATGATGTGTCAAATTCATATACATTTGTAATTATTTGTTATTAGCAATAAATTTACTTTTTTTTCTAAATAACTATAAAATATGTTAAAAATAGAAAATTTGTAAAGTAGAGTGGAATAAGGGGTTGAAAATAATATTTGCACCTTTTCTCTATTGATGGAAAAATCTCCATCTTTTATATCAATTAGATATTGAAAAGTATTTTTAGTGGCAACTACCAATGTACCTATTGTTCCAATAGCATAATCATTTGTGCTTATAAGAAATCGCTTGATACTGGTGTTTAGTATGAAGTACTATTGGAAAAGGCGGTATATGATTTGAAAAAGTGTTTGATTCTTTCAAAATAAGGATCCAATCATAGTCTCCATGATTATAGCCAGTTTTGGGAGCAATTTAAACCTAGTATACCAATTGTTGATCTTACAATTATTTTATCTTCATATTGATGCACAAACTCACTAGTTACATTTATAGTGATTGTCATTTCAACTTTCATATTTGTTGAATCAACATAAAATGTTAGTGTAAATAGTGTCTTTATCCACCTAGTTAGCTAATCACCTATCTAGGACTAACTTATTCACACCTAGCTTGAGTTAACTTAGGTTTCTTTTGCTTTTATCTCACTTCATAATATTGATACATGTTTCCTCATAAATTGAGACACCTATTGACACTTGCTCACACACTTGTCAAGTGAGCTTACAAGGGCCCTGCCTATAGAAGGGTAGTTAGTAGTTTATTCCTACCTCCTCATCCTTGTCTATATATGTAAGGCTTGATCATTGTATCATACACTCTTCATTTCATATTTGATAGACAAACTATTGTGCATATTTTATTCACTTGTGTAATTTGTTTCATTCTCTCCTTGATCTTGGCATTCTCCAACATGGTATCAAATTCATGCGAGTGTGTTCCTTCCCACATTGAAGTGACTCCCATATATAGCACTATCAATGGAGCATCATAGAGCCAAATGATCAGCACCATCGTGTCCAAAAGGTTTGGGAAGTAAAAAATACCATTTGTTTCATCAATTTTGATAATTTTCAATTTTTGCAATTTATCAAACTAGTTAGCTTTGATACCATGTTAGTGTGAAAAGAGGTATTATCAAACTAGTTAGTTTTTAGTATACTTAGTAGATTCCTATTCACACTACATTTAAACTCATTTAGAGGTTATCGAGACTTTTGTTTCACCTCATCTAGACTCACCAAGTGCCCCA
The DNA here is from genome assembly GCA_007258455.2 of Sequoia sempervirens. NCBI lineage: Eukaryota > Viridiplantae > Streptophyta > Pinopsida > Cupressales > Cupressaceae > Sequoia > Sequoia sempervirens. The sequence goes on along the minus strand of VDFB02281492.1, from coordinate 168,487,943 downwards.
ACACTTGTCCATAGAGTCCTACACTTGTTTCATACTTGGAGGGGTAGTCAGAGTTTGACTCCTACCTTCTCACTTCTTCTTGCTTGCCTTTATAAGAAAGGCTCATTTGTACATTTCAACACATTATATTCTTATGATATTTTCTCATTTTGCATATGTTCATTTGTGGATTGTTTCTCATTGTGGATTATTTTCTCATTTTGCCTCAACACTTGTACATAGAGTCCTACACTTGTTTCATACTTGGAGGGGTAGTCAGAGTTTGACTCCTACCTTCTCACTTCTTCTTGCTTGCCTTTATAAGAAAGGCTCATTTGTACATTTCAACACATTAGATTCTTATGATATTTTCTCATTTTTCATATGTTAATTTGTGATGTATGCACAATTATGAGTCTCGATTACGAGGCAATGTTAGGTGCTCATGTACAAATAAAAGTATTTCACAAATAGAGTAGAGGAGAAAACCCAGTGGAAAAAACTCCTCTCCAAAAGAGAAATACAACGAAATGAAATGTACAAATGAAGAAGATAAGTGATAGATGGAGAACTCATGATGACCCCCCTAGGATTACTTCTAGCATAAAGTACAATGAATGTTCTCCCCATAGGAAAGAAAAGAGAGAAGGTCATGTGACTCCCCCAAAAAAAGTGAAGTGATGAACTCCATGTGAGGAAATGCTTCCTCCCAAAACTGATAGTAGAAGAGAAACCATACGACCTCCCCTTAGAATGATACCTATAGTGCTAGTAGATGCTCAACATTGGATGTTGAAGATGATCCATGAACATTGAATAACATTTCTCCCCTTGGGAAGTAACAACACCACAAATGTGTGCAATAGGACTTCCCATTCCGAATAGGAATATGCAAGAAGTAAAATGAATCTTTGAATGATGCACATGATCCAAAGACTGAAATGATGCCAATGATGCCTTTGAATGATGCTCAATGATCTCCAAGATAATGTTGATGTGTGATAGATGTTTATAAGATGGATCAAGTACCATAGAAGATTTTGGAACAGGAACCATGAATGTATGGTTATATTTGGACTGATGTGGAGCTGATATTGTTGTAGATGATGATAAATCATGAATGTCTGCATAATTTTTCATGATAGAATCTGATGTAGGTGAGGCAAGAGAAATATACAAAGATGGAAATGATGATACAACTTCATAAAAGTCATCATCAAATAGAAGATGAATATCCTCAATGGTGTCATCCAAATCAATAAGGTGGGATTCTACAAACAAACATGTGATTTTTGGTAGATATCCATCCCTATGTGTTGGATCTGGAATGAAGAAAACAAATATTGATGCAAAGAATCACTAGAACTCATCAAAGAGTCAACACTAGATATGGTAGATGAGATATCAATGCAAGTCATCAGACTACATTGTCCATCCCAAATGATGATGTCTCACAAGATGTCTAAGTGAGACTAGATAATAATTTTGCATGTGTTAGAACTAGAGGATCAATTAAGGCAATACCATGACTAAGAATAATTTTCTTGAGTTCTCTAGTTTGATAAAACCAACATTCTTCTATTGTATGCCTTTTCTTTTCACAATATTCATGTATTCGATTTTTCATTTATTGGGAGGATTACAAAGAATACTCAAATGGAAGGGATTTAGTGTGAGAGTCGTGATCACATGAACAAAAAACCTGAAGAAGAAAAAACACCTAGATATCCCCCCTTGATTCAGAGAGCCCCCCCAAAATGATTAGTGTTGATTGTAGCCCCCTCAAAACAATGTGCAAGAAAAATTTACAAGTTGTGAAGATCGGATGCCAAAATCTTTCATTTATAACTCACAACGATTTTAATAATTTTTGTGAAAAATGGAAATCTAGATCTTAAAATTATATGCAAAATCAAATTCCTTGTGAAATTTTGATAGAAATAAAAAAAAATACAAAATTTTGATAAACGGGGTGAAAGTTATGCCCTGTTGAAATTTGCATACAATGTTGACTTCAAAGGTTAATATCTGCAATTAAACAACAAAATTTCTAAAACTTCTTGACATAAAAATTCCGGCATCAAAAGTAGCTTTTCAATGACTATTTATCATTGAGAAAACAACCCCCATTTGTAAGTTATGCAAAAAAAGAAAAAAAGCCCCCTTTAACAAGTTGAATTATGACAATCAATTAAACTTGACAACTAATAACAAAAGTAAAGATGGTGAAATTTGTAAACCACAATTAGAATAAATGTTATTTATTACTACCTAGAGAAAAATTAGGAAAAGGAGGCCAAATAAAAGATAATTTGTAGCTCGCCTAGTCAAAAGAGGTTGTTGGAGGGTGCTTGAAGAGGGATATTGACCTAGTCTTTGAGGCACCTTGTTGGAGACTAATCTTTTCAATTTTTACCTTACTCCCTAAGTATCGCTTAAGGGGGTATTAGTGTGAATAGAGGTATTATCAAACCATTTAGATTTTACAATACTTAGTAGAGTCCTATTCACACTAAACTTAAGCTCACTTAGAGGTTATCTAGACTTTTGTCTCACCTCATGTAGACTCACCAGGTGTCCCAATGCTTATTCATAGATTCCTATACTTGTTTCATACCTAGAGGGGTAGTCATAGTTTAACTCCTACCTTCTCACTTTTTCTTGCTTGTCTTTATAGAAAGGCTCATTTGTACATTTCAACACATTACATGCTTATGACATTTTCTCATTTTGCATATGTTCATTTGTGGATTGTTTTGATTTTGCAAATATATCTTGGATGCTCCAACACAAAGTACTTCACATATTATGTTGGTTTTATCTAGTGTAGTCTTGTATACTACAATAGCATCTCCTTCAAAATATTTTCAAATTTGCGAACATTTTAATCCTCAATTGATATTGAATTTAGTTTTTTAAGTTTTGATCTTCAAGGAACATAATAAAATCATTTTAATACTAGAAAATTGAATTTGTATATTTTAGATCCAAATAGAGGATGTTAATTGCCTCTTGGATGTTTGTTGTTGTCTAGTTTGTGTCTATTTTTCTATTCTTTTTCTACTTTCCATTGTTAGCTACAACAAAATTGTACAATGTTAAAGTGTACATTATCAAATTATATTATTTTTTTGCATGAAATAATGTTTCAAATTATGTTAAGGGAGTAGAGAATAAAATTTCTTTCACAATAAATAAAATGTAAATAAAAAGTGAATAGGCAAGAATGATTTATTAGAATGGAAAAGTTGGAACCATGTAATGTAAATCAAATTTGTTATCATGAATGTAAACAAGAACAATTCAATTTTATTGTATTACTAGATTAGGGTGAATGTAAATAGGGATGGCTATAAGAAGGTTCTTATGCATTTTGCAAGCAAAGTTGTAAATACAACATTAGCAATTTTTGTTGTCTTTGTAATATGTTTAAGTCCCTACTTAGTAGAGTTGTCTTTGCTTATTTGTTGTATGAAGCAATTTGTATTTTCATTAAATAGTTATTTTTCTAAAAAATGTAAACTTCATAATTCAAAAGTTACCACTATTAACATTGATCAATTATTTAAAACATGTGTCATTGTAATACAACTTAATGAAGATGCAATAGTATGACAACTAGAATTCTAGAGGAAAAGCATAGTAGAATAGGAATAATTAGCATATTACAAATGTTGATGCTAGGGATCTAAAATTTTATGATAAATGAACATTACAACTTTATAATAAAATTATAAAGTTCAAACCCTATTGAAACATATGTGATACAAAGTGCATGTTTTTGGTTTGCATAAGCCATAAATTTTTATTTGCTTTATATCTCGCATTTCGAGTTTTTTTCGATTTAGAGATTATGTAAAATATAATTTTTTTGTACATATCTTTAGCTGCATATTTAATTGGAATTACGTGACTCATTTGGTTGGAACTTTATAAAAGTAGCAAGATTATCACTTCAATATGTTTCTAATTTGTAAATAGAAGATGTATATGTTGTTGAACACTCAAAATATTGAGAAGGGTGGGGGGGTGAATCAGTATTCTTTTAAACCACTTAAACATGTAAGCATTCATTCCACACAGCATATTCAATTTGCAACAGGAAAGGAAATTATGAAAGCAATCATCAAAGAACATAACACATGGACACTAGATTTTTACGTGGAAAACCCAAAATGGGAAAAACCACAGTGAGGATTAGCTCACAATATATTATAACTGATTATAAGATATTACATAAGTGTTCACTATAGGTGGACTCATTGCCCATTGAAAGAAGAAAAGATAGAAGAGATTGTGGCACACTTCCAAGATTTGAACTATTATAGTTACATCTAACATATGCATGAATTATAGTTCCATTGAAGCTCAAATTATAGACTTTACACACTTCATACCGATCTACTTTAACACTTTGTTGTACTTTGCATTCACATCAACTGAACATTACATTCCATCTCTCTCTTTAAAACATCAAAAAAAGATCTTACATATATATCTGCTTCATCCACAAACACCTACAACATCAATTAAGTTGGCCTAATTAGATGTATTATACAACATATACCTTGTCAGTTCAATCATGCATACATACACACTTTACACCATGAATCAAAACTTATAACAAATCAAAATAGGTTGGCATGGACCTATAATAGCTCCCACATAATAGATCAATACATATTCAAACTTTGCAATACACAAAACTTATTAGGTCGGCACCAGTAATGACCTAATAATAGAATTTGCCAATTGTACATCCAAAAACTGACACGCAGACCTCCAATCTTTATGCCACTTGGAATTCATACTCTAATGAAACCTATCAATATCTCCATAAATTTTCAAATCCAGATACCAATCAGCAGAGAAGCGCAGATTCACCAAAACATACATATTGTACTGGTAACACTGTAACTACAAGACCATAACTTTTGTCATTCATGTCTTCAACACCAAAGACCAAAACACTATGAAACTCTAAATATAAACTACTCTAACATCCATGAAAATTATATTAAAATTGTAGAGTAATATTTTACACAACAAACCAATACAGACAGAATATCGGACATCCTATACACTAAAAACACTATTTTGATACTTAGCCAATTTCTCTTTCATCTATAGTCACCGGATCAAACCTTCTTGCAAATACCCATTGGATTACTATCTTCAAACTTGTTCAAGCTATAAAACCTAATCTACATGATGATCTTCATACCAAGATACAATGTTGACATCAATGACAACACTATAATATGATGCACTTATCCCTCATGCTCATGTTGTTGGTAAGTGTATCAATGACAATCTTCTTATTCTTCCAAAAATCTCCCCCTTTGTCGTTGATGTAACATGCCTTAACTATCTCCTAAAACTATTCTCCCCCTTTGACATCAAGGGAAAGGGTGCAAAACATAAGTATTCACATATACCGAAACTCCCCTTGACAAATATGTACATACATATAGGCTAACAACTTAACTGACTCCCCCTAAAAATTTGTGCTGGGAAATTGCCTTATACCATCTACATATGTACACTAAAATCTAAATAATAAACTAAAATGCATAAAAAGAAATATAGTCCCCCAGAGGAGGTATTTGACTCTTACATCTTTTCAATGTGGGCTTGCCACTCTTACTTTCCTTCCTCCCAACTCTTCTTGGCTAGGCCAAGCATCCTACTCTGGGTCTCCAACTCCGTCAAGAGTTCTTCACCATCATCTAGAGTGTTGGGCATTAGATTTAGCTTTGAGTCTTTGTCAGCACTTAACAGGGCATTGGAAATAGGTATTAACTTGGAGTCCACCAGATCCTTGAGATGGTCGAACTGTATTATGATCTTTTCCTTTTGAACTTGCAGTTGGAAGAACTGCTCATGTAGATTCTCAATGGTAGACCTTGTGCTTCCATCCAAGTCTTGTACTGGATCATAGGCACCAAAAGATTTATCAATTTGGGACTCAATAGAGTCCATCTCATCTTTTATGCTCTTTGTAGAGCTCAACCATTTCATACAAAATTGGAATAAAACTTTGGCTTTTGTCATACAAGCCTACGCACCTTTAAGATTATCTTGAAATTTGTTGTGTGCACTGGAACACTTCTTTGTTATATCCAACAATCTCTTGTCATTTTCCTTTTTCTCTATTTCTCTAACTTCCCTTTCTGTCTATTAGCATACACCTTAAACGAATCAAGAAAGAACTTTAGATTGTCTATATAAAATAAAGAGTTGTCAATACTTACACCAGGTATGACCTCTTCTAGAATCTTTACTGCCTCATCAATCATCTCTCCACTCTTTTGACATGTTTTTATAATTTATTTTCGGGTAGATGCGTGAAATGCATCATCCAATTAAAGTTTTTGAAGGGGGGAAATCTTGTCCATGTCCACATATCCCTGCTACATTGGAAGTTGCAATAACTGGGCGGACACTACAGGTTGGAACTATAACTGCATGCTTAAGAAATTCTTTAAGGAATATTTGGAGGAACCAAAGGATTCACCAGTAGTCTTTACACTCTCCTCTATAGTCCTCTCCTTCAAAGAATTTTCCTTGTCACCAGTGTTAACTGGTGTCTCCTCATCCTTCTTTTCATCATTGTCGGGAGCATCCTCATCCTTTTGTTCCTTCTACATATTTTCACCAATAGCTCATAATAAATCACCCAAAGATCATGCAAGCTCCTTAAAATAAGAATGATTAAAAAATCAAACAAGAAAGTTCAACAAAACAAATAATTCATCTTTCCTCAAGCACTTGCATTCAAATATGATTCAACATAGAAATAATAGAGAAGTAAAATCAACATGTTTGGATTTTGTAGCTCTTAATGAAGATATCACTTCCCAAGCTCAATCCCACAGCCACGCTTGTTGCTCCTTCTAGAATCAACCTATCTCTAATCCTTGCCTCTTGTAAAGCTCTCAACAATATACAATACTCTAAAAAAAATTCTCTTTCCTCATTAAGCACCTAACAACTCTCTCACACAGAATACTGCAACAGAATTATGAATAAATAAGAAGGAATCTGAATGAATGAGTGAATGTAGCAAATGGTAAAGAAGTTGCCTCTATATATACTAAAATATGAGAAACTCAATGCTACAAACAAGCTACTAAATATGCCACCTTTTGTCTCCATTCTGCTACCACTCAACAAAAAGACTAATTCTTCCTGTAAAATGCATCGACTTAGCCAACCAAAATGAGATGTGGCTACTTAAAACATTTAACTTGCAAACACATAAACAATCCTCTCATTTCCAGCTTCATAGAATGAACGAGTTTCCCTTTTTCAAGTGACAACATGACTCTTTTACTAAGTCAAAACACAACAATGCATATCTACAGGTTTCTTAGTTATCAGATTACTTTTACCTTTATGAGCAAATATGATATTAAATGCAAATCATGACTTTACACTTCTTTGTGGGATTACCAAATTTTTTAATGCATGATTATGTTTTGTATATACTAATGGAAAATATGATGAATAAATACGTATTGAAATATGATTACTTCAATGCTTTGATGATGCAAATGAATTTCAAGTGATCGGTTAACTACCTTTGTGATGCACTAAGTTGGATGCAGGAAAGAATCGAGCCCTCAGGTAAGAGAGGGTGAGTATCACTCAAGAGAGGAGCTTGGTTTGGTAGCCCTAATATGCCAATTTGAGCTATCACACACTCACACCCTAGTTGATTAAGATGATTCAAGTTAGATGAGCCATAGTTTGGGGATGATTTATTATGGTTTTGGTTTTGGTCTTTGATTTCGTGATAATTCTTAGTTTGGATTATGTGACTAAATCTTTGTATTTAGTATAGGTTCTTCTTTGTGTATTTATGTTTATATATCGAGTCAAGTTAGATGAGTCATAGTTTGGGGATGATTTATTATGGTTTTGGTTTTGGTCTTTGATTTTGTGATAATTCTTAGTTTGGATTATGACTAAATCTCTGTATTTAGTATAAGTTCTTTGTGTATTTATGTTTATATATTGATCGACAAGTATATACATAGAATGTATATATGTATGTGAAAAAGATAATTCATGCATGTGAGCGAACACGTACATGTGTAGAAATACTTATGTGTACCCATGTACAGATACATCATATGCATAGAGATATCAATTGATATGTACATTTCATGTATATACCTATCAATGAATATATATATGTGTATGTTTAGATTAGATGTTTAAATAATTACTACATATGTATATATGTATGTAATGAATAACATATACAAACATATATACGTATATATTTGTTGGTGTTTCAATTCGCACCTCTGGAGTGTGTATTGGAAACATACAACTATGCATAGTATTAACTACTCTTCAAATTAGGAAGGGAAGCTCCCTCTTTTGTTGATTATGATTTTTAAAAGAAACAACTAAACTAATGGCCGATCTTTTTGTTCTCAGCTGGTAGATGCACAAGGTTATAAAACTCTCTATGTCGTTGCAGCTAAGGTTTTCTTTGGTTTCTACAAACTTGTAACTACAACTAAGCTAAAGGTATAACTATCCTATTTCCTCAAGTAAAATCAAAGCAAGAGGATTTAGGAGCAAAGGGAATGGTTGACGACAAACTCTATCTCAGGATTCCCAAGGAGGTGGAACACTCTATCTAAGGTGTAGGTTGAAATAAAGGTTATTGGAAACAAACATGAAATGACAAGCTAGTTATCAGGATTCCCAAGGAGGTGAAACACTCTATCCGAGGTGTAGGCTGAAAAGAAGATTACTAGAAACAACATTAAATGATAATCCTTATTTCTAAATTCCCAAGGAGGTGAAACACTCTATCTAAGGTGTAGATTGAAAGAAATATTATTGGAACAACAATAATACATCTAGGATAGAAAATTACATGATGAAACAAACACACAATAGATGATCAAAACAACTTTGTATTAAACAATAAACTGAACAAGGAACATACAATCTTGTTCTTACACAAAGTGAACCAATACAAAATAGCAATATTGCAAGCAAGGTGACACAACAATTTGTTATCACAAGAAAAAGTTAAAATACAATGAGCAAGGTGCTCTTATTTATAGAATCTCAAAGGAGTAGGCAATCCTAAAATCTCCTTGAGTTAACATTCAGTCTTGCCAACATGCAAGATTTATTCCTATGTCTAAATGTATGCAACTTAACAGTTAACTGGAAAAAATACCCCAGTTAATTGATTCTAAACTAAACTAATTGGACTTGCAAACATGCAAGCCTTATTGATATGAGAGTAAACTAATAACCAACATTAGTTAACTAAAACCTAACTAAAAGTTCCACCTCCACCAAAAGATGTCCCTGAAGAAGAGATAAACATGCATGAAATCAACAATCTGAACTCAAGAGTGATGTTGAGTTGACTACTGCCTTTGACTCTATCCTTGGGAAAATCGTCAGATCTAACTAGCTGTCTACTCCAAGCCATCTTGAGCAATCATATCTTCCAAGAAATTATTAACTGCATCTTCATTTGGAGGTCATCACATGTGTCAACTGTTAGTTTACTGCTTGTCAGCAACTTGATCAAACCTAGAAATATTTGCATGCTTCAACTAGCAGTTCACTGACTGGTAAATTTGGTGGCTTTATAATTGGAGTGATGACCTCCATTTCTTCTGCTACTTTACACTTCTGACATGTTGCTTGATTTTCCTGAAGCGTGCTTTGGTCTATGCCTCTCAACTTGTCCAAGTTGACTTCTGGGTATGCCTGATGCAAATCGGTGTAAGCCATTTTCAAGAAACCATGAATTAAGACCGATTTGGTCTTTAATTCAGTTTGAATGAATTACATACTGAAAAACTAGACTGTTGACTGTAAACACAGATATGTTCGGGCAACTTTTTTTTGGTGAGCTAAAAATAGCTTCTGGTGAGGCTAAAAATAGCTTCTCAAGGGGCAATTTTTAGGAAAAATTATGAGACGGGTTTTGTAGAGAATATCTTTTTAAACAAACCCACAACATAAGAAATTCAAAAAAGTGATTTTTTCCTTGACATGCAATGACTTCTCGAAGCAAAAGTTGAAAGGGGCAACAGGGGCTTCAGAAGCTTTTTCTCCCAAAAAACTATCGCACATGGGTTTTGTTGACGCCTGAAAGCTAAACAAACCCAGTTTCTCCATTTTTTGAAATGATGATTTTTTTTGGAAACCCTAAAAATAGGGGGCAGTGTGGCAATTTTCCTAAAAATTTTGGCACGTGGGTTTTGTTGCCAATGTTGTGCTGAATGAACCCAGATGACCAGATTTTGAAAAAGGTGTCTTTTTGGCCACCATGCAAAGCCTCCAATTTTTAACCTGAAGTGGCTAATTTTTTTGGAAAATTGTACAGAGTAAACCTAGTTGATCAACTTTATAAAAAAACAGAAGAAAGAGAAAACCCTAAAATTTAGGGTAGAAGCTTTGAATAAAAAGTTGCCAAAAATGTGTTCTTCTGTGCAACCCGATCATGAATCTTCAAACGAATATGAAAAATTCCTCTTGTAGCACCTTCAAATCCTATTTGTATGAGAAAAGATGAACTCGTCTTCAATTTGTGATGGAGAAAATGGATGCCCAAATGCTTATATTTAAAATATTTTACATGTGTGAGGTGTCACATGCAAGTAAAACCCTAAATTTAGGATGAAGCATTCTCATTGGACCTCATTTATCAACAAAAATGAAGACTATTTCTTCAATAGGCGTTAATTATCATGCAGAAGAGGGAAGACACAACATGCAAGAAAAATGGTGTAGTTCAAGTTCAATTTGGAGGTGCATGCTAAAAATTGCATGCCAATTTAAGTTCAATTATCAAATCCCTAAAATTTAGGGTGAACAAAGCATGCACTTTACTTCAAAAATATTCTTCAAGTCAAAGTTGACTTTGCGCACCAACTTCTCCAGACTTAGAAACTTTTTTGAAATTTTCCATTTCTTAGCCTTTGCAAACATCACTAAAGCCTCCGCTTGATCACTAATTATGAATGACTGACAAATCCAGTAGATTGGCTGACAGTCTCATTGAAGAGCAGGATCAAAACTGAAAGGAACTTCTTGAGGTTGCAAACCCTAATTTTGACTTTTGGGTCATCAAAACTCTGGGTGCCCTTGGCCAACAAGGTTGCTTTTTCTCATCAGACTTAAGAAAATTTTCAAGGATTTTCATCATTTCAAACTTGATTTTCACCTCCCTTCAATCTGCATTTCTCAACACTTGACAAATCTCCTAAGCTGGCTAGCAGGTTGACTTTGAAGCTAGATCAAAACTAAACATGATCTTCTAGAGGGCATAAACCCTAAAAATTGCATCTAGCATGTTAAAATCTTGGGTGCCCCTAGCCAGCAAGGGCATTTTTATTGCCAGACAACCATTTTTATCTTTCTAATTTTGTCCTTCATGCTTCGTTCTTCATTCCATATGCAGTTGCCTACTACTTTCAATTTTTATGATCAGGTTGAGATATGCAATGGAAATCTTAGAGAATTACGAAAAGGATGAATACTTTAGCAAACCCTAGCAACTGTATTTAAGGGCTCAAAACCCTAGGTACCCCTAGCCAAGAGGGGCGCTTTTATGCTTTGAACTCACAATTTGACTATGAGAAAATCTTTTTGTTTGACTCTGAATTCTAGCAGTTTGGAAACTCTGATTAATCCACTAACGGAATCATTGTGAACCCTGATCAAGTCTGAGACAAAAATCTTAGATGTCATTTGCTCAAAAATCTACATTTGGTGCCTCAAAAGTTTGGGAGCCCCTAGCCAGTAGGTGCACTTTTCCCCATCGGTGTTAATCAAATTTTGACCAACTTCATTTCCCTTTATCTTCCTCTGTTTTTCATTTGATCTTCAAATTCAGGCGTTAGATAGATCTCCTAGACTGGCTAGCAGGTTCATTGTGAAACTAGAAGAATTCTAGAGAAGACTTCTTAGAAGTGAAAAACCCTAAAAGGTTGATTTGAGCCTTTGAAACCTTGGGCGCCCCTAGCTAGTAGGGGCACTTTTATGCTCCAGAGTTAGAAATTTTTTGATGATTTTCACCTCTTTGAAATCCCCTCCATTGCGAAGAATCATTTAGAGCATCTTTCACCATAGAATCTTTGCTGAAGCATTTGAGGCTTAGATTTCAACACCTGGTATCTGGCCATCTACCATTGTTGACCTCAAAGGTCCTAACTTTTCTCTTGAAAAAGTGAAGTAGACCCACCAGAGCTAAACTGACTTTTTCTTGATTCTGACTTCACCAATGTGATCACGAAGTGAAATAAGCTAATCAAAATTATTTTCAGCCATTTCTAGAAAGATCCTATTTTTAGGGTTTTTCCTAAAAACAGGGGCCTGGAAACCCTAATTTTCAAAAAATTGAAAATTTTCCAGTATCCTCTAGACAATAAACCCACAAAGATCCCATGCTTAGTTTGACCTAAGACTAACTTTTGACGACATTTTTACAAGATTTAGACCATTTTAATCAAAATGTCTTATTGAAGCAAAAATTTAATTTTGCGTACAACAATATTAACATACATATATTCATTTATATTATTTGATTGGAATATATATATATATATAATGGATATCATGTTATATATGTGTGTGTGTGTGTGTGTGTGTGTGTGTGTGTGAATGAAGATATAATTGACAATCATATGTCTATATATAAGATTGGCATATAATGATTTAATAAACATGTGTATATATATAATATAACAATGGAGGTTATATTATATATTTATTGAAATATATTTAAAAGTATTTTGAAATGTTTTAAAGCAAATATGGGTGCATATATATAGTGTGGACCATACTATGAGCTTGGCTCATTTAAAAGCCAATGAAGTAATACTAATATGGGCGTGTATATAATGCACATATGTACACAAGCAAGGGCAATGCATAAGCTTGAAATTTAATATAAAGTGAGTGCAAATAAAAAGGAATATGCAAAGCACATAAAGCAACACTATAGTAAACATTGAATATGCTACAAACATTAACATGCACAACATGATGTGGAAAGTCAACATCGCCAAAATAGGAGAATAAACCAAATAGAAGTCTTGACCAACGGACAACTGAAAAGGGGTATGCAGACTTTGTCAAAGCCAAAGTTGGTTGAAGCTAAAGAAGGTAGTTGACTTGCATAACAATTAGGAAACCTATAGATATGCATTGTTGTGTTTTGACTCAGTAAAAGAGTCATTGTTGTCACTTGAAAAAGGGTTGTAACTCATCCATTTTAAGAAGTTGGAAATGAGAGGATTTTTTATGTGTTGCAAATTATGAATTTAAAGTGGCCACATTTCATTCTAGATGGTTGAGTCGATGCATTTTAGTTTGTTGTTATATTGGTGGCAGAAAGGAGAGAAAAGGTGGTGGATTTAGTAGCTTGTTTGTAGCATTGAGTTTCTCATATTTTGGTGTAAATAGAGGTAGCTTCTCTACCTTTTGTTACACTCATTCATTTTGATTCATTTGTAATGCTGTTGTAGTTTTCTATGCAAGAGAGTAGTTGAGTGATTAGTGAGGAAGAGAGTTTATTTTAGAGTATTTGCATTTTTTTTGAGAGGCTTGTGAGAAGTTGGGATTGGAGATAGGTTGATTTTAGAAGGAGAAGAAAGCGCGACTGCGGGATTGAGCTCAGGAGGCGATATCTTCATTGGGAGCTATAAAATCTAGGCATGCCGATTTTACTTCTCCATCCTTTTTATGGTGAATCATATTTGAATGCAAGTTCTTGTGGAAAGATGAATTTTCTGTTTTGTTGAACTTACTTGTTTGATCTTTCGATCAATCTTATTTTAAGGAGCTTGTATGATCTTTTGGGTGATTTATTATGAGATCTTATTGGTTGAGATTATATATATACATATCTATTCCAATTGTTGAAATTGTGTGGTTATATAAGATAATCTTAGCGTATTAGCTTAAATACCTAAATTGTCATAGATTACATATACTTCATAGGTTGTAAAGTATGGGAATTAATATTATATTGAAGTGTTAACTTGAATTTGTTAACTTATTATGCTAGGTAAACCTTTGTGGATAATGAGGTTAGTAATACAACGAGAATGATAGCAAGATAGGCATGCCATCATTGATAGGTTGTGATGTTATGCAAACCATGTTGATAGTCTATACTTGATTGATTACTCATATCTCCTTGAGGGAAGGAGAAAAATCTTTTCCCTAGGGTTAGGGTGTATACTTGATTGTTATATCAATATTCAACTGTAGGGTTGAGAAATGTAATTTTTGATTATGCTATAATATTATACTTGATTAAGAGTCCATTCCTATTCATGAAATTCTAGAAGAGGACTTACGTTCCAGCAACCCAAAGTCGTATTGTGAAGAAGACTTATAGGTGGAGAAGCACAAATGCCTCTCAAGTTGATAATGTCTTCCAATTTAGATATTAATGTAGTAAACATTGTAAGCATGTGAATATTTGAGGTATAATGAAAGAGAGATTTTAAGATTGTTTATGATCAATTGATTGTTGCATCACTTTTGATTGAAGTCAATAATGATCAAGATTACACTTTTGATTAAAGTCATTTTTTGTTGAGATTAGGTCATTTATTGATGATATTATACTTTGGAAATGAAGTCATTTAATGTTGTGATTATAATTTTGAAATGGAGTCATTTAATGTTGTGACATTATGTTTCCTCGTGTGGTTATTTTGGTTGTTCCTGGGATTGGGATAAATCCACGAATGGGAGTAACCTAGTCGGTTAGTTAGATCACTTAGATGTACATCATCTTTTTAGGTCGAAACTATGTTTTGAATGAAAGAGTATGTGTGGTCATTTACCAAATTGAGCTAAGGGGTGGGTGAATGAATGACTACGCTTACAAGCAACTGATTAGAAACTTTGGAAAAAGTAGTGTAAGTAGCCATTGTTTACACTGTCGGTTCACTGTGAGACAGGTTTGCATAACTAGGCTGGGAATATCATACATGTAGGTTGTAGCTAGTCTATGATAGCACTAGATTATGTAGGACACAACACTATGCTCAGGAAGGCTAGTATTATGAGGTTACCAACCCAATCTCTTCGTCAAAGGGAGATCCATCTTACCAGTTAGGTAGATGTGTGGGGGATTGTAATAAGTCTGTGGTTGGTGGAAAATCACTTGAGTGATACTCTCCCTCATCAATTAGCGGTCAAGATTTGATGATGTATACACTAGTATTGGGGACAACTATGATGTATGCACCAGTATTGGGGACAACTAGAATGTATGCACCAATATTGGGGACATCTAGGATGTATGCCTGGGAAGGGACATCTGGACCATTTGCATCTTTGTTTCATTACAGCTTATCAAAGCTATGTATGTATTCATATATCTCTATTCTTATTGAGAAATTGTAAACTAGAAAATGATATCAGTGAAATGGAATTATGGAATATGAAAGCTTTTCTTGGGATTTTGTATTGTTGCTTTTGTAAATGCAATGGAAGTTTGAAATGGGATTATTTCAAATGTGCATCTTATTATTGAAAATGAAAAGAAACATTTTTTTTTATCGATAAAGGCAAGGAAACCCTGCAATCATTTTATTAATATTCAAGAAAGCAATACATCCTTTAGAAAAAGCAAAATATACAACTAAACACCCTTAAACTACATCAACTAGGTATTGCAAAAAACCTCTACATCCCATAATAACCTTCACCACCCCCCATTTAGCCACCACCAATTCACCCATTACAACCTAAAACAATCCCACCTAACTGAATACATTAAATAGTTTCAAGCATTTCAGATACTTACTACTTATTTTTCCCTAAGTTACCATGGGAACGCAGATGCATTTTGAAGACCACTTCTCTCTGCTTCTTCTTTTTCCTTTGTACCTTATGCCAGTTCTCCTCCTGATTATTTGTCCATGTTGGTTCCCCTAAACACTCCTCTGGAATGCTTTCTCCTACAGACGAAGCCATGCTCAAGCATTCAAACCATCCACCCAACTCTTCTTTAGGGGTATTACCTTTCCCAACTTTACCCACCTCCTTTGCTTGAGACTTTGGGGGTTCTTTGCTAATGGCAATACCAACTGGATCCTCAGAAGTTTCCTTACCTCCTAAAATCCCTTGCTCCACCGAATAATTCCAAGGAGAAACCTCTTTCCACTAGGTTTCTTGACTCACCCTCTTCCGTTTGGAACAGTGGTCAACAACATGACTAGTACTAAAACATCTACGATAACAAAACGAAACTCCTTCATAGTCAAGAATTTGTCTCCATTCACCTCCCAAAACTTTTAGGAATGCATTTGCAGGAAGGTCTTTTGACAAGTCCATTTCTACCAATATACGTGCATAGGTGGTGTGCAGAAAATTTAAAGAGCCCTCATCAACCCCCAAAAACTTCCCCAACGAGTTCCCAATGGCTTCAAAGCACGATTCAAACCAGAAATGCAAGGGAAGATGCAAAAGTCTTACCCAAAGTGGAGCCAAATCAAAAGATTTTGTGGTTGGATTAAAATCTAGGTGCCACAGCTTCAACATCATTAGATGTTTGTCTTCCCAACTCCATTGATAATCATAGAGAACCCTATTTCTATCTTGCTCATGCTCAAACACCACCACTAAAAAGCCCCTTGCATTGGGGTAAATCTGCACTTCACCCTCCAATATCGGACGCTAGGTTTTAGATATCCAACCATGTAAATCAACCAAGCCTGACCAAAACCCTTGAAATCTCCCAATCAAACTGAGTTCTGCAAAATATTTCATATTCTCCGGCACTTCATTCACAATCTCCCCATCTAGTATAATAGAGGGGGTTGATTTAGCACATCACACAATTCCATGTGCTTGTTCTTCTCCCATGGGCCTTCCATTTTCCCTAGCCTTCCTTGTGAGCTCACCTTCCATGTATCGAGCCTCCTTTGCACCTGCCCTATGCCCACATTGTGCCCCCTAAAAACTATGTCGAAGCTAGCCAAAGCCCTCTTTGTGCTTCCCCACAGAGCACTCATACCTCACAATAACTCCTTCTGAGACTTTATAGTGTTCCTCCAGTCTCACCCCTCACCTCGCCTCCATATCCAAGTTCGCCACCTTTGGGGCTTCACCCTGGCCGCGAATCTACCCTCCAAACGGCTTCCAAGCCCATTCCCCCTATTTTCCTTCCTATCAACCAAAGGCTTGCAGATCCGACCAATGGGAGCACCAACAAAATGTTTTCGCGGCCATCTCAAACTCCCAAAATATGCCGACGTAGCTAAACCTCCACCCAGTTTAAAAAAAGGGCTTCCATTCTTCAACACCTCCGAAAATGATTGACGCCATGGCCCAACAGTACCAACAAAATTAGAAAACTTCCCTCTAGCTCCACTGCAAGGAACCCTAGCCACATCCATTACACACGAGATTAATGATTTAAAAATGAAAAGAAACATTTTATTGCTATATTTTGCAAGCATATATTATTCACATGTGGATTAAAATATACGTAAATTCTTTGGTTTAAACATTGGGCATGTTACACGTGGTATTAGAGCTACCAAGTTGATTTTCTCTGTTTGAACCTTCCAAACTCCACTCTATATTTCCTACAATGGATCTTCACTTTACACTGCTCCTTCACTTCATTTGGTTTCCATCCATGGCTACTGCCTATATGCCTTGCAATCAACGGGAAAAATAGCAAAAGAAAATAGATAATAAAACTAAGATTTTCTTGTAATAAGAAATTAGGGTTTTCCTTTTCATTGTTATTTTTAGCCAAACAAAAAATAATTATTAAATAAAATATTGAATTTATTTATGTGAAGGAATAATAGCTATACCTAGATGGTTTTGAGTTTTAATTAAATATATTATTCAAATGAAAATGAGTGGACTCTATATATAGAGGTGGTCTGAATATAAATAATTTATTAAAATAAATGGATTTAAATATAAAAATATTTATAATAGTAAAATGTTGTAATTTTCTAGTTGATTATGTATTTGAAAATATATATTTTTATTTTATTTTATATGGAAATTATGAATAAATATAATCGAATGTGGTGTTAATTGGAAATATATATTTTATGTCTAGAGTTTTATAGTTGATATTTATTTTTTATTTTTAAATATATATTATGTTTTATCATATATGTATATGTTTGTATGATGAAATTATAATTATAAAGAAAATTTATATTTTAAAGTTTGATTAAATTTGAAGTATTATGCAAATGAAAATTTGAGATTGATAATTAAGTAATTTTATAAAAAAATAAAAATTGATAGATAAATAGCTACTAAGGGGCAACACACGTTATATTAATTATCAAAAAATTACAGTGAGAGTTCAGTTCAATAACCCATCCCAATACAATAATAGTTTGCAGTTTGTTTCCCACCCCCTTACAACCCTGCACATCCAATGTACCTATACTATATAAACTTTGTACAGTACTTTGTATGCCACTCTTGGCCTGATTATAGAAAAACCCTATTGATGACCTTTACCATGGAGAGACCCAGAGTTACAAAATTTGGGCATAAAGACATGCTACCATCAAAAAAATTACATAGATAGACAAAATTTATGACACATTCCCAACATAGACATCACCTTCCTAGGACTAACCATCACCTTCCTCTCACATTTTTCACGCCGCAAGCGCACCAACAACCACATGACATTTATTGTCGCAAGCTTGATGAGCCAGATTGTTTGTTATCTGCTCAATATCTTTGAAATCATTCTCCACCCATTCCTCGCCCTCACCTAGGCCTCACTCCTCATCCCCAACTTCAACATTCAACTCCAACCCTTTCGCTTCCACAAAAAACTTCACCCATCTCGCACTAGCCACCCGAGTGATACCAGCCACTCGCATCAGAAAAGTAATGCTTCGTTCCATTTCCCCCCAACGCCTTTCCAATGCCTCCGACTTCAGGGTACGAACAATAGGGAATTTCTTCACCTTCACCCCCTCAACCCAGTGACATATAATAGTTTTGTGGCAATAGTGTGAGAAGATTGTCATTATCTAGGGCGACATAAATTTCATTGAGAAAAGCATATAAGAACACCTTTTGGCACAATAGTTTTGCCTTGGCCTTGCTCATCCCCATGTATAAAAGTACTACCAAGAACATTTCTGTAATATCAGTATTAATCCTGTAGCGATGGTGGGCAATCAGGAATTCCATCCCTAACACTTTCTTCACAACCATCAAGATGGCCTTCAATCTTTTATCCATGACCTCCCCTCAAAAATACTTTTTCTTTTTTGTAGACTCCAGGCATATAGGTGTGTTCATCACTCCTCTATCAACAAAATTCACATCCATAAAAGGAATGATTCATTAGCTATCTCCAAAGCCTATTTCTAGTTGCCAGCCATATGTCGTTATGATGGGCTACTTAATCTCACATTGATTATGGTATCATCCGGTGCAATATTTTAGATCATGCAATCTACCTTATGCAATTATGATCTATTAAAACCAACTTGTCGTCGTACCTTACCACATTGTTGCACACAAGATGACAGAGCCCTGCTTTTTCACCTTCCACCTCAATTCCAACTAGCCCCATCCATACTTGGAATTTAACTTCACATCATTCAAAGTGCAAAGATACGCTTGCCAAATAATGAGTGGAAACTAACATAGAAATGTGTGAAGGACGCAGTCTCCCACAACATTGCCACTAGGATCCACCTATTTTACATATGTACGTGTCATACATCTCAATGTTGTGTCCTTTTCATTGTTACTTTTGCTAGTTCATGATGCAAAGCAGGGGTGGAGGTATTCAATTCAATCAAATTTGAACAAAATTTTCAACTCCGTAACGCTAACTTGGTCCTTTTCTCACAAATCCTTCAAACTTCCTTGTAGCACTCTAAACAATGATTTTTCACCATATCTTTCTGTATAGGAGTGAATTTGCACCCCATGTGCAAATTCCCCCTTTTTCCCTCTCCACTTTAGAAAACCAAGTTCGAAGGCTTAATTCCACCTAAGCTTGTTGCTTGCATCCCACTTGGCACCTGTTTTGAGCATCGGTGGAGGCGTTTTTGTTGGGGACACCCACGCGACACATAGACATTTGTGCGACGTGCTTACGTCCCTGGCATATTCCTGCGGCTGAACCTGCAGAGGTGTTACACTTCTCATTGGGAGTCAAGTCGTAACGCCCCCTTTGACCGATTGACCCGAATATGGATGTTTCTTTCATTCCTTCTTCAAATTCATTCCTTGAACAATCATTTCATCTTCTACAGTCACTCCACAAAATTCTACACAACTTCAAGCACTCATTTGATCACTTTACAAGCTCACTTTCACTCACTCCAAGCATACAAGCTCTCCATTGCAACAAACAAAACACTCCATCTTTGGTAGAACAAGTTGCGAACGAAACACCATTGCAACAGAGGCTCGAGTACTCTCATTTTCTCCCCTAAGCAGCCTTGAGTGCTCTTGGTGGAGGTGGTAATCTTCCCTTTCTTTCCTTCTATCACTTGCTTGAGTTAGCACTTTACTATTTTGTAGTGCTTTTGTGCTTTTCACTATATGACTTTATTTATCTCATTTCTTTGGTTGTTCGTGGAGGTGGAAACACCTAAACGGGGGTCTGACTGAGGCAGGCCCCTATACAACCACCCAACATTTTCCTCTCTTTCTGTGTGTAGGTGGACGTGTTTTTGAGGAGCTAGCTGAAAAATGAGTTCTTTTGTGAGATCCTTCTTGCCACCTTGACTCTCATATTTTTGATTTACCATATTAGAGAATATTTCATTTACTTAATCTCGTTATTTTGGCCCTTTAGTAATAGTTACCTAGGTTGTTAGCTTGTTTTAATAGGTTTAACCTTGTCTCTTTTGTTGTCTAGCCATACAGACACCAATGCACTTTAGAGATGCCACGCTGTCGTCCAAGGACCGCGCTTCCGTCCTCAGGAAGAGAGCTCCCTGAGGCGTAGTGTTGAACCTAAAAATTGGCTCACCTAGCCCCACTTCGAAACTCGGGATTGCAGAGTGGTTGCAGGACTCTATAGTCCTCATCATTCTCATCCTCGTACCCTAAACATCTCATTTAGCTGAGGTAAGTTAGGGAAGCTTTCCACGTATTGGCCCTCCATGACTTGGGGTCTTGCATGTGGAGGTCCCCCTACCTTACATTTTGGTGAACCTGATGTGAACCAACATTTGTTCATCCGTCAGTGTTGAGGATTCTCTTGAGTACTCCATGATTGTTGTGTTCTTGAGTGTTGTGAAAGTTTATGAGCATCATAACCCAATCCAAAACTTTTGGGTATATCATTAGGAGAAGTATACGAAACCTTCCAATGGAAAGGACAAAGGTCTCTATTGGGTTATCTACAAGCCTTTTCTTTGGTCCCGCCATTGGTCTAGCTGCGCAGGAGTAGTTATCGAGGAATGAGATGGGATTCGTTGATGAGACTGATCATATTCCCACTCCTCCTGTGTCTTCTACACCATCGTCAGTGGAAGAGCATGAGGGTGTTCAGATCCCTACAGAATGTGTCTACCCTTGCTAGAGGACTGGGTGACTTAGAAAACCACTTGGAAAGAAATTTGAAGATGGCTAGAGCCACTCAGGTTGTTAGTGAGTTGAAACATATGATGGGTAAAGATCGAACAGGCATAGAGCTTTTGACTAGCCTCCTCGATCTCACCAAAGCGTGCACTCCTTCAAGAAACCCTAGTTTTGCACAAGGAGTCACTTTCGAAGAGCGTGAAGGACAGTTAGGAGTATTAATGCCTCCTACTTCCTTTTATATGGCCGATGCAGTCCCTTCTATCAGTATCCCTTCTGCCTCTTAACAACCCGAAACTATTAAAGTGAATAAGGTCCCCTTGGGCTTTAGCTTCACCCCTCCTATTAGCTCTAGTGGTGGAGGCTTTGGTGGGCTAAGTGGTGGGGGCTTTGGTAGTGGTGGTGGATTCGGTAGCCGAGGCGGTGCTGGTGGAGGTGGCTTCGGTGGAGGTCATGGTGGTGGTTCCGATGGAGGCCCTACTGGCAGCAGTGGCTCTGGTAGTGGTTCTGGTGGAAGCCACACTGGTGGTAGCTCTAGAGGTGGCCTTGGCGGCAGTTCTAGGGGAGGTTCCTCTAGCTCTTTATCTTCTAACGACCCTATTCTGAACACTCTTCCTTAGAACATGGGTAAGATGCAGAGCTAGTTGGTGAGTCTTTCCCAAGCCTCTACCCAACCTATCTTTCAACCCTTTTTTGACACAACCCATTGTCGGTTGCAATCTTGAACACTTCTTTCCCTCAGGGAATGGAGATCCCTAAATTTGAAAAGTATGGTGGTAAAGGGGATCCACAGACACATGTGTCTACCTTTAACACCCTGTGCACAGACTTTTTCCATCATGATGCGTTGATGGCCAAATTGTTCCCCCGATCTCTCAAGGACATAACACTTGAGTGGTACTGTTCCTTGCCTGACAACTCCATTTTCTTGTTCAACCAACTTGTTAATCAATTTCTTAGACAATTTCAGGCGAACATCGGGCCGAAGATGACCTTTTTGGATCTCGTCCGATGTAAATAGGGAGATAACAAAAAAATCACTGATTTCATAGTGCGCTACCAAGCACTTCTCTCACAAATCTCGTATCAACTGCCCGATTATGATGTATAGAAGGTATTCATAGGCAACTTACAAAGGCCTTGGCAATTTTCCCTTATGAAATACCCTTCTTTCGCACATTTGTGTGTAGATTTACGAGAGTACCAACAGATGGTCATTCAGTTCAGGGGTTCCTCCTCGCACTCCCGTTCTGAGGGGAAATCCATCATATCAATCATTGGGAAAGGTAAGACCATTACAAATATTGTAGTTGTTGCTGATGACAATGGCCTCAAACGTAACCAAAAGTTCACAAAGTTATCGAAATCTTATACTTCCATCTTGCAAAAGCTATTGAAGGATAAGATCATAACTTTGCCAGGTCTTAAACCTGTTAAGGAACCTTACCCTAATTGGTATGATGGAAGTGCTTATTGTCAGTACCATAAAGTTAATGGACATGATACTAATTGTTGCATGCACCTGCGTCATAAGATACAGGACCGCATCGAGGACGGTACCATTCGTCTCGATGGGAGTAAGCAAAATGCTAACAAATCAGTGGAAAAAGCTAATAGTGAACTATAGATATACACAAACCCGTTTCCGTCACATTCTACTAACATGATTGTAGATCCCACTGATTTTGTTACTCAACCTGAGACCTATGTCAACATGGTCACAGTGACTTCTACCTACACCTGGTTCACCGGACATTACATTCACACCACAAGATCTGCCCTTGAATAATAAACTCTCTCCTCTCTACATTCATGCTCACGTCAATGGTAACATTGTGATAGGAGTCTTGGTGGACCCCGCGAGCCGTGTGAATGTTATCACAAAAGAAACATTAGTATTAAATTCATTGCAAAAGGAAAAATATGAAGAAACAAAATCTACCATTCGTACGCATGATGGTATGAGTCTTAAACCTTACAACTCGATAACCTTGTCCGTCTTGGTTGGACCCAGGGCTGTTGACACAATTTTCAATGTTATCCTAGAGTCAGATCTGTTCAGGATGAATCTAGGCATTCCTTGGCTAGCTTCCATGAATGGAATTGCCTTTGTTATTCATAAATGTTTAAAGTTTTCCCACGAAGGTGTCGTCCATGTGGTGCATGACACCAGATATCAACCCTTGGTGTCCCGTGGTGGATACTCACTGGATCACTTTTGGCCCTCCCCAGTTGGTTCGCTTCCTCCAAGAACAAACATACTTTACAAGAATTATGTAAAGTATAAGACTGGGGGCAAAGGATAGCCGAAACTGACCCTTCCTATAGTGTAGTAGGCGGTTGCCTCCTCCTCCCCAAAGGAGAAAGAGAAGGCCGCACTGACTGCTTCCCCCTCTTCGAAGAAAGAGGAGAATCCCATGCCGACTCCCTCTCCTTTTTGTAAAGGCAAAAAGAAGGTGACTTTTCCCCAGACCGCCTCATCCTCTCCCCCTTCCTGGGAAGAGTACTAGATGAGTAGGCCCAGTGGCTATCCACTAAGTCTGATGATTCCTCCTTGGCGCAGGCCCAAGCTCGGGATCGCGGATCTTCCTAATGAATACCCTATATCGTGGTACTACTTATATGGCATAAAGAAAGGTTCCCTAAGGGAATTCGATTCACGGCCTCCTGTCGCTCCTGCTCCTAGGACAATGAGTGGGAAGAGGCCCACTGCCGAGGTTCTTGAGCTGACTCCTCCCACTGTCTCGTAGGCTATTTCTCCTACTCCCATTCAAGAATCCATTCCTTTGCCAGAAACAACCATAGTGGATGTTCCTATGGTCGAGCAAGAGCCTTCTGATCCTTCATAGCCTCTGACCTCCAGCTCAAAGAGCTAAAGAAACCGTCTTGCGTGCGAGCGCAAGTTGCGCGAAAGGCCCTCTTAGCTGAGCAGGCCACCTCGCAAAGGAGGGAGGAAGAGACGACCACCCTTGCTTCAGGGCCTCCTACAGTGTCACTCTTTTCCCTCCCTTCTACTTCACTCCAGTTTGGTTCTGCGCTACTTCCGACTTTTGCTACGAGTGCAAATGCACCTAACCCCAAGGGGGTACAGGTGTTCATCGCTCCTTCAGTGGAGCCGCCTTTGCTGATGTCCGTTCCAAATATCCAACCTTTTTTGAAGCCCGTGGATATGGTTAATATCTCGGTCGTATATGTTGTGGTCCTTTCCTCCTCTTCCTATGCACCTCTAGGTTCATCTGTGGGGAGTTCATATCCTCTGACAAAGAAAGAGATGGAGAGTGGTCCTTCTGGCAACGAAGGGCGTAAGAGAAGCCCACCTTCTTCACAAGGTGGTCCCGTGTTGACTTGTTCTGTCTTAGTGACAGAACCAGTCCTGGCTTCCCCTAAGTTTGTCACTGCTCCCGAGTCATTTGGCGAGCCCAACAGTGAATCTCAAGCTCAACCTGCCCCGTCCGTTAAAGTTAGACACAATGCTCCTGTGGGGTGCATGTTTAACTTTGTGGATGAAGTTCCAGCCTTGTAAGTAATCTTCACAAAATTGTTGACCTTGACTCCACAAGAGCTCGGTAGAGAGGGCGTCGAGGGGCCCTCTTCCTTAGCCCTTGTTGCGGGAGGGCCGTACACCGCTCCTATTAACATCCCTCCACTATAGGCTCATCCTCCTTCCCCCTACAATGATCTAGAGTGGGAAGTGGACAACCTCTTGGCTGATCAATGTTAGGAGGAGGCCTCTTCTTTGATCTTGTGTGTGTGTGTTTTGTGATGTGTTCCCCCGTGATCATGCTATGTGTGCCTGGATGACCCTCATCACCCCTGTTGGTGCTTGGATACAGGTGTGGATTTTGTGTCATAAACCTTCTATTTGTATCATCATTCTTCCATGTTTGTGCTTGATTTTTGATAAATTGGGGATGATGCAAAGCGTTGGGGACATTTAGGCTTCCCTTCCATGTTGACCCAATTTTATTTTTTTTACTTTGTCTTCTCATGCATTCTTCACATGGTCTGATATAGTAGGGGGTTGATGACAATTCATTTATATACTATGACTATACATATCTATATATATTTATGAGCAGTTCTGACCCTGAAATATCAGGCTACCGATGTGCCCTTTGTTTGTGTTTTCTTTATTTTTGCTTTCTCTTTATCTTTCTCTCTTCTTTGTTTGAGGTGTTCCTCCTATGTGTGATAACATTCTTTCTTTAACATTTCAATTTTTAGAAAATGCATTCGTTGCCAATGGATCTTTTCTCGAAAATCCTTACAAACATTCCATTCCGAAAATAACATTTAGAATCAGGGATCCTTTTGAAAGAACTTGATAATTTTTCCCTCAAGGTGGAACAACTATAATCTTCCCCTCACGTGGGGGCATTCTCTTCCTTTACAAAAGATTCCTTGATGAAGGATTGATTCAAGAGAAAGAACATCTACTTCTGAACTGCACATCCCTTGAGTGGACCCTCTCTTCATGATAGGTTTCTAAGGGACCCCTTTGAAAGTTTTTAAAACTATCGATAGTCTGTGCAACTGTCTACTCACTTGCCTACATGGCCGCTTTCTAACTCTACAGAGTTCACTTTCCTTTGAGCTTCCTCCATGCGAGAGAGATTGGGGTTGGCTCCCTTGCAGGACTGAGAGCTTGTAGGGCACTTTCTCGAGTTTCCTCCATGTGAGAGATCTTGGGGGTTACCTTCCCTATGGGACTAAAGGTCTATGGGGTGCTTCCTTAGGTGTTCTTCATGCTTGAGTTCATGGAGAATACCTTCCCTATGGGATTGAGAGCCTGTATGGAACTTCCTTGGGTGTTCTTCATGCTTCAGTTCATGGAGAATTCCTTCCCTACAGGACCTCAGTCCTATAGGGCGCTTTCTTTGGGTATCCTCCATGCTAGAGTTTTTGGGGGACACCTTCCTTGCAGGACTGAGAGCCTGTAAGGCGCTTGCTTCACGGGGTATACTCCATGCTAGAGTTTTTGGGGGACATCTTCGTTATAGGACCGAGAACCTGTAAGGTGCTTTCTCTCTTCAACTTCATAGTTCCAAGTAGCTATGAAGTCCTTTGCTTGCCCTACACCTTCAGGTATGCTAGACCGAGCTCTGCCTCCTCGATGGTTCAGGCATACGTTTCTAACCTTACACTCTCTCCTTGATTTACTTTACTAAGCACTCATCAGTATCCATGCTCACTAAAGTGGGGGAAAAATGTATAGGAGTGAATTTACACCCCATGTGCAAATTCCCCCTTTTGACCTCTCCACTTTAGAAAACCAAGTTTAGAGGCTTAATTCCACCTAATCCTGCTACTTGCATCCCACTTGGTGCCTTTTTTGAGCGTTGGTGGAGGAATTTATGTCGGGGACACTCGCGCGACACGTAGACATCCATGCAGCGTGCTTACGTCCTTGGTAGATTCCTGCAGCTGAACCTGCAGAGGCATTACACTTCTCATTGGGAGTCAAGTTATAATGCCCCCTTCGGTTGATTGACCCAAATATGGTAGTTTCTTTCATTCCTTGAAAAAAGATTTCATCTTCTAGAGTCACTCCAAAAACTTCTACACAACTTCAAGCACTCATTCAATCACTTCATAAGCTCACTTTCACTCACTCCAATCATACAAGCTCTCCATTGTAGCAAACACAACACTCC